>WBMV01003229.1:4819833-4909841 GCA_013396655.1 Campylorhamphus procurvoides | reverse complement strand
CGCACCTCTCGCCGCACCTGTTCGGAGGTAAGGGCCGAGAGGGTCCCGGTGTGGGGCACGGGCACACCGCTCCGGGTTGGGCACCCGCGGGGTGGGGACGGGGCTCTGGTCCCGCTGTCTGCGGGGACAGGTGAAAGAAGAAGCGAGCCCCGCTGCGCGGAGCAAGCGGAGCGTCTCGGGCCGGCGACTTTAGACTCTAATAGCCGTAATCAGTGCCTGTGTAAATACTCTTGCCTGCTACTTACATAATTAGAATTTAATTGGATCATGTGTCTCCGCCGTTTATTCTAAAATCGGACCAAACTCCTCTTTAGGTACTGATTAATGTGTGGCTGATGCTTGCTTCTCTTTCTAAGCTGTCGGTTCAGAAAGTCGGTAGACAGAAGTTAATGTAAGTTTCATTGTTTGTTTCCGCCCCCTCCCCAAGAGCTGAGCAGAGCCGGGTAGCAATCCTGTGCCGCTGGAGTACACACTTGAGCACTGGTACCTTGTAACCCTGAGGATGGGCACATGTGCTCTTGAGGCAGGAGAGACACTCGGCTGAACTCTGAAACAACCAAGAAGCCCTTTAAGAAGCGTATTAAATGCAGAGCAGGTTGTATTTTTTTGTCTCTCCTGCGATACCAAGATGCACTGGACTGCATAGGATGAGCATTTTACTGCCCGTGCTCTTTACCTTAAAGTTAAAAATCTTGTTAGTTGCCAGCTGCTTTCATAGTTGCTGCCTTCTTTCAGTACTGCTTCTTCTAAAGGTCGTTGTTCATGTAGGTCAAACATTAATGTTCAAGTCGAGTGTTTCAATGGACGCATTTGATATTTCTAATATATATACACACACGCACATCTATTTTAACCTTTCCAAAAGTAACTAACTTCACCAAATGCTTTTGTTATGGGTGGGGAAGAGAAGGGGCTAGTATAGAATTCTTATGTTTCTGTGTTTTCCTTGAAGCGTTTGTGATACTGTTTGTAGCAGGTTGGCTTTCTTGTTTTCTGTGATTCAGCCGGTTTTTAGCCCGAGCAGAGCTGTCTGCGGTCCGACCCTCGCAGGGTCCGTGAGGTTTGAGTCACATGGCCTGCCGCCTCTGTGCTGCTGGCGTGTTGATGTCGAGACACAGAGATGTTACTTCCTATATTTCTAAAACCGCCTCATCCCAGTGGTTGAACCTTAACAGAAAGCTGTCAAACCCGATTATAATAAAGCAGTGTTTTCTCTCAGGGAAGTAAACACAACTATTCTCATAGTACCAAGCTGTTCAGTGGGAGTGCTTTTTTGCAGGGATGCTCATGACACCATCAAGGTAGCTTGAGGAGGAAGAATGAACTTGTGTTTCTCATGGTAATGACAGGATGCCCTGTCATGAACCCTTGTGCACCTTGTGCTAAGCAAAAGGGAATTAGTAGAACATGTACCCAGTTGTTGCTCAAAGGTGAAACTCTTTTTTTTCTCCTTGCTTAAACGTTGTATTGCAACTTGCCTTGCTGCCAGGAGGGAGTGGATTAAATGTGTGATGACGATCAATAACCCAGGAAGGTCTCTTCAAAATAACTCTGAATTTGAATTTACTTTTCTGTGCCACATAATATTTTTTATTTGCTGTACTACAGTGTATTTTGTCCTTTTGCAAATCTCTCAATTTGTTACATTAAAGAGGATAGAGGCTGAAATGTTGCAAAGCTTGTTGCTTTTGCCAGTGCAGGAAAAGTGCCAGGAGGGGTAGTCTATCTACCCACTAATAAATACAGACTGCCATATGTTAAGAGCATGAGTAGCAAGTTTCAAGATACACTGCCCTTACATGGTCACAAGATGGTCCTGGATCTACTTCCCTCTTTGCTAAAAATCTTAGTGTGTCTTACTGGTATGAATAACTGTTTAATCATATAACACTGCAACACCTATGAAGAAGGCCTCAGTTGAAAGATTATTCTTTTTTCAATTTAAATGTCTTATGATATCAGTGATACATTACTCCACATCACGCTCCATGCTGCCATCCTTCTTTAGCTGCATGCTTTGTGTTTTCTTAATTCCTTGTAATAACTGGATACTTCCACTAGCTCCACTGGAAATCACACATTAGTAACATCAGCATGGTGACAAATAACTTGAAGCACTGTTTTTGTCCCAGTGGTAACTAGCTCAAGCTTGTCTAGGTGTGGTGTCTGGCATTTATCTTGTGTATCATAAGCATGCTTGAAGTCCCCTCCCTTGTTTTGTAACTTGCAAATTAGCTGAATCGTTTCTTTTTATCCTGAAAATGGCAAAAATTAATTTTGAGGATTTGCATAGCAATTCTAGAATTAAGATAGAAAAGAATAACTTCTGTGAGTTGAACTAAATCTCCAACTATTTATATTTTTAGGCATACTGCTTAGCTTTGTCAGTCAGTGGGATGTGGGTGTTGCATTTGTTAAATTACTGTCATTAATTTGCCGTTAGTAAATTACACTCTATTGTCACTTTTACTGAGCTGTTTTAATGCTGAAGTAATGTATAAATACTAACCCCTCTGATGTACCACACTTAAATTCATACTATGTTTGTTAATATGCCGTTTGAATGAAAATACAAGAATTCTGTCAGTGTATTGAAAAGTATGTTCAGTTATTGTCCATGTTCCTTTAACAGGAACTGTAGCAATAACAGCCATTCCTGACTGAAGGTCTCATGTTCCTGCCTGACCTCAGGGTAGTGCACTTCTGTGAACAACATATAGCAGAGTAAATACTGCTATGTGACTTTATGCCTCATCTCAGGGAGAGTTCAATTCACTCAAGAATCAGGTGCCTTGGTCTCACAAAGTAAAAAAAAAAGTGTGTTTAGCTTTGTGCTGTGAGCATGCCTGAAGTAGGCTTAGAGCATTAAGTAGAGTGAGACCCAAATTCCATAAGATCTTACGGCACTCCCAGATGCAGGGGCCAAACCTGTGTGTGACATTCAAGAGCTTTCTTGCAACACAGTGCCAAGTTCCAGCTTCCTTTAAGGTGATAACACTTATCAGGAATTTTGACCAGTAGTTTCCCAGCTCTGTTCCTCAGTGAATGGGACTTCCCCTCTCTTCCAGCCCCAAAGTAAATATTCTTACCTTCTCTTATGAACAGTGTGTAGAAGAGTTGGCCCTGAGATCCACAGTTAGCTTTTCCACTGTGTTTTCAGGCATTACCTAGTGATGTGGAGACTGTCAGCACTGCAGCAAAGCTACTGCTGTAGTTACAGTGTGCCTTGTTTCTGTCAATGATGCTTGCAGCAATTGGTTCAGCTAAAAGTGGACAGTCTTTGGGAATTCTGTTTTGCTTTGGGTAACTGCTGGTATGTTACTTCCTCACTTAAAATGTCGACAGCTCCTTAGAACCTGCTTCATGTTTGTGTTCCTGTTTCTGGGTGATCATAACTGGGAGAATTTTTGGTGAAAACACCTAGTATAAGTATCTTTCTGGTGTTCATATTTAAAGCTGCTCTTGGGAATGGTGTTATAAGACAACAAAGCCTTTAAACTTCTTTTTTTGTCTTAAGAGTGTCTTAGGGAATAACATATAAAAATTCAACTCAAGATAGCAGAAACTCACACTGAGTTTTTAAAATTCCCATGTCTTTCATTCAAGTTACTTGAACAGAGACTGTACAAGTATTATACAAAACACCCTCAGATTGTGTTGTGTACAGTCATACAATTTTATATGGTGTATTTATAGACAGATTTTTACATATGTAGCATTGTCAGATACAACTGTTAACAGCTTTCAGGCATATGTCAAGATTTGGAATTAGAGTTGGGAGATTGAGTTGAATCTGTTCAACTTTATTAGGAGAAGGAAGTTTGTTATGTTGTTCTTAAGCCAAATGATCAGACTTTTTTATGAAGTACTTTACAGTGCAGGATTAATCATCAGCTACCAAATGTACATAATGCAGTATAGGTAGAACCTTATAGGTATGTTATAGTAGCATCTGTTTGTAATAATAGCTGGTATATGTAATGAATGAATTCTTCATTCTGTAAAAGAAAGATTATGAAAGCCTCAGGTTATAACCTGAATTCCTAGTTGGGTTGTGGGAAGCAGATATCAGTAGAAGAATGATGTGAATTCTCAGAAAAGAAGTTTTTTAGACATCTCTCAAACTGATTAGAAAGCCACATCTTGTTTTGTTTCCATCAGATCTGTTTGTTATATGATGCATTTGAAAATGTTCTTGGGGTTCTGTTCATCTTTCTGACACCTTTTTTAGTAGGGTATAGCTGCCTTTCAGTCACTTTCTTGTCCTTTTCTTCCAGTATGACACAAGTACTATTGTTTTCAGAAATCATGAAACTCTGAAACATTTCAGACTGCAATGTTGCTCCCATTTTGCCAGCCAAAGGGGTTTGGGTAGCTCTGAGGGTTTTTCCCCCTGAATTGGGAGAAGTGTTGGGAAGTGTGCCTGTCAGGATACCCTGTCTGTGTGAATCACGTTTGAAGCTGTGAAACTTGCTGTTGTAGTTTCAGCCCGTATGCCTTGGTACCACTTGACATACCTTCTCTTCCTGGCAGCTGGAAATTTTTTTTTATATTTGAGAAAGGCCAGTGAACCTCTGTTATATTTCTCTAAATTGCTTCTTAGCCATTCAGAATGAGGGAAGAGTGTAAAGATTTAGTCTAATAAATGCTGTAACAAATCCTGCCCTTTTTTGGAGGTATGATAACATTTCTATTTGCTGTTGTGAACACAAAAAAAATTCCTGTGTGTGTTTTCAGATAGTTTTGCTGTTGCAGTTCATAGGTCTTATGAGATGCAGAACGGTAAAGTGAAGGAGCTGTCTCTGCATTGCTGTTTTGATTTGTTTCTGTTCACTTGGCTGTGCCAGTGAAACACAATCATATCCGTGTTTGTCCATGTTGGAAAAAGCAGAGGCTGGCTGAAGTCTGCTGGTTGAAGAAGGTTAAAGTGGAGTCCAGTCTGAAAGCTGAGAGAAATACAGACATATCTGTATGCATACATGTAACTTTACAACCACATAGCTGGAGAGGGAAGAGATAGATGTGTGCCTTATTTTCTGTTCGGTTACACCAATGACTTGACTTCAAAGTGAGAGAGAAGAGTCAGCTTTGCAGTTTCTGAAGATAGGTGAGTTTTTGGAAATGTATTAGCATCCCCTTAACCAAAATACAGATTGAAAAATCCAGTGTGCTAGGAAGGCAGTCCAAGGATAAGTCGATTGATAATGGGTTTCAGAAGAGCTGTTCTGACAGATGGGTTTGAGGAATCCAATCCCTTTTCAGGGTCCCACTGTTCCTGTGCTCATTGGGCTCTTCTGTTCCTGCACACATTCAGTGGGCAGCAGACAGTTCCTGGTTGGCAGCAAAGGTGTGAACCCTCCTAAAGAGGGGACAAGAAAAAGTAGCAAGAGGTCCAACACCACCAGCTGCCTGCTCCAGCTCAGTCAAGAGAGTGCTTTTAGTCTCAAATATTAAGTGTTTGGACAAAGTGAGCTAAAGGAACTGTTTGGATCTTCTGGTAGTGCTCATGAGAGCCATCTTTCATTTCCTTCAGTTGGAGACACGTGTTTGTGATGATGAGGAGCTTGGGGAAGTGAAGTAAAGACTGAGCTGTGTGATAGAGGCTTTTGGAAGGACTTCTTTTTTTTTTTTTCTCCTTCCTGCATGGTGAATGGAAGGGCTTGGAGGAAGCCAAATAATAAAAAATAGCAGCACTGCATTTGTGTGAGAAACATAAATAGTTAACCATCTGAAGAAAAGGAAACTGCCTGATTGCAATGGCACATATAAATATTTCCTTTGGCTATCAGGGCAGTGATAAAACCTGATTGAGCCTTTGCAGTGCCAGTTCAAACAAAGGCCCTCCTCTTTAATGTCTTCTGAATACCTATCCTACCCTGATATCCTGACAATGTATCTCTCTTCATGTTCTGTCACATAATTGCAGACTAGTCTCCAACAACCTCCCAAGTAATTTCTTTGTCTAATAAAGAAAGCCTTTTGTCACTGCTAGAAATTCAAAACTATTTTTAGAACACATTGCCTACACATCTGTTTGGGTAAGTTCTCCTCTCCTGTTCTTGCCAGCTGTTCATGGAAAACTTGATCATGCAAATAGTCCTGCTTTGCTGTCTTATTCTTGCAGGAAACTTTTAATTTTTGAATAATATTATGAAGATTTTTGGGTAGGTTTCCTGTGCTATTTGCATGCCGCCCATTTTATGTTTTTTTCAGATTTTTTCTGCAGTGAGTCTACTGCCCATTAATAGCTTAATTAGTTTCAGGAGAGACCTATGGTAATTTCTACAGATTGTTCATTTACTTTGGTAATGGACTGTGGTTTTTTTGCAACTGTTTAACTCTTGAAAAGAAAGTGAGAAACCTTTGAGTGCTCTGAGTTTCTATTGTAGAGTATCTTTAAAGACATGCATCTTACTAATCAAAAGAAAAAAATTTGTATAAAATCAGAATTACCTGAGTAAAACCAGAACAGTGCTTCTTAAGCATCTAGGAAAGTGTTTTTGCTGTCTGTTATCTGGGGTTTTATAAACCCTAAAAAGCACCTTTGTTCCCCAGGCCACCTTTCCTTTGTAAACGATCGTTGTGACTTTCAGAAGGATGGCTTGATGTGTATCCAGAACTATTTGATGTCTGTTGTTTGGTGGGCTTCAAACTCCTGATGCTTGCAAAAATGGAAGGGTAAGCCATAGAAAAAATGAGGCTGGTTCTCACTTTCACTCAGGACATGCTTCTATTTTCTGCATGGAAATTGAATAGTATTGACCTGGAGAGATCAGGAAGCACGTAGGAAAATCTCATAGGGCTTAGGGTGTCTGACTGCCTGCCAAACAGAATGCTGAGTGTTGTGTGGGATTTGACTCTATTACTCTTAGTTGTCTTTAGCAACTGACCTACCTGGGTGTTTCCTTCTTGCTTGTCTGCTCTGTCAAAAAATCAGACCACCACAGCTTGTGAAGAGTCCCCAAAGGGTGGGTGTGCTGCATACCATTGGGGATATTTTTAGTAGATTCTGTTTGCTGACTGACTTAATGTGCTATAAATACAGAGTTCTCATCTGGCCTGCACTTTGCGTGTCTTCTAGTAACTTATAATAAATTCACCTAAGAATAATGGCAAGCAAAACCAAGCTGTTACAATTTATTTGGCTTTCCATATGAAGTGTCATTTGTATAAAACGATTATTTGGTAACATTTTAACTGTAAATGGCTTTTAAAACTAGTGTTATTCCAAAACACTTCCTAGTCGGGAAGTGTTAATTAATCATGGTTATTTAATTGGTTATGGTTATGGTTAATTAATCATCATTAACCATAATTAATCCTTTTGTCAGATTGATTTATACTGCATTTTCATTATGGTTTTAAAGTTGAAGGTGGAGTTTTTATAGAGAGAGGATAGTTGAGCATCTGGAATGCTGTCAATACTAGCAAATTACAGTCTTGGTTATGTCAATACTAGCACATTTCTTGAACATGCATAAAGGCTGTTCTCCAGGGAAAAATTAAGCTTAGTTATGATTCTCCTGGATTTTTTTTTCCTAAAGTGTAGGTGTATATACAATTTTTTGAGTTGGAATATAGCTAAGGCACTTACCATGTTTTTCAAATTATTAGGACTCAATGCAAAAAAGGGGAAGACCCCATGTCTTATTAAAATACAGATGCATCTGTCTTTTAGTATTGGATTTGACACAAAATGGAAGGATGGGTTCTTGCTGAATTGTGCTGAGCATAACCTAAATGCAGTTGTTTTGTGCTGCTCAAGTAAAAACTGTCGGAGCGTACAGAATAGATGTGAAGCTCTCCATGTGTAGCAAAAGAAAGGTCTGCTTGGAGGTGCTTTCTGCAGATTGCCTGAACACACAAGCAGTATTTTGAGAATCTTAGATTTCTGTTATAATGAAATCTGGGCAAATCTGGTGATAGTTTTTCAGAAAACTTATGAAATAGATTGTCTCCCTGTCAAGAATCTAAGGTAGTTCCCTAAAAAAGCACATTGCTTTTGAATCCTGACTTCCTGCAGCTATCAGAAGTTTTACTTATTGTGGAATGAAGAGTATCACTTTTTCTTTATTCTTTAGTGTGAATAAGGATTGAGTTGAATATGGATTGAAGTTCTGGTTTGGAGGAAAAAAAATCTTGCTTGTCTTGAGAAGATGCTGTGACCCTACCAAAGAGATCAGAGCATCATCAGTTAAGCAAATTTCAGAGAGTTAGTGGTAGATCATCTCCAAAATAAAAGGAACTGTGACAAGAGTAAAATGTGGTTCTCTGTGTCATTTAAATACTTTGTCTGTGAGGCAATCCTCATTGTCTTTGCTGCAGCAGCAAGGATGACTAGAGTAGCCTAAAGCAAGGATGACTGAATTAGCCTATGATGCCAGACTTGAGAATTTGCTGTCCGTTTTCTTGTGTGTGTTGCTGTCCTTTGGGAGAATGAGTTGAAGATCACACTCCTGCATTCTGAATATTGGAAGGCATACTACGCTTGTGCAGCGGGTGGCTCAGGGCTCCTATAGCATCTTAAACTGAATAATCATGATTCATCTTCAGAGCTGCTTGTGATGAAGTTTCCTGAGAGGTAACATGACTGAGTTCAGGTGTAAAGCGCCCAAATACGGGGTTAGCTCTGCAAATTTCTTCTTTTTAATTTTTCAATGTTGTGATTTTGCAGCCTTAATGGTAAGTCAGAGCTGGTTTGGCTATAGTTGTTAGAGGTAGCCAGGTCAGTGTGGGAAGATACTAGTTTCATTTTTCTACTGGGAGTAGTACGAAGTGACTGAGAAGTAGATTGATTGGCAGAGTGCGAAGCAGAGCAAAGGAGACCTGACTTTTTGTTAAAGCTCTAGCAATCTATTAGTGAATTACTCTTCCAAAATAATAAAACATAACTGTAAAACTTATTTATTTTTAAAGTACCATGTAAAGAAAGAAAATACCTTGTCTACCTATGCAGTAGTACCATAAGGCAGTTGCTGGCTGAAGAGTAATGATCTACTAGGACAACAAATGAATGAAATCATCATGAAAATCACACATGTAAAAGAGCTGCATGCTATCAAAGAAACGGCCTTTGAATATCTAATTTGGTTGTCCTAACATTTGCATACTAGATGAGTAACATTTAAATACCAGATGACAAGTCTTCAGGCTTTGCCTCGCTTCTTAAGGACTGAAATACGTTACTCTTCAGTTAATTTTAATTGTATGTTTGCTACAGCTGAGCCTTGGATTAGTTTATATCCGAGCGTCTCATATCTGTGAATTTGTGTGTTTTGCAAGTGATAACGTTTTCAAAGACACGTGATACTGAGCTTCTTTTTAACCATGGATGTGAAAAAGCAAAGTGTTGAAAATGCCATTGAAATAAAATACAATACTGAAATAGCTTCTGCTTTGGAGAAAATACAGATTCCATTCCAAGCATAATAAACCGTGTACCAAAATAAACTGGTTTACACACACTTGATAAGATCAAGATCCAGTGACAGCATAAAACTAGGGAGTGGAGGAAATGTTCCTTGGAAACGTGTGAGTAGTTCTGCTGCAAACAGAGAAATAAGAATGCTAATGCAAATAATGTGTTTTATATTGTGCAAATGGGGGAAAGGGATGATGTGTTTGGCCCAGGTTATTCTCCTTTGTATCTCCGCTGCACCTCTCCAGTTCTAAAGTGCACGGTTGTGTTCAGCTGAGCAAGTCAGAAGGAGATGCTGAACGCATTTGGGGCTGGAGAGCAAAAGTTCCTCCTGGTATGTGTTTGTTCCTTCTACAGGTGTGCAGGCAACCAACCTTTTACATGTATTGAAAGATCGTACATTTTGCTTTCAAGCTTCACTGGGAAGAAATGCTTGAAAGAGATTTAAGCTTGGATGATGTAATTTCTTGACATTAAGCTGTTTAATACGTTGGGAAAATCTATTAATTTATGAAAAGTGAGCTAGAATTAAGCCTGCTAAGACTGCTTGGATTGACAGCAGCTTTGAGATTGTTCCTATCCACACGTACTTATGCTGTCATGGAATCTGAAGTCATGGAGAGGTTCTCCAAAGCATTCTAATTATTAAATTCCGGCCAGTATTGATTCTCTTTTAGGGATTGTCCAGCTGTAGTTTTGACCACTGGCTAAATTATTCTTTCAAAAACTCATTCAATATTTGACCTTTTAACTTATTTATTATTAAGTGTCAGAGCAAAAAATCCCAGACCTTAGCTGTAGTCCTTGCTTTTGGAGTAGTGAGTAGGATTTAATTTCTGTAATTTCTTTCAGCTCTTGAAAAAAATTGTACTTTTTCAATGCTGGGTATGACTTGCCTTATATTTGTTGTAACAGACATGACAGTCTTTCTATGCAAAATACTTGCTTACGTATGGCTGCTGCCTGATTTTTAATAATGGGCTAATGATATTGACCTTCATCTTAGCTGTGTTGGTATTTTATTGATGAAAAGCATGCACTTGGCAGCAAAGCTACAAGTAGCCGAAAGCATCCAAAAATTATGTGGACTCCTGTTGAAGTGTATGGGAGAATTGCTTCTTGTATTTTGCTGTGTGAAAGTTGTTCCTTCCATCCCTGCCATACCACAAATTGTTCTTTAACTAATGAAAATCGCACTTATAGTATGTAAGTTGTAGGCTGGTATTGAAGAAGAGTGTAGGATGGTATTGAATGCTGTTGGTTTTCTGAATCTGAAAGGCTATACAGCCGTGTTTTTGTTTGGTGGTGCTCCTGGATTGCTGACTATGCTGAGAAATAGGGTGCTGGGCTAATGTAAGATCGTGGAATGATGGGTTGGAAAGGATCTTAAAGATGTTCTAGTTCCAACCCTGCTGCCATGGACGGGGACACCTAGACCAAATTTCTCAGCGCTCCATCCAACTTGCCCTTGAACACTTCCAGAAATGGGAACTTCTCTGGGCAGGCTGTTCCAGTGCCTCACCAATGGTGAAAACGTGAACTGGAGAATGCAGGCTACATGGCCTTTTTAGTATTGGAAATTACTGTACCTACTTGCTCTACTATAATGAGCAGAGAATGGGAGACCTGAAGGTATTTTGGTCTAGATGAGATTACACCAATTTGGGGGATTATTCTGCTTTTCCCCTTGTTTTGTTCAACAAATACCTTAACTTGCAGGTTAAGAATGCAAAAGTGATGCATAATTTGTTGATATGATGAAGCTTCTTCAATAACTGCGAGTAGTCAAACATCTCCTTTTATTTAGCTGTTAAATTTGTAGCATGTTCTGTCATTTCCAAAGTGCTGCAAAATACTAGTTATAAGATGCACCTCTAGGGAGTCCTATTTTTCTTCATTTTCCCATCAGGGATTTGCACTGTCTCTGGGCTGTTTAACACGGTGTCCCATGGCAGCCTGTTCTTAACTGCAAAACTTTGTTAGCTGTAGCATGCAAGCCTTCTTTGAAATATGCTTAAAACCAAATGTTTGTGTACAAATACAAATGTCAGGCTGGCCTGACACTATCAACAAAGGTGCAGAAATGAAGTGAGTGAAAAACATAAGCACCCTAGGAAATGTTAACCTCAAAGGAAATCCTCTGGAAAGGATGCCAAATTTGTAAGCAAGAAAGAGGGGGAGGAAAGGTCTCTGTGGAATTGTGGTGTTTGTTACATTACTCTTACCTAGGGGGAATCAGGATACATGGATATGAGTGCTGATACAGTTGTTTTCCAATCTCTTGAGCTACGCTGCTGTGACACTGAAGCTCTGTTTGTGTCACTTAATGAGAGCCTCTCCTTTTTTCTTCCTTTTCCCCATCCTTATGCTCTTTTCTGGGTGGATGAGTCATCTTGTTTGCAACACCTTTATTAGTAACTGAAGTGCTGTTGAAAAACAAAAATAAATGTGCAGATATACTGATTTAGCTGGATCTTAAAAAGGCATTAAAAAAACCCCAGTGTTTGAGTTTAGGATTTGTTTCTTTTTTCCCTTGGAAGACATAGTTTTGGGTATTGCATTTAATTTGGATTTTAACTTCATTATCCTAGCTTTAACTAGCAGTTGTTATATATCTGTAGTGCTACTGGAGGAGTAACATTGAAGGGAAACACTGAACTAGATAATTAGTTCTATATCAAAGAGAAGAGAGGCCATTTTGATTAAATTCTTTATTTTAGGGATCTCTATTTTAGGTATTTTCTTGTCTCCAGTTTTTCTAACTTACATTTTCCCAAAACTGAAAATTGTGATGTAAATCTTGCTTTTCATTAGCAGTATCTCAAAGCACATGCAAGTTAAAAATGATTGAACTTCCTTATCTGAAGATCTAACCATGTAAATGTGCTGTTCATGTAATGTAAGGCATTAAAGCCTGGAACTTAAATGTCAACATATTAAGTTCTAATCCTATTGGTTTTCTGTTTGTACCTTAAGGATTTGTAAGTTTACAAAATTACACGCTTGCAATTTGATTTCAGATGTGAAATTTCATATAGAATTAGGAAAGGAAGAAAAAGCCAAGACAGTACCTTATTTTTCTTGTGTTTTTCCTCCTGTAGTTTCTCTCTGACATATTTAGCTCTTGTGCTCCTTCAGGCACTGATGATAAATGTACTGTGTACAACGTTTTTAAGCGACTGGTACAACTAAAACACTATGAAGACAGCTTTACTCAAGTCAGTGGATCTTGCAGATGCAGAACTTCTGGTATACTCACAAATCTGCCTTGAAGAGCAGAATCCCACTTGTCAGGAGCTGTCATCTATAATTGATGAGGATTTTTTTCTCTCATGAAGGAAAAGGAGCTCCTTCTGTACTCTCAGTATCCATATCCTTCAATTGTTAGATTTAGAGCCCTCTGCAGAAACTCCAAAACAGCAAGGAAATTTTGATGGTGCTTTCCTGACCCTGAAAGTCAGTAAATGCTATGGAATTTGAACCCTGTAACTGAGGAGTGGGAATATCGCCACAAGTACTTGTCCATAGGGAGGTAAATACAGAGGAAAGATACAAGTTATTGTTGTATGCAATACTTAAACATTGCATTTTCCTTTCTCAGAGCGTGTGTTGAAAAACAGTTTGACATTATAAATGAACTTTCATGGTTGTTCTTAGGCTAGTAGGCATACAGTGACTTTTCCTCCAAAATTTTATCCAAAAGGGATTAGAAGAACAGATTTAACTCTAATGAGTGATGTGTGGGCAAAAGCCTCTTTGTTAATGTTCATAACACTTGAAGGGACCTTGGTGCCTTGGACAGTTCCTTCCTGGCACTGGAATGCAGGATCACTGGGGTTTAGCCCATTCAGGGTAGATGATGTTTATCTATTCTCTCTTAATTTCTTAATGGAAAACCATCTCTTTCCTCAGGTATTTTATTTTGACAACCAATTTTGCCATTGGAGAAATTCATAATAAACAAATTGCTCTCAGTTTTTCACAACTGGTTCCCAATTCTGAATGCAGACATTTGCAATGGATGCACTTTTATTAATGGGTAGCTCTTTCTGCATTACAAACATAAAGTGTTCTTTTTTTCCTTTTTAATTGTACTTGGCTCTTTGTGGCAGTTACATACAATTTCAGTGATGTGTATAGCCTTGAAATGTAACTCAAAGGGCATTTTATTGTGCTGCTAGAGTTTAGTATCTCTCAATTTTTTTATCTGCCTACTTTGAGTTAGGGTTGTGGAAAGCTCCAATTTGGTAGATGTGTGTGACAGAAAAGGAGCAGGGTAGTAATAAAGAAAACATCATTTAACAGTGAAGTAACTGTCTTATAAAACTTAAATTGCTTGTTTCTGCCAGTGGCTGCCTGCCTAGCCAGATTCAGGAGGACAGACTGATAAGAGAATTCATTACAAACACACTTGTGTAGGGAGTGATCTAGTGTTATTGTGTTAGCTAGTCAACTGGAATGCTGCTGCTTCTTACAGAAACAAGAAAGCCCGCAGCAATTATTCCTCAAAACTCAAATCAGCTGTTCGGGCTGTGAAAACCCTTCCCGTAAGGCAGACAAAAGCATCCCTGTGACTGTCCATCCGAGCTGGTGCTGTACCGATGGAGGGGAGCTTTGCGGGCAGGAGCGGTTCAGCACCCGCGGCCCGGACAGCTCCGGCGGGGCCGCGTCCCGCTCCGCTCCCGTCCGGGGACTGGGGCGGCACTGGGGGGAACTGGGAGTGCCCTGCTGGCCCACGGCTGGCTGGGCTGCTGCCGGGGGGCTCTGCTTGCCCCAGTGCTCCGTGGTGCGGGGAGCAACTTGGGCAGCCTCGAGGGGAGACCACATACACTTCCCTGGGAGCCTCTGTAATTCTTTCTGACTCAAAGGCCTGCAGTTCCTCTCTGTTGCTTTNCCCCCCCTTTTTATTTCTTCATTGGGTTTCAGGAATTTGATCTTCACCTATTTGTTCATTTTTATCTTAGAAAATCCATTTCTTGTCACAGCTTTCCAAAACATGGCTAAGCTAGCTTCCTTTTTCTTAGTTTCGTCTCTGTAGTTTTGTTTCTCACGTGGTTTAAGGACTTTCTGGAGTTGGTTCTCCTTTTCTGCTGAAAGTTTTGATAGGCTTGTAGTTTCAGCTGGACTTCCCTGCTTGGTTCCTTACAGTAAGTAGAAGCAGAAAAAGAAAAAGCAAGCTGTGCAGATCCTTTCTGTTCTCACACTGTCTGTCCACTTTCCAAATGACATGATGAAAGTATTTGACCTTAAGTGTTTAAAACTTGATGAAATCTCTGATATGTTTGGAAATTAGTATCAGAAAGATGCCTAGAGTAGCAGGATGCTCACTGAAAGATTAACCTTTTGAAAAAACATTAGGTTTTCTCAATAAAAAGATAAAATCTGTAAGGTGTATTCTTTTGAAAAGGGATAGTTTTGCATTCAGTAATGTTGAGGTAACAAGACAAGATCCATCTTCTGTGTGGAGGAAAAAGAACAAAACATGTAAATAATTAATTTCACTTAATGGCTTTCAAAACCAAGATGGAAAACATGGTAATACTTTGATTCATGTGTGAAAACAAGTTTTGTAAATACTTTAGTGACCTTTTTCCTTTCTTTTTCTGACTCTGCTGCAAAGAGCTATGCACTTGGAATATTTTTTTTCTCATTGTTAAGTGCAGTTTATTTAAGATAGTATGTGCTCTTCCCCCTACTTACTGTTGTCTTTTTACAAATGTCTTGCAGGATTTTCCTTAGAGGTGGAAATCCTAAGTAAATATTAATTCCTTTTTATGCTGAAGACCTTTCAGTGTACTGTCACACCGTATACCAGCTTCTATAAGAACACTGGTGACTTTATTCATTTTACTGCTAAACAAATAAAAAAGGAACCCACATGCTCTTCTTGCACTCCGTCCCTGCTGGAAGAAATAAAGTGAAATTCAGGAGGAAAAGAAAAGAAACTGGTTTTGCTATTTCAGTTGTAGGAGTATGTTTTCTAAATGAAAAATGGAAATCCATTGTTAAAACAAAATTAGAGTTTTCTCAGTGTCCTGGAAAAGCTGTGTTTCCAAATTGCTTGTTCCTAGCATGGGTAACTTTGCTTTGTTTAGGTTGGACCTCTGCCGTGTGTCTGGGAAGTACAGCAACTTGTTGGGTAATTCCCAGGGTTGCAGTCCACCTTTCAGTATTATTTTTTTCCTCTCCTCTTAAATCTGCTTAATTTGAGAGATGATATATAACATAATTTTATTTATAAGGCAAGGGCTTTTATTGAAGTCACATTCTAGGAGTCATTTCCCTGGTGTTCTGATTTCTTAGGTTTGGTATAAGAACAGTTTGTTCCCTGAGTAGCTACAGAAATATACAGAGATTGGACAGTGAATGAAATGCTATTTGGATTTGTTTGGGGGTGGAACTCACCATGTGCATTTACATTTTAATAAATTTAAAATCTATTTTAATAGGTTAGCCAGTGCAAGACAAAAGCTAGTAATTTTATAAGATTGGGTTTTTTGCCTTGCCTTGTTTTAGTTTCTTTCTGAGAAACTATCCTTGAGGGAATAGGAATTAATAATACAAGTTGTCATAACTGGTACTTTAGAAGATATTCCTGTATCTTTTATGATTTGTTTGTGTGCAAGCCATTTGTCTGTGATAGAAGAGCAGCTTTTTGGCTGTCCATATTAATACATTAATACAGAATTTTTGTCTAAATTGCTTTTAAAGACTTTTCAAGACTCAGATTTGTGCAGATTGTTGCCAGAATACTAATAGCTTATAATATTATTCTTTTAGTACTTGGGAATTGGTTCCAGAAGGCTTGCTGGCCATACCAGCCTAGGCCAATAGCAACAATAACCTACTGCAGGATTTATAACCCCACCTATGTTGTGGGTGAGAAACATGCTGACCACAGTTTAACTAAGGACTAGTTTTACACCAGAATTTCAGTCTGTCCTACTATGTTTTTGCAAAGTACCTGCCAGACAGTGCATCAGGCTGAAGTCTGTTTGCAGAACAATTTCAGCACTCACTCATTTTTCAGCCTAGATCTGGAGGAGCTCCCTGAAGGATTAGACAGCTGTTATTTTTCTGTAGCATGCCCACTGCCCTGTGAAGATGTCTTCCAAATCAAAAACTGCTGTTGGAGATTATAGGATTAATAGAATTGGTACAATGGCTACACGGTTCTGTAAAGCAAAGACATAATTTTAGTGGTTTAAATGGCATTCTCACTGCCCAAAGCCAGGATTTGTATTGAGTATTGCTTCATCTCAAGGAAAAAAGAAACATAAAAGTTGTTTTTTCTTATTGGCACATCTCCTAGTTTACTGATACCTAATTTGATATAACTGCTGTGTGGCAAGACACCCTCTAGACAGAGGAAGAGTGTGCTTTTGTGATGACCAAGAGGAATGCCAGGCTTCCCTTAGAAGCTTTTATTAGCTGTTCTTGAAAATGGTAGTTAAAGGCAAGCTTTTAAAAAAGTTATGAGATAAAACAACAAAGTCTGGAGGCAGAGGCTGCCCTTTACCTGCCTATGGCTTACTTCTCAGAACTCTTTAATACAGATGCGAGTTTGCTCTGAAAGAACAAGAACAAGGCTATCTTTTCACCAGAGCTGGCTTAATCTCACTGTTTTATTGGTGGTCATGCTATGAAACTTATCACAGTTAGTTGCTTTTACTGCATTCATCTGTGTGCAGTGGACTTACCTGCCTTCTGAGGGCTGCTTCTGAGTGGATTTGGAGGTGGTGCTCATGAGACAAACAGCTCCTTTGACCTCTCCTAAAATCCAAAATAGGAAAGCCTTTTTAGAAAACTGGCAACAAGGTGTAAGCGTGAGAGATTCATCCTTCAAGAGCATCGTGGAGACTTCTATTTCATAAGGCATTTGAATTAAATCTTCCGTCTACTGAAACAGAAGTCTTTTTGGGGGACTAACATTCTCTAAGATAAAGGGGGAGAAGTTTTATGTCCTCAAGTATGGCTTTTGCAGCTGAAGTAGGTATAGAGTACACGTTTCGGGTGCATCCTTCATTGGATTTACTCTTTTTCTAGAAGTCCACAGTATTTTGGTGGGGGTATTTTTTTGTTTGTTTTGTTTATATTGTGGAAGGGTTTACTTAAATGCAACTTATTGGTGTTTGCCTTCTGGCTACTGCTTTGGTCTTGTCAGTCTTCCTTTTGTTTTATACACTGCTGGCAGGCTGGCTAAGAAGCTGAAGGGATGAACATGTAAATAAGTTGGGGGAATGCAGGCTCAGACACTGGCATTCTTTATGCTGCCATCAAGAACTGTTCTAAAGAGATGTTTAATGCTTTCAAAACCGGTGTGGTTTTTTTTTCTGTGGGGCATTTTATATGTTTTCACTGCCCAATCCTGGATTTATGGATCTGTGGTAGAGCCTTGCTAACTCATTAGGTAAGGCTCCGCTTAAGAAGGCAGTGGTACATGGAAAGGCAGAGCAAATTTGTGTCATGATTTACTTTTTCTGTGACTCATCTCAATGTCATTGTGGGCAAATAGGCATTGTTGTATAAAGTTGACACCTAGAGACTTAGGAGAATTGTTTGACTTTCTGTGTAAGGCAGGGTGAGTCTCTTACAGCCTTCCCAAAGTATGAAATGGAGACATTTCTCCCATTGGAACCATTGCTTTTCCTTGTCTGTTTTTTAATGTAAGCTCTTTGGAGGAGGGACTAATACGTGTATGTGAACAAACATATTTGCAGCACTTGGCATGCTGTTATATTGATTTAATAAGGGCATTGCTGAAAGAGGAGGAATCGTAATTGTTTTAAAAAGAAAACAAACCCCACAAAACTCAAACCCCAACACAACACCCTTTCTTCATAAAGTGTCATTTATTAGCATGTTGCAGGTTCAGGCTACCTCAGTATTCAAACTGAAGACTGTCCTTTTTTTTTTTTCCTGTGAGTATTGCATATATATATATGACAAATCATGAATGTGTTTGAACAGTGAAGAATAAAACATACTTCTTAAGTAGCTGCCAGTTCTCTTCCCTTCAGTAGCCTTATGGATCAGAAAAGCAATGAAAGCATATAATATTTTACATAAAATTTGTAATTAGATAAATAAAAGCATTTGAGTTAAGCTGTCGTTTTTCAAACTGCTGAGAAGTCAAAATATAATTTAATTTTTCCCAATTGCCCATCACTGTTAACATTTATTTACAGTCTGTGCTCTCTGTGTGTATGCATGCATATGTGCACCTTATTAGCATGATCTGGTTAACGTAAACAAGATGTTTCTCTACTAAGCATAGATGTTTGAAATAGATAACTAATCAAATTTCTCAAAGTTTGACCAATAGACCAGTGCAGCAGTTATAAACAGCAAAAAATAGAAAAATGCTTAGCAGCGTTCTTTACTAATGTTATTCAAAATGTGAGTGCTACAGAAAATACTTCTTAACAGTTTGTTCAGTCAGTGACATCTTAACGTGAAAAAGCAAGAATTACATGGCTGAATTAGTTGCTGCGGTCGGAAAGGTGTAGCATGTCATTTGAAAGTTGTGTTTGTGATCTATGGATATCCTGGAGGATTTTGCAGATTATGGTATGGGTGTGATGTACTCGCTTAATAGAGGTAAAAAACTAAATATAGATGAATCTGTAGTGATTTGTATGTTTAATGCACGTAAGTCAATAGCTTGATTTCCTTCAGGTTTTATTGACAGTAATCAAGAAGACTTAGTTGGAGGGTTATATCTCTTTGACTTCAGTTCTGTCTTCTGAACTAACTATGCAACTTCTTTGCTGTTCCTTATTAGGCATTTTGCATCTTTTCTTCACAATGGTACATCCACGAGTATTCTTAAAAGGTTCTGTCTTACACATAGAAACTTTTGCGAAACTAGTAAATATATTATTTAAATGTGTATCATTCAAACTCCAGAAACTGCTCTCACATTTTATCAAAAGTTGTACATAATTCTTGTTAAACACTTAAATTACGTTAATACGTTAAAACTGATTTAATGCTCTAATTCCAGTGTACACTTTTGAAATTATGTGTTTTGTAATCAGCCCTTGGACATTTCCCCATTTTGTAATATTCCCTTTAATTGATTTAAAAGTCTGGATTCTTATATTCCAACATCATAGTCCATACAGCAAGGTAAATATTTTCCATGTTGGAAGAATAAAGGGGTCAATGCAGAATGAATTTTTCTTAGTTGAATTTTCCATTTAAAAAAAAAAAAGACTGCTTTATGATAAGCAGAGACATCAGTACTTTTTATTTAGAAGTTAATCCTGAAACAAAATTCCTTTGTGCTAAGGATGAACAGCATTTTTCAGCCTGGACTTTTCTAATAAGCTTAGTTCTTATAAGCCATACTTTTAGTCTGGAAAAAACCCAACCCAAACAAAAAAAGCCCCCAAACCAACAAACCCCAATACGCAACCAACTGACCATGTTTACTTTGCTCTCACCAGTTTCAAATGAATGAAAGTCAGTGAGTCCATAGGTTAGAAGCTTCCCCTGCTGATTTAAGGAATTGGTGTTTTCCATAGATGACTCCTGTTTTGGAGAGCTGAAGAGGGAAAATAAAGAATATAATAATACAGGAAAGTCTGCTGTTGTACTTAGGTAATAAGAATTGTTGTATGTGTGCTTAAAAAATGAGATGAAAAGCACAAGAACACAAGTGTGCATTGAAACATTTGTCGTTGACTTTCTTGAAACTGTACTTTTAATAGATAAAATTTTTCAGTTATACTGAGTAATAAATGTAATGATAAGTACTTTTGGTATATAATTTACTGTCGCTGTCAAAAAACAAATCATTATTGTTTAGAATTAATATATACACTCCTGGGAACATCCCACATAACAATATAAGATTTTTCTTGCATATATTCTTCCCAGATGTATTTTTTTCTATCCTGTACTCTGACTTTTTGTCATTGATTGGTTTTCCCCTTTTTTTTTTTTTTTTTTTTGGCACTGCTACCTCTATTTCTGCAGGAACAAGTAGGTTATTGGTAAGTATTTCAACTAAATTAGACTTTACAAAGTTTTGCCTTAGTGAGGACTTATTTTTTTTGCCCTCACTTACTTTGGTAAAAACTTTGTAGACAACAGACCAATTGTCTGTAAACGCTGTGCTTTCTCAGGTCTCCATTATCGTCTTGTTTGTGTAGTGGAGTACTAGTTCTCAGATTCTCCGAGAGACTTTGTCTTCTGCATGCTTCCAAGCAGCATCCTTATCTGTGCTGTCTTCTCAGATGCTGCCTTCTCCTGGGGCTTGCTCCTTTGTTCCTGTCTGCTGCCTTTCCAGTGCAGTGTTGACTTTGTCTCTCCCATTTCTTTTTTCCATAAGCCCTTGTCTGCATATTGGCCCGTTTGCTCAGAAGACTTCTCTGTGTCCAGCAAGATGCTCTGTTCCACGTGTTCAGTTTAGCCATCCTCATCAACCATTATTCAGCCATTTTCACATCATACCTCTCCCCTTTTAGCTGGCATTCAGTATATTCTCAGCATGGTATAGCCACCCGCTCCTCTCTTATTACTGTGCTTCATATAATTTTGGTGAGATTTGTTGGGCTGTACAGCGCAAGATTTCAAGATATTTGTCTGTGCGTGTTGAAAAAGTAGGACTTAATTCTTGGAGCAGCTCTTCCTATACTCTCTTTTAAATGATGTGATTTCTAATGGAAACTTTTTCTTTAACCCTAGTATGTTTTTGGAAGTAATGACTTTATTGATGGTGTGAAGTAGGGCAGGGGAGGCAAACTGGTTCCCTGCACTTAAAAACTTGTAGTTGTCTTGCCAAATTACTCAGTTACTCAAGAAGAGCCTTCTTCTGGCAATAGAACACAGTTGTCTTGTCTGTCTTTCTCAACTTGCATTGTGAAATGATGAGTGGAAAGACCTTTTTCAGGTGTTTGAGGAAAATGTTGCTCCAGGCAATAAGAGAAAACTGAGGGAGTAGCAGAATTAAGGAAGAAAGAAAAAAAGCCCAAGTGTATAAGTTCAAGAGAGATGAGGAATGAGAGAGAATTCTTCCTCCTTGAACTGTCATGGGTTAGTTAATGCAGTGGGAGTATGGGATATCTCTGAAGTAAGAGTTTTCAGGCATTTCATTTGCATAAAGTTTTCAAACCTCCACGCTGGCCTGCAGTGAGTTGTTTGTCATCATCTGGTAATGCAAGAACTGAGCTTGTTTGGCAGGTTAATCTTGCCTGGCGTGTGTAAATAAAATACTTTTGTGCCCCAAACTGTTGACTATACTCTCTGACTACTCATTTTCTGAATAAGGTAGTCAATTTGGGCTCCAGAATGCCTTGCCCCTGGCTGAGCAGTGTATTCAGACAACAGCTCAGGTCCATAAGGTTTCACTGAAGTGGCAAGAGCCCCGACTTGTGTACAGAAACCTCTCAAATGGTGATAGGATTAGTTTCTTCCTTAGCACTGATGTTAACTCTGCTGGTGTGGCTAGAAGGGGACGTTTCTTGTGTCTCTGCCTGCAGAAGATCGGACAGTGAACAGATAGGAGAGAGAGGAAAAGTCTCTTTCCTTTGTTGCCCCTGAGGTTTCTTTGGAAGGGACTCATCACGCCTACATAAAAGAGAGAGAGGAAATGTGTTCCCTTGAGTTCTCTCCCCTGCCTCCCTCCCTTGGGAAAGGTGCAATGGAAATGAAGGGTATTCTTCTGGGGAAAGTCTTGCTAAGTAGAGCTTTTGATTGTTAGTTGAAAATATACTTGTCAAGCATAGCAAGCAGAGAGCTAAAATCCTCTGAGTTTAGGGTGTGGGTGGAGCATTTTTGCGTGAAAACCGATGCTTACTCTTGCCTTTAAATCTGCCAACTGCAACTCCCAGCACAGGCTTATATTCATACTTAGCTGTCTTCAGCTGCTTCTGGACCATTGAGAAATTTCTGGTTTGGATCTGTGATGGGAGGGGTGTGAAATGTCTGAAATGCAGGTAATAAAGGATTAAGTTAGAGTGAATTAACACCTTGCAAGTCACTTTAAAAACTGTTCTTGTTTGTTTGCTTGCCAGTTTGAAAGTGCAGAGACTCTAGGACTTTGAATGAAGGAAACTTGAGCAATCTCTCCTTTAGCTTGGCTAGAAATCCCTGTGGGTGATGGGATGGGGGAGTAACACCCATCCACAAACACAGGTGATGGTAAGAAGGTCTTCCTTCCTCTAACTGGGTGCTTGCATCAGTCTGAAATGTCACTCTTAGAAAGCTGTTCCTCTAATAACAGCTGTTCTTATTTGTGTATCAAGAGTTGAAATCAGTCTTTCCACAGGTCTTTCCCACCTGTGATTTCATCTTCTGTTTTGCAAGGTACTTTACAATGGGACTTTTTTTCTCTCTTTTAATGGTTGTATTTATTCAGTTTCTAAAATTGTGCAACTCTCAATTACAGTCATCATCACATGTTACTTCTGCATTGGTATTAGACACCTGCAATTGTGCAGTTGGTAAAGGCTTTATTTATGAATAAAAAAAGTGTCTTGTCCAATTTCTCTTCTTCATTCTACACTGTGTTATTTTTCAGTGATTGCTACTGAAGATCTCACTTTCCCAATTATGAAGATGAAGTGAGCTGAAGAAGTTACGTAATACCATTCTGTCTTTCCTAACTTTTTGCTTAGGAGATGAAGTATTATCCAAACATATCTTTTCTAGTTGTTCTATGGGATCCTTAACTAAGATAGTTGAGGTTTGTTTTTATTCCCCACTTTACATATTCCCCCCTTTCTCCCTGAGTGCTCTGGGAATTTTAAATTGGAAAATAAAAGAGAAAATCCCTTGTTTCCCTCGAGGAATTCACAGGTTTGTTTACTTCAGTTCTATGGTACAGAAGTGGGAAAGAAAACTTCACTAGAGTATGAGCCCAAAGTCAGTAAGTGCTGAGAAGAAATTATTTGTGCTTATCCTGGTTCAGATTTTTAGAAAAGACAGAGCTTGGAACATTTGTATTGCGTTCCTTATTTTTATTTGATTTCTTCTTCTCTTCCAAATTGAGGCGAGTATTTCTTTATTTCTTTTCATCTCCAGAAGTCTTTCCAGATGGTGCTGTGTTCTCGTGGCTTAGACAATTGACAACATAAGGAAGGATCAAAGTTAGAGAACTAGATGTGTCTTTTCACTGAGACGTTTTCTTCCTTAGCATAAAAGCTTCTGTACATAAAATGGCAAACTTCTTCCAAGTGGCCACTTGTATTGGCATCTACAGCAACTAGAAATTCTCCTGTAGAAGGTTCCTTGGGAATTAGTAATGCTCTTTTTAATTCCTCCTAAACATTTTTTAAATGCGAATTCTTTGTTCTTGACTTTGGTATGAATACTTTTCATATTCTCTTTGATGGTTAGGGTAAACTTGCTGGGTAAGATGTTAGCTGTGTTAAAGCAATGTGGTTCCATGTACAAAGCTTCATGGTTTTGAGCCTACAGAATCACACATTCTATCTTTCCACTTCAGCTGTCTGAGGAGACAGAATTCTGTGCCATGTAACTGATAGACCACATAGTCTTCACTGGAGCTTCTTTTTTCCCCTCTTCTTTTAGGTTTTACAATTTAGTTTACAGAAGAAGAGAGTAACAGAATTTTGCCTTGAATAGAACTGTTACTTCACCAAAAACCTGAATTATTTCAATTTCTTTGTCTGCTGTTCTTATAACCTCACTTTATAGTCTTATATATATTTGAATAGAAAAGGAAGAACTGAAAGAAGTAGAGGCATTTTACTTTGACTTTAAAAAATACTTATGCTACTTTGCTTTATATTCTTATTAGCCAACTTAGGGAACATGGTCAAGGTGAAAACGTAGGTGGATGCTGAAACAGTTGGAGAAAAAACCCTGCAACTGCTCTAGGAGAGCAATTCAAATCAAGTGTCACAGTGCTCTGCTTTGGGTCTGTTTTCAGTCAACTTCTTTTTGCAGGTTGGGCACTCTGAAATGAAATAAAATGCTAAACTTGTAAGATCTGAGAGCATTGTGGAGGGCAAAACTGGAGTTCATAATTGTTTTTGGAATGCTAGAAGAGTATTCATAATTGATTAAAAAAGACAAAGTAGAATTACTAAATGCAAGCAGAAATATACCACTAAAAATGGGACTTGGCTACTAACAGTTCTGCTGAAGATTTAGGGATCGTTGTAGCACATGAGAGGAATGAGATAATTACCTGTTGATTTGTTATACACACACATTTTCCATGTCTCCTGGACATAAGAAATAATGAACTTTTTTTTGGTGTATGTTGTATTGTTTCCTTTTAGCATCATTATAAAGGCTTTATTTGTGTGACAGTAGTTTTGCATAGTACCCTCACACCATCATATTTACTGGCTTCATATTGTCAAATACATCTTAGAAAAACTGTGTGGATGCAAGCATTTCTCTTCTCTTATACCTTTAAATGCAAAACAAGGTGGATTTATCCATCCTATTTGAAAACCAAAGGATACAAAGACATAAAATACTAATATGTTGCCTTCTAATTTTAAAAGAGCAGCTGCTCTCATTATACT
Organism: Campylorhamphus procurvoides; assembly: GCA_013396655.1. Classification (NCBI taxonomy): domain Eukaryota; kingdom Metazoa; phylum Chordata; class Aves; order Passeriformes; family Dendrocolaptidae; genus Campylorhamphus; species Campylorhamphus procurvoides. Next base: position 4,884,914 of record WBMV01003229.1, on the reverse strand, counting down.
TTTAGTTTGGCTTTGGCAGTGTTCCAGTTAATGTTTTCTGCTGAGAGGTTACTCTGATCAGGTGGATTCAGTCTTTTGTGTTGTTGCAGGTTTTATTTGTGCTTATTTCTTGCTACAACTGTTTAATATTGACGAAAATAACCATCCATTCTTGTGTGCAAGTCTAATACTGCTTTATCATGTTTCCTTTATGTGCAATTCTGTGACACTCTGCACTGTGTTGTCTGGAAGCTCTTAGCTCTTTTATTTTTTTGCACCACAAACTAGATATTCCAGAATAAGTGCCAATATGATTTTGCAAAAATTTTAGAGGTCCAGGAGTTTGCTAGTTGGATGCTTTCTGTTCGCTCCACTGTGCACTGAACAGCAAGTTAAGCAGTGTGATGTTTGCAAAGCAATGCAAACACAGGAAGATATCACTAACAGGTTGAAATGGGTATGGATAGAGTGAGTGGCCACCCATTGACCTGTCCATGTGGGTAGTTTTTAAGCCTGCCAGAGATGAAAATTGAGAGTTAGGTAGATGATATGAGAGAAGATGGGATTTCTTGGCTAACTGGAGGTTCACATGCAAGAGATGGTGATATCTCAAAGTGATGCATTCAGGAGAGAATGAGAGACAGAATTCACCTCTGATACAAGTTTTGATACTTAGGCAGGTTAGTTATTTCAGACTTCCTCTGCTGCTTTGGGACTTTCTAGTAGCTGTTTTGCAGCTTTCTCTTCTGCCTCCATTTCTTGTAACTGCACTTTTCCCCAGGATTTTGGTTTTGTTTTAAGTAATGTGTTACTTTCAGTATCGTGGTCAGAGTTGTGAAACTAGGTAATGGGAGCTTGGAAGAATTTGGCTCCCTGCCGGTTAAGGATGAAGTTGGGAAAGTCAGCTAGAGGTGTGTGTTTGCTCAGTGCTTTCCTGCTGTCCTTTGGGATGGAGTGAAGGGGGTGAGAGGCGGTTCTTTGGCTAACTGAGGCTGGATCAGTGGCAGTGGTTCTTTGGCTGAGGCTGGATCAGTGGCAATATATTCTCTGCTGTGGGAGAAGGAAGGATAGCGTTGCAGTGATGTGCTGACAGTGACATGAATACAAAGGTGATAGATAATATGTCATCTTGGATAAGGATAAGGGATACTGTGAAACCAACACCTTCATAAGAGCTGGATATTTACCTAGAACTGTGCGTTATCTCTTGTGCTGTCCTTGTAAAGAGAGTGAGAAAGTAGTTAAGTTTCACAGTTTTTAGAAAACACTGCACGTGATGGTACCTCATCTGATAACTGCTTCCTCTTTGTTTTCTAAATGTCTGTGAGTGCATTGTTTATCCACAAAACTCAGTAAAACAAGTCCTGTAGAGAGCAAGTTATTTCTGACCTGTTGTTCATTGTTAAAGTCATGTGAAACTTTCTTTAAGTTATTGGAATTGTTCCTTGAGACTGATGGTTAAAACAAACATAGGCTATAAATGTTGTTAGCCTGCTGGGCAGGAGTACAATAGAGGCTTTGTTCTTGCAAAGTACTTAATTGTAAACTGGGTCATGAAACTATTGCCTTCTGATTCGAGAAAAAGTGGGAAAAGACCAGCTTTTTTTAAGGACGTTTAACTGGCTTATGGACAGTATTGATTGTTCACTTTTTTATATTTTTCATATACAGTTAAATATTGTGTCTGCAGTCAAAATAATCTGTTCTTTGGGTTACTAAATGAATTGGAAATGGTAATTTCCTTCACACAAAACATACACTATGCATCTTTTTGGAGAGATGGCTAAATCCAGGAGCTGGTTATTGCAGCAGAACATTGGGAAAGAATAAGAAATTGGATTTTGCTTGCATTTGAAAAGTGTTTCAGCAAGTATTGTGAGCCCAAGGCTCTTTTTCTGCTATTATGCTAGCCTTTTGCATGCAGCTGATTCTGACTCTGGAAAAGCATATTTTCCACAGATATACCTTTACCCCTGCCAGTTAAGTTGTTCCTTAAGGCTTAGTTAAGTATGGTGTCCTCTGCTCTTTGGGTTCTTCAGTTCCACAAGCTGAGCAGAGCTACAGCAGTCAGCTATCCCAGACTTGCTGTGTCAGGAGAATATTTGTAGTTGTTTTACCTTCAGATCCCTCTTGACACAGGACAAGCCACAAGATAACATATTGATAAAATACTTACTATATTGCTAGAATGCAGGAGGTATGTAATTTATTAATAACACTGTTAACTTTAGCAATGCTTCTAAGGACCTATCAGTGTTTGTCCCTACCCCTGTCACTCCCAATTACAAGTGCTGATGACCCTAGGGAATAAACTAGAAGAGTTCTGTCCAGAAAGCAGAGAGAACCTGTTAATGACTGTCTAGGTGCTTAACTAGCCATGAACATAAACGTTAACTTGCTGTAATGCAAACACTCCCTTCTGTCACAGCAGGGCTCAGTCTACAGCACAGGGAAGTCACTGGCTTTTTCACTTCAAACTGTGTTGTCAATTTTGTCTTACAGATGCACATAAATGAGACTAATGCATGGGGCTTAGGCCTAGTCAAAACCTAGTTGTTGGCTGCATTAGGCTGATAAGGATTGAGTGAAAATTTACCCAGGGTCAGTTTTTCAAGAAAGCCATAACAAAACTGTAATGGAGGGGGTTGGGTGTTGGGAGAACTGAGATAGTAATTTCGATTTTAGTCATGGTGAGCTGCATCCTGGGGGACGGAGGCTACACAGTGGCAGAAAGGTCACTGATAAAGCTTTCTACAAGTAAATGAATCCTTTCAACTTGGTTTTTTATTTCCAGAAGGTGTGTTTGGCTGTTGTATGCTCGCTAATCTGTGTTTGTAACTGGTGTTTGTAAAGATGTGGGTTGGGGGGGAGGACTAAAAATATGGAGAGAAGAGCAATATTTAAACTGAAGTGTAAGATTGACACAAAGAAGAAAGAGATATGAGCTGCTTATGACTAAAATGGGAAGAATCAGAACTGTACTTTTTCTCAGGAAGTGGTTTCCAGTACATTTGTAGCTGCTGCCCTGAGTTCCTTATGGTTGTTACCAGCTGCCTCTTTGACTTGCTTCCTGTTAGCTGCCCTAAAGAAATAAATCATTGTCTTGATAATGGAAGTGCAGTACTTCTATCAAGTGCTAATGCTTTGGGTTAGTTGCTTGATCTACAGCTGGATAATAATTAACAGTAAAGATGAAAATTCTCAGGCATCAGTAACTTGAAAGCACAGCATCAAGTCGCTTGTCATCCTTGACTGACTCTGTTCATTGTGGACTCCCAAGGTTAAAAGTACAAAAGTAAGGGGCAGCAAACTAAAACATGTGGGAGCAGGCCCAGATGGGCAAGTTGGTGGAAGGTGCAGAGGCCTTTTATACAGGTCTGCATCATTACCTTTCAACAGCATCAGAAAAACCTGCCTTTGCATTGTGTGTGGATGTAGATTAGATATTTTTGGATGAGATCCTATTGGACAACCTACCTGTAGGTGTTATGCATCGAGATCCCTGTTGGTGGCTTTTTGTCTCTCCCTTGTGTTAATTATTCAGCAGATCAAAATCTATCAGGCTTTCCTTAGACTTTTTTGTGCACTGTAAATCTTGTCCAGCTGATCTTGTCCTTTAACTGGAAGACTGCTGTCTTTGGCAATGACATAAATTAAGGTATTAAGCACTTTGGTCATAGACTATTATGCAGTTGCATCACAATCCAGACTGTCTTAATTATTCTTTACCCCACGTTGCCTGAGGCTGTGACCTCAAAAGCTAAACAAGTCATGCTTGGCTAGGATGAGAGAGTCAAACAAATTCAGTGCTACAGGAAATATTAGTGATTCAGTAAGTGAGGCAACACTCCTGGGTTAATATTTCCCCAGTGCCCCAGACTGGTAACAAAGATGCTGCAGCTTGTATAATAAGATGTAAAACTGAGATCCTTGGTTAAAGTTTCAGGGCAATTTCTGGTAAAAATAGATGACTTAATTCAGAGTTCTTGCCCAAGTTCAAATTTTCATGGCTATGTGCTTTACACATTTCTAGTGTCTCTAATGTCATATTATCCTCTTGCTCCTGTCCTAAACTGTTCATAGGGTTGTTGGGAAAGTTTGCATTCCAGAGGTGCTGACACATTTGCAATTGGCAACAGAACGATTTCCAGAATAAAAGGACTATTTTGAGATTTTTTTAAATCAAGGGACTCATATCTTTATAAAAAATGTCAGGTCAAAACTGAAAAGCTTCCAGGAATTTTTTTTCTGTCTTTTAATATGTGCAGACTAGCTTTTTGGCTTGAATATACATATTTGCTACATGGTCGAGTGTACTCACACGTGCATATTTTTGTTTTCCATAGGATTCAAGTGCCCTGTATGTTCAAAATTTGTATCTTCTGACGAAATGGATTTACATCTTGTGATGTGTTTGACAAAACCAAGGATAACCTACAATGGTAAGAAAGAAGTAAGCTGATAATTATTTATTCATTTTAAACATTAGTGTGATAATAGTTCTTTACACAATAAGATACTCTGGTACCTAGTTAGTGGACTCAGAAATTATGTATGTTTTTTGCATGTTTATTTTTTCAAATTAATTCTTAAGAACTCGGTCTTTTTATACTGCATGGCAATATAATTTGCACTGTGTTCTGCAAATACAAAATTACTCTTATTTGAGTGTGTTTATTCCATTTTTTGACTATTGGTCAGTGTGTGTTTAGTGTTTACTTGAGGTATGTGTAGCTTACACGTCCTCTTGTTTAATGCCATCAAGTAGTGAGGTGTGTCAGTCAAATCTCCTGGGGACTTTATTAAGGACTGTCACTTGGCAGGCTGTGCATTTGCACATTGTTCAAGAAAATGACCCTTTCTTGAAGGAACTAAAGAACTTCCTCCTTCAGCTGATTGCATGTGTGATACTTCATAAGGACTGGTAGATATAAATGTTTTTGCTATTTTAATCAAACTGGCCAATATCAGATGAATCACATGTAGTATAGCTCTGGTTTTTCCCCCCTACTACTAAGCTCTTCTTCTAGGCAGCCTTTGATGCAAGGCAAACAGGACTTTTGCCACTGAGATCAAACCTTTCTATCACTGTGGCTTAGGCTAACACTCAGTTCTATGGTGAGCACACAAAAAATACTTCAGGCAACTCTTAGTGACTGCTTTGGCAGAGCTGCCCTACCTTCAGAAAATCTTACAGTGCCTCTTCAGTGAGATTATTGCTCACCAGCCATCAGATGTGAGAACATAATGCAGTTAAAAAGAAATTACAGAGGAGAGGGAGCTGGAGTTTTTTTTGAAGGTGCTGGTGCTTGCAAGTTATACCAGGGAAAAATCTGATTCAATGTAAAGTAGAAATGGCACATAATGAGGATGGTCAAACACAGTAGCAGGTACCTGAAGAGGCTGTTCAAACTTCCATCCTTGGAGATAATCAGAAATTGACTGAATTTAGTCCAACTTGGTTGTGCCTTGAGGGAGGGGCTGGACCACAAAACCTCCAGAGGTCACTTCCAACATAAGTTATTTATTGCATAAATAGCCCACAGTATTATTCTGGGCTCTTTGAGCCTCCAGGCACCTTGCTGCTCTGGTATTCTATCCTGGACTTTTTTATTGCAACAAGTGTTGAAGAATGGTTGGGCCCACCTTATTCTTTGTCTGGATAGCAATAATGCTGGCCCTTAATTGCAAAAATAATTTGAAATCATATGCTTACCATTGTGAAATCCATTTCACAGCACTTAGGGAAAGTAAATATTTCTTTTTTCCTCCTGGTGTTACCACACATATACTTGAGAAGGCTGACTTCATCTAACAGAGAGGGCTTTTTTTCCTTCTTTGTTTTTCCTTTTTATATTTAGGAGTGAGCATTATTCAAGATAAGTTGTGTACTGAGGGATGTTGGATGTTAGAGAGGAGGAGCAGGCTTGTCACCCTAGTCAGGGTGGGATGATGCATTTGGTATCAGTTAGGGTGGAGCAGGAGGAGGCAGACTGGCAGAGAACAAACTCTGGAAGTAATCCAGCTGATGGGATGTGCACAAATTATGAGCTAACTGTCTGAAATTCCTTGCCCCTGCTGCTTGCTACATATACATTGAGAGTGCACTCTGCTGACTAACTTTTGTTGAAAGATACAGCAATTACACAAGGTAACCTCTCAGTATGGTTTGTGATGTTTGTTTGTCTCACAGTGGTGCTGTATTCGGACTCTTTTTTGCCTTCCTGCACTGTGTCTCTCAGCTGGCACACTACTGGTTGGAGCTCCTTTGGGCCATCTTATTGCCTTTGTGCAGTTATTACCAGCAGCATGTCATTTCTCAATTTAGGAGTGTGTCTGCTGTGCAGTGAGCCTCAGAAAGTCTTTCTGGGAAGTGCTTATATAATCTTGAAAGAAGGAAACTACTAAATTAGGTAGGCAGGTTTGAGAGAGGTGCTGACTTACAAGTATGGTCTCATTCTCATAAACACGTAATAGAAGTGTGTACTGATCCTTGTTAGCTCCTGCAGTCAAGGACTAAATCTTAAATTATAGCCTATAGCTGGCTATTCGAATTACCCCAACACAGTGAAATGGAGGATATGGCTTCAGAGTTGTGCACTGCTCTGCTGTTACTTTGTGGTGTGGTTTTGGTCCCTTTAATGAGGCTAATGAAAGCAAATTAACTAGCTGATTGGTAAATAATGCTGCCATGATTTCATGCCCAGAACTGCATATGAATGTCTATATGCATGCTTTTTTCTCATCTTGCTATTTGCCATGGTGACATTAGTGATGGATCTGCCTTTTTGTCATAGGCCATAAGGGCACCTCAAGTTATGTTTGAGAGAGGGAAAGATGCTGCTGTCAACTTTTGATACCCCTTTCCAAAATGGAAAGTATTTCTTTATGCTTTACTTTCTCATTGTTATCTTGGCCTTATGCCATACGTACCCAAATAGAGCCAACTAGGAACCATTTGCTTGTGTTGGTCACTGATTGTTCCCAGTCCTATTACTACTAGCTGGAAAAATATCTTTTTTTATTCCTTCCTTTTTTTCTCCTCACCCTCTTTTGTCTCTGAGTTTTGTGTTGCAAGTTGAAGGGAGCCTTAGAGTTTGCAGATGCTGAGATATTTAGAACTTGAGCAGTTGGACTGAACTATACTTATGTTTAGTTCTGTTCTAGTTGTGTTTCCTTACAATACTGTAAATGTATTGGTTGTTCTTTCTAAGAAACATCAGGGAGAAAATTGTATGCATTTTGTCGTTCTAAGAAGACAAACCTTCTTTCTTTTTGAGTGAGTCTGAGGCCCCAGAAAAATGTTTAAAACTGTTTAGTTGGGATGTGAAGTTTAAAAAAATTAATAAGTCCTCCCAGCCAATCTCTAATTGCTTTCTGAGCTACCTTTGTGCACTGCACTTGGCAGCTGAAAGGGTCAGTGAACTGCAAACTCGGGCAGCTGTCTGATTTACATGTGTTTTCTGAAAGAGAGTGGTCACAAAATTGTCCCAGTTCTATGCTGAAAGTTGCAGTGATTTTCATATAAATAAATCAGTACATTTTATTATCCTTGTTCGGTCAAAATCACGTGACTTTCCTGCAACAGAGATGTCATTGCTGACTCAATTTGGCATGTAACAAGAGCTCTTTCTTTTTTCTGTGGAACTTTGTTCCCCATCTCTTTATAAACTACTTGTGGTGCTCACACATGAACCAATATCTAGGCATTTTGATACAAGAGCTGGTTAAATGAATGGTACTGTGCAAACATAGTGTTTGGTGATACTGCCTTAAAGAGCCTTCCGTTTCTTAACAATTAGAAAATCCTGTTACTTGCTGAGTTGCTGAGGAACCAAACTAAGTCCCATGCACTGGTTAACCACAGGTTGCCAAAAGCCACTTTTATGAAGAAAGTGGGTTACTTGCTAGTTGACAGAATTTTTTAAGAAAACAATGCTAAAATATTCTGTAGCCATACCTATTTCTTTGAGCTCCTACAAAGCGTTAAATGAGGCCCCTTGCACCAAATTTGCTCTGCAAAAGGTGTTGCTTACAGTGTGGTCCTGTGTTGTGGTCAGGCTGGGGCATTTCTGTGAATTTACTCAGTGCTTTGGAAGTAACTTGCCTTTAACTCCTTGCTGATGATTAGAGCTATCTGGTGAAGTTTAGGTTTTGAATATAATTATTGTTCATTTTGTGTTGTTGCAGTACTGGTTCTTTTTTCACTGGAAGGTAGGTGTTGTATAAAAAATTGAGAAGACACAGGAGAGACTTGTGGCTTGAGGGACACCAGTTTTAGATGCTTTGCAACAAATGCACCCAATTCCTTCTGAAGAAACCTTGCAGTTGGTTCTGGAATAGTTCTGGTTTTCGTTTACAAATTCCTTTGTTTGTGTCTCAGAACACTTTGGAAGACTTTATTATTATTATTATTATTATTAAAGGGCCCCTCTGAGAGCAGGGACTGGCAGGCTGGCACCTGGCCAGGTGGGGAAGCCAGTGACCCCAGAGAGCTGGGGAGAGCCAGTCAGCTTACTGGACTGGTTGGCTGGCTTGGCCAGCCTGCCTGTCCTCTTTCAAAAGTTTTGATTGAATTAGCACATTCCTGTGGAATATTTTGGGTTTCATCAAGTCAGCACTTTCTGTTGGAATGGTGTTCTACTGGAAACTTTCTAAGCCGATCTCCTCAAAGCCACTGGCTCAGGGGTGGTGCTGCTTTGACATTCGTGCTGCTTTCACTCAGATCACTCTGCATTTAATTCACATGTGGCAGCAGGTCTGACTGTTGGCTAACATATTTACTGAGGTTCATTTTTGAGGGGAAAAACTTTTACTGGTGTAATTCAAAGAGGAAGAATGTTGTGCATGACCTGCTGGAGGTTTTTTCCTTACTCGAGGTAAGGACTTTGTAGTTTTCCTTTTTAAATTACAACAAGTAAATTTTTTTTAGACCTATGGTATTAAAAAAGAGCAGGAGGTCAGACATCCCAGACAGCAGGGACTACAGATATAATTTTATATTGAGGGTTTATCTGGTCTCTTTGAAATAGAAAATTAGTGTGTGGAAAATTGTTACAGACAGAATATTGAAAATGAAGGTAAGTGCACCAGAAGGAAAAACAGGAGTGGAACTCCATGTGCTCTTCCTGTCTGACAATGTATTTTGTTTTCTGGGGTCTTTGGTCCTTACACCATGCACAACTAGCCGAGTATTCCCATGCCGTCTAACCGAGCTCAAATTGACTTGGCCCATTGCAGTGCAACTGATTTGGATTAGCAAGGATGCAAAGGATTTTGTCATGATTTAAATATACTGTTTATTCTAAATCAGTTTCAGGTATTGGGTTGTGTTCTGTGAGGAAAGTATTTTTTGCTGGGACTGCCTCATTCTGAGGCCTGCATGTGAGCAAGTGTGAGAATCTTGAGCTGGAATCTGTGAGACCAATAATCCTGCTAGAGAAGTTGTCAGCATCAAAATGACAGCCATAACATACGCATTTTGGTCAAAAGTAGAGACTTAAAAACTGGCATGAGTCATCCAAGGGACTAAATAAAAAGATACCGGAAACTTTCTGTTCTTTCTAAGTGGGGCTGACCTAATTTTTTTCTAACACAAGTTATAAGCTCTATTGATTGCTGTCTGTTTCAACATCTTTTGGGCAAGCTAATTGTGCCAGAACTTTTTGAGTTTATGTTGCTCACTAGGAGGGAAGAAAAACAGTGCACTTTGACTTGATATTTGAACCACCAAAATACATGATTCTAGTGAATCACTAGTAGTCCTGCACACTGCAGTGACTTGAGGTCCTATGTCACTTCTGTGCACCAAGGGAGAGTATTTTACTCAGCAGGGTTGATGCTCTCAACTGTTTTGACTGATACACTTAAAAAACTTCAGTCTGGAATGAAAGGAATTCCTGACTTGAAATTCACTTCTTCTCTCCCAGGGTTCCTGAGATCATACCCTGAAAGACCTTGCAAAAGGGCATCTTGCCAGTCTGCCTGGAAAAGCTTAAGCCATCCTCTTTGTCCTCATCCTTTAATAGGACTAGACTTCCAGCAGAGGGGTACAAAAAAGGCAGTCCAGTTCTTTCATTCCACTTTATCCAAGGTGTAGAATTCTCCATAGAATTTCTCTGTTCTTCCGTTTTTAAAGTTTAACAAGACTCTTGGCCACAAGTTTCTAGCTTCTTGCTCTGTCCTAGATGGTTCTGTGCTCTGTCCTCAGGGATGCTGGGGAGGGAGGGGAGCATGCTTTAAGAGGTACTTTAACAAAACATGTAAAAAGACACTTATCCTGGGCTTGCAGTTGAAATAGTGATATTTACTCTTTGTTTTGATCTTATGTACTCATGAGCGTTCTCTGGAGTATGTAGGAGGTTCATTCAGTTTCCCTGCTTCTTTGAAGCAGTTTCAAGAACTACTGAGGAAAACAATGCAGAGCTGTTGATTTTGTTTATTGTGGTGACAATAGAACATTACTATAGTAAATCAAATTTTCATCTGAGACATTTGCACAGCTGTTCTTCTGTGAACTGATGGAATATCACCTCAAACTTTTCATAGCTTGTCTTGCATATCATTGTTACATTCAAGGAAGGAATTGTCATTTTAAGGAGGAAAATTGTGTTTGAAGGACTTGATTAAAATATATTGATTGGCTTGTACTTTCACCCTTTGGGAATTGTTGGTAATGCCTGAACAAGGAGGGAACTTGCACTGGTGTTCACCAGTGTAGGCCATGGGTAGCTACTTGTCCAAACCAGAACCAAGAGGAGCAGTGTCAAACTGTACTTCTTGCTCCCTTTGTTCAGTAAAGCTGTATTTCTTTCCCACCATCCCAAATCTCTCCTTCAGCAGTTTTTGGTACCTCACAGAAGAACATTGCTGCAAACACAGCCTGTTACGGTTCTGGTTTGTTGTGAAGGGAGGCTCATTTGAAAGAGTAATGCTGACAAATGTCACTAAATAAAACTACACTCCAGTTCAACTTGTGCCTGCCTCCTAAAGGGGGTAGGACCTGCTTCAGTGACCCCATTTCTACCTCAGTCACTGGATGAAGTGGGTCAGTCTGTGATAGTGTGGAGCTGCAGCACTTCGAGAGACCACAGTCTCTTATCTTTCTCCCACACCCACAAACTGTCAACCCTTTGCAATGGAGTCAGGAAAGTAAGCTGTGTATTTGCAATGGTGTGGCTGTGAAGAAAGCTCATGAAATGGGAACGTAGTGTAACTGAGAGGGAAGTGCTTCGAATGTCTGGAGCAGCAGTTCCCAGAACTGCAGACTGCCCCATTTATCATGGTAAAATATAATCTTGGAGGGTTAGTGGTTGAGGTATCAATATTGTTTATTATTTTACTTTTCACACACGAGAAGGATAGGTATAAGCTACGACAGCTCACTTTCATGGTTCAGGTTGGAGATGCTCAACAGATCATGCTGAATTTTCTCTCTGCAATGAAGTAAAGTTGACATGCTTGGTTCCTGCTGAGATGGACACACCAGAGAGATCATACCTGTTAGAATCTTAAACTTTCCTCTGATTTCTTGTGCATGTGACTTATTCTTTTAAGGAACCTTTGAGGGAAGGATATTTGGTTGGTTATTCTCTATAGTTTCCCTTGAGTCAGGCCTAAAGCTGCTAGACTGAACTTCCTGTGACAAAGCCATGGCAAATCACTCCTGTCCAAAATAGCTGCACTGTCACCTCATACTTAATTCAGTTCTTGAGAGCGGGGCAACAATTTTTTTTCTCAGTACACTGGAATCGCATTTATATAAATACATACCTCTACCACAGGAGTATTTTCATGCAGTACTGGATAAATACAGTAAAATTTTTGACAGCTACAGAATAACCCTGCTTGTTTCTGAAATAAACAGAGAAAACGGGATCATTCGTGTGCTGAGTAGCTCAAGTTCTTTTACTTATCAGCTACTCCTTCACCTTGCAGTTCTTGTCCCAGAAAACCCCAGCTGCACCTGTGAACTGGTGTGGCAGAGAACACCCACGGGTGACAGGAGCAGTGATGCCCATGGGGTGAGAAGGGGCCCTGGTACCCTGGCCATGTGTCACTCCTTGGGTTTCCCTTACATAATGCCAGCACGGGCATCATGCGATGCGGGCACACCGGCGCTGCCTTCCTGCCATGCCTTGTGCTTAATCAGCCCTGAGCTGAGAGAGGTCATTCGGAGGATGGCATAAATCGTGCCTGAGACTGCTGCAGTCTTGTGACTGCCGGGGACTTAGCTCCGGGGGAAACAGCGTGCCTCGGGTTTGTATGGGAATTCTGCAGGCTGGAAAGCTGATACCTCTAAAACAGAGAGGTTGTAGGCATTTGCTAGCAGCAACATGCCTTTTTTTATTTTTAAAGTTGCTCTGTGGAGACAAACCCCTGAAAATACCCCTTTCCTTATCTTCGTGAATAGGCTTCATTGGCTGGATTATTTGAAATAAAACTACTTGAAATCATTAGGTTTTAAAAAATAAATGCCAAACTGCATCTCACTAAGACTGAGTGATCTGTGCAGGAATTTCATGGTGTTTTCTTCCCCAAATTCCTCAGTATTTTGCAGGAACTAGTACAGATTATTTGCAGACCAGGATTTTCCCCCCCATCCCCTGCAAAAGAAATATAAAAGAATAAGAGGCACTTCTCCTTGCTCAGAAACTGTCCCAAAGGCAGATCAGTTTTAAAGTATTAACTGAAATGTCATTGGTAACTTATTTTTTATTTCATATTAAAATCTTGCTTTAAAATCTGCTACCCTTTGATTACTTAAACAGTCTTGTGCTTCTGAGTTGCAGACTCAATGTAGAAAAGAAGTCCATCCAGCTTTTGCCGGGGATTTCAGTGACAAAACAAGCCTAACTTCAGAAACAAGCTGGGCTAAAACACTGTTAATGTGATAGAATACTCACACCTCTAGACTGAGGATTATCATCATTGTTTACAGAGGGGAAAACATTACCTGTTTCTAGTGTTTTTAGCAAAATCCAGTGATTCTAGACCAGGCTCTGAATTGCCTACTGACATAGGTACAAAATACTAGACCTGCCTATTGTAGCCTCCCTGGAGGAAGCTCCTTGCTCTTTGAAGTTTGCTCAGCTTTGTCTCACATGGCTTGAGATTTGCTTGGCTGCAGAAATGACCCAAAGTTTTTAACTAACACACAGTTGAAACATGAGAAACTTCATTCTTGCTAGATTTAGTGCTGAACTATATTAACACTTAGGAAACCTTGTTAAAGTTTCCTCATATAAATATCAACTTGCATTTTAACACTGCACTAACAGCTATCTGTAATTTAAAGCCATATCAGATTTTCATCGTTTTGGCCACGTTCCTCGCGCCCTCCTTCTTTGTGTGAAGTTTCATTAGTTTTCATGAAATGGTAGGTATTGGACAGGCTCTGTGTAGCTAAGCAATAATGTAGTATTCACTGATAATTTTTAGCCCATAAATAATGTTTATTTGTTTTGAATCAAGATAGGGGGAGCAGTTGTTTGGTTAACAGCTTTTTTATTCCTTCCCAATTCCAAGGGAGTTTGTTTTAATCTATGGTGTCTAATGGTTTTCCTAGCCTGTAATGGTAAAGAAATTAGGAATAAAATAAAACTGTAACAGAGTTGTAGAAATATACTTCCAGATTATGGGCATGTAACTTGGTGCAAATACTGGAGAATTGTCTTTGGGGACTTTTGGACTTTTGTTTTCTTAAACACATGTCCCATGTTGATCTATTTGTGTTATTATGTGTGAATGATCAGAATTGCTGAATACTGTTGAAATTATATGAGTGCCTTTTCTGTCACTTAATTGCTTTAAAGGAAAGTTCATGGGTGGTTTTGTTTTTTGTTTTGTTGGGGTTTTTTTTCCCCTCCTCTTGCAATTTAAGGCCTGTGTACTCAGTATCTTACTGGGCTAGTAATAACCTGTAGGTATATGTTAGCATCAGTAATACTCTGTCTCTGTGCTTGCTGGAATAAATTATAGTAGTGGATAATGGGTTAGTGTAGAGCAGAAAAATGGAGATAACTTTGAATACTCTGACTCATTAGTTGATGTTATCAGAACCTTTTGCATTCGGCCATGTTTTGCATTCCATCTCTATCACAGGGATAATTGCATTTAAAATAGGAATACTTTGTAAAAAGCAATCTGTCTGCTGTGAACACTGAAGACAGACAAGTAAAAATTATGCAGTGATTTATATCCTGTCCCATGTATACATGTTAACACCAGATATTCAGTTTTAACTTGGAGAAGGAAAAGCCCCCTGCAGGCCTAGCACCTGGCACTGGGGTTAATAAGCCAGACTTTATGTGCTGAGTTTTGGCACCAGTGTTCTCATTGTGTGTTGCTCAGTAAGACACTGTATCTTCCCTAAGAAGAGTGTCTTAGTCACACACACCTGTTTTTATTCCCCTCCTCCTGTTTCCACCTCAGGCTCATAGTTTCATCTGTCATGCCATCTTCCTTAGTGGTGCTCCCTGGGCATTCATTTTGCATCCCATTAAACCAAACTCCTCTGCAAGCTTGCAAAGAAATGAGTCAGTTGCTTGGCCAGCGTTAAAAGACTGGGAAAAAGACTTGCCAAAACTCATTATGCTCAGGGCACCTGTAGGAAGCCTGGAATAGTAACCTGAAACAGGACAAAGTGAACAAAATACAGAATCAAATCCTTCATCCAAGTGACCCGTGTTGCCCAGAGTAATAGGGATAGCTAACTTCATCTGAATGCTTCTCTCCATTCCCTCTCTGCCTCCGCTCTCCAGGGACATTATTGCCCTGTGCTTTCCTTCCCTGAAGTTTTCTAATGCACTTGCTTCACCTGCCTTCTGTCAGATGAGAGTTCTCACAGATTTCATTAGGCCAGCATGTCCCCATTGCACTCCTTGTTCGTTGCAGACCATGAAGAATGAAACTTCTTATTTGAAAACCATTGCAAAGCAATTTCTCTGGCTTCTGACTGTAGTTTCGGTGATGGTGAATGGTTGAAGGCTTGCCATTCGGAAAAACTGCTCTGCAATCTTTTTGGTTTCCTTTCGTGTTGGGGGCAAAATAAATTTAGATGCTTAAAAAAGCTGACAAAGCAAAAGGGATTTCCTAACCTCAGTGGGGATCTTTTTGTACAGCCACATCAACATCCTGCACTTGCAAGAGCTTATCCAATTTAGATCTTTCCTTCAGCTTCATCAGACGCTCATTTTCTGTTGTACCTACTCTGCCACATCCGTGCTTTGCTTTACTTGCCCAGTTTCTATGAATTCTGTTCATGATAGCATCCAGTTGTGATTTGGAAAAGTTGCTCATTTTAACAGACTTTCAGCATCTTAGTCAAGTCTTCCTTCTAATTGTAAAGCTATTAGAAGATACTTGTCTCTGCAGTGTATGGAAGGAATTCCTCACTCTCCTTGTGACCACAGAGAGATCTTTTCCTCATGAAACCATTAACTCAGATTCCCAAGTGATTTACTACCGTGAGAAGCTACTATAGATAAATATTTTTGGGGTTATATGCCTGACTGGTTGTGGTGTGGTTGTTGATTTTGGGTTGGTTTGATGATTTGTTGGGTTTGTTTTGCTGTGGTATGGGGTTTTTGTTTTGGTTTATTATTTGTTGGGTTTGGTTTTTTTAAACTTTTGATAAAGAAGTTACCTGCTATGCAAGGCAAGCTGGACTTCAGGCCTCTCATTGTTCTTTTGTGTACCCTGCTTGGTGACAAGACCTAATCTCTGCCCGTTGCTCAAGGGGAGGCTCTGTGGTTCAGCCACCTTTGAACTGGATCTCGATTGCAGTCCCAAATTTTCAACAGGCCTAGATTGATTTTTCACCTATCATAGTTTCTGAGTACTGGTATGGATTGGCAGGTACATATAAGTAGTGCTTAAATATTTTGCTTTGTTTTACACCACAGAGAACAAAAAAGCATATTATAATTTATTCTTGTAAGCACAGAGATACAGTATTTCTGATACCTACAGGTTATTGCTGTGCCAGTGAGGTACTGTGTATACGTGTCTTTAATTTCAAGGGTAGGAAAAAGCCCCCAAACGCCAAAGATCTGTGTGTTTCCATCATGCACTGGTATTCCTTCTTGCCTGCTTCTGTAAGTTTCCTTCCTCCAAGCTTTGCAGCTCCCTGTAAGAAGCACTCCTCTCTAAATGCAGCAGACTCTTTGTCAGCAATAAATGCTGGTAGCCTCTGGCCATTTAATCAACCACTCCTCTTTTTGTAGCATATTTGTGGTGTAAGATCCTCTTTGATGGTAAACTCAGCCTTGAGAAGTGTAAATCATTGTTGCCTGATGGGGAGCCAAGGAGGAGGCATTCTCCAAGTGATACCTTCTTACACTGTTCCCTAAGGAATCTTATTTTGCTGCTGTTTTGTTTCTTGTGGGTTTGCCCCTTCACATGCTGATTTTAACTCCTGACATTCAAGATTAATACCTGATAACCTGAGAGGTCATGTAATAATGATGAAAAACCAAGAAAACAACCTAAGGGCAGGTGCTTTATTCCATGAGCTGCAAAAGCAGCTTTGTTTCAGGCAGCGTGTGCTGGGGTACACCGTTTGTGATGGGGTTTCACAGAGGGGCACTGCGTTGGTATTTTTCTTCTCCCAGTCACCTCCTGTTGAGACAATATCTAGAAGTATTATCATTTCCCAGATGTAGTGTTTCTGAAGGATGGGGGGGAACCTTGGGAACAAAACACAGAGTGCCAAGGAAGACTATTCAAGAACAACCTGCCTCTTGCGTCATTAAAAACACAAATATACATCAGTTCAGTTGGAATGGGGACTTAGTAGGGTATGGGTAAGGCTGGCATATGGTCTCTTTATATCATGTTATGGTGGACAGTATTTGTGGTTTATTTATAAGCAGGTGCATCTGTATCTGGCCCATATCTGGACTAAAACTTGACAGTTTAAGGACATGATACTTACAAATGTGATGAATGGAACTTATCTTTAGAAATCAGTGCAACAGGAGAAAATTCTTTAGCTATCTTGAGATGATTTAATGTCTAAGGGCATCTCAAACAGGAAGCAGACCTACTAACAAAAGCTGGAAAGTCTAGCTTTAGCAAAAGTTTCAGAGTTAATCAGATAATTGTATTGAGTGCAAATGTTGAATCACTGTGGAAATGTATAGTCACTCTGGCAATAACTCTCAAGACAGGAACACAAGATGTTTCATGTCCAATTGGGCTGATAACATTTATCAGGTATGAATACCTATTTCACCCCAGTCCTGTCTGCCAGAAGTACAAATATGGACTGAGAAAGCTGGTACACTGGTCCTGAGAGCATAAGTGTCTGTGGATGTTGCTTGGAAGCAAGGAACTTGTTTCTCTGACTATTTGGCCTTTTTACCAAGCCTAGCTTTTCACTGCAAGTCCTGGGATTCAAACTTGACTTGCTCTAAGAGCAAGATGTCTTACTTGGACATTGTGTTAAAGCTGTGTTATTTAAACTTGGGGTTTAATTGTTTGTTTGTTTGTTTTGAGAACTGTAGCTTGGACTGGCATCATGGATCATACAGTTGCAAATAGATTTCCATTGTGGCCCCTGAAGCAAAACCTTGTTATAAAAGAACTGTTTTCCTCAGTGCACAAATCCTTCTCCCCTCTGTATTAGTTAGCTGCCTGAACACATTTGTAATTAGATAAACTAGACAGGGTTTTATACTCATCCTGCTCCCTAAAATGTCTGTCTGTCACTGCTATGCCAGTTTATTCAACAAGAAGTGGGTACTTTTTCTCTACCATACACCCGATCATTATCTTTCTGAATGAGAAGCATCTAGCTGTTTCTCAGAATTCGCTTCTGAAAGCTGAGGATGTCCCACGAAATTCTAGATCCAGTTCTTCAAATGTGGCCTAGCTGAGAAACAACTTCTGCAGCCTCCTGCCTCCTCCTAGCTCAGCCTGCTGCTGCTGCAGATACAAATATTTCCACCTAGATCTTATTCTGTAAATATTTTTCTAGTGTGACTTTCACTTTGCTCTGTGTGCTACCTCCCCTTCGCTTTTGTGTTTTGAGAAGAGGAGGCACCAAAGACTGTAGGCAGTGTTTGTGCAGGAAGTCTTTCATGGTGGGTATCTGTTTGCGCAGAGCTGTCTCAGTCTTGGGCCAACACTGAGCAAGGTGAGAGGGAAGGGAAAAAGAAGGGTGGTGCTTGGACTTTGAGTAGGAAATTGTTACAGGCTGCCTTGTGACAAGGGGTGAAGAGTGAGATGCCAGACAACATCCTCCCTGGCAATTCATCAAATGCTTTGTCAGTATTTGATGAAGTGTCACATTTCTTCTAGCTGGTCAGTTAGTTTTACAGATGTTAACTTTTTGTGTGTATTGTGGTGGGGAAGGTGTTCTAGATACTACCATGAGTCTTACAATGGTGTTTCAGGTTATTGTGCCTGTCAGAAGCACACAAACAGTTGCAACCTTTGCTTGTTTGATTAGCACAAGGGTATTAGTTTTTTCATAAAATGAAAGAGAAATAAAAGAGCATAAAAGAGAATTTGGATTGAAGTTATTCAGGAGAGCTGAATACTGAATTCCCACCTGTTCAACTTTGTAGTGCTGTGAATCCTGAGAACCACTTAGCTGTGGTACAAGTGAAAACACTAGATGTTAAAAATCTTCCCTTGTACATCTAATCTAGAGGAGAGGTATTAGAGCAACAAGAAGTGTTTTTAGGCAGGAGCCCACTGCTTCATGGAAAGGCGTGTTCCTTGCTGAGGGCAGTGCAAGTTGAACTTCTGGCTGTGAAGGTGCAATCTTCATAGCTGAACCAAGCCCATGGCTTTAGCTCTGCCTTGCTCAGTCTGCTCACTGACCCTGTGGCTGGGAAAGCTGAGTGGCAAAATAAGCGGCTGCAGTGACAACTGAATGTTCTTTTTCCTGCTCTTGAGAGCTCTGAGCACTAAAGAATCAGCTGTCCTTCAGGGTGTTTTTCTGCCTCAACTTTTGAGCAGCAGCGGATGACTGACCTGGTCATCCAAGAATGATCCCTAGCAGGTCAAGAGCATTCCTCTTGTGGCAGGCAGAATACCACGAGACAGCTGGAATGGCAAAGAAACTCCTTGATCTCCTAGTGCTTAGGATGGACTGGGAAAGACAGGTTTTGCTTGCAGCCAATACCAATTTGCAAGGACAGTTACTGAGCTACATGAGGGAAGCACATCCTGCATAATAGTTTTCTTTCCATCCCAGTGTTTACTTCTCCAAGGATATTAACCCAATACAAGGAGGCTGTCCATCAGACAGCAGCTAATAATATTTAATCTCTTCCTCCTTTCTCTGGTGGCTGCATTACAGCAGTAAATTAAATAAGATGTTGCAGAATAGGAGAAGTGGTAGAAAATACAGGTCTAGAGAGAATGATATTTTGGGGGAAATGAGCGTGAAGAGGATGAAAAGTGTAGTAGGAAATAGCTGGAAAGAAGCAGAGGGAGAAAAACAGATGCAGCAGAAGGCAGAAAGATTTAGTAAATCAAGTCAGTAACATTTAATAAGAATGTGTTAATCACATACACACATGTTTGCTGGCTACTGAGTAATGAAATACATGTGGAACGTGCAGGTCCTTCTTGACTATTTGTGATACCAGTAAAAATGGAGAATAAATTATGCGATATGGATGAATTTATGTTGTACATGTGAACATATGTTGACTTCTAAACATCTAGAGCTGTATGTACTCCATCTAAAAACAAGCAAAGGCAGTCTCTAGTACTTTACCAAGACAGTTTTTAGTAATCAGCTTAAAAAATTAATGAATGTGTGAGAGATACATGGTAATATGTACCATTTAACAAAGCTTCATCAATACTTTTTAACCTGTTATGGCTTTTGTTTTACCAATTTAATGCTGATAAGATATTGGTCAAAGGATGTTTCAATTAGGTTTCAGTTGTGTTCCTGAAAAGAGACTTCTGTGATGCCCTTCACTGTTAAGCTAGTTGTGATGGCGGCTCCCATGGACATCTTAAGGTTTGAAATTTTAGAAAAAATACATTAATTTTGAAAAATTTTTGTACTTGATTAAGTCAAAGGTGTTTCTAGCTTGGTGTTCTGTCTCCAATGAATGCCTAGAGAGAAATAAAATACTACATCTATAAAGCTACACAAATACTGTCAAAGTGTCCATTATTTGTGACTTTGTGTTTCTTGAGCCTAAGGCTATATTTGTTTTTTAAAAGGAATACCAAAAACCAGTAGCACACATTTTAATTACTTATTCCCTAAGTTATGTACTGCATGTGCTTTTGCAGTCCTCAGTTTAAAGACAATTTAATCACGGACATTGCCTATAATCCTAACCATGGCTGACTTAGTGGCTTTTGTTTTTAATTGGTAAAGTATGTTCAAAATTGCCAGGGTGATTGTATTTTAATTCAGTACTACCTATTCTGCTATAAATGCAGGAGTGGAGTAGAATTTATTTTCCAGTGAAGAAAAAAGGAGAATTTCAGGAGGAAAAGATAGGGATAACCAGAAGTTAAAACAGCAGTAGAAGTAACCAGGGATAGAAGAGAGGAGGAGGAAGTGCTTGAGCAGACTCAGGAGGGAAATACTATGTATGCTCTTTTGGCAGATTTCATCTTTGACACCAGTCTTTGGCTAGTGAGTACTTGTTCAAGGGGTGGGAAGGTGGAGGAGTGTTTACCTCCTCTTCGGTGCAAGACAGATGGATGTGGGGGTGTGGTATTTGTGTATGTACCCACATGTGGGCGAAATGGAAAAATGTGGCCTCTGCTTATTTCCTCTTCCCACTTCCACTTAGGTAATACACTAATATAAATGTTTTAATTATAACATTGATGAAATTTTGGACTGTTTTACTGTTCTTTCTTTTGGATAGGTTTTTTTTGTTTGTTTGGTTTGGTTTGGTTTGTTTTTTTGTTTCTTGTTTTGGGTGGGTGGGGGTTAAAGAAAAAGAAATAATCTGTTGAATCACTCCACTGCAGGAAAAGATGAAAACAAAAAACCTGTTCTAACTGCAGTGGTTCTGTGCAAAATGATTTATAGATTTTTCTGTAACAGATATGTTTAAAAGTCATTGTTAAAGGGCCCTTAAACTGACTTCCATCTGATATGAGCCAGTGTTGATACAGGAGAGTGCTGTGTGAAACAAGTCCAGAACAAATTCTGACCAGATCCAGGTCTAACAGGATTCTTCACTCTTTCTTTGTCTGGGACTGATGATCTGGATCACCTAAAATGGTGAAAAGGCAGTCAGACCCAAAGTGTCATATGTCTGTGAAGGATTTGGGTTTGCTGTCGTCACTCTACATGTGTAATTTATTATGAGCTTAATTACGTGGATTTGGAGCCTGCTAATGTGCAGTGCCAGGTTACACATGGACATTTATAGCAACTGGGTGTTTTAGACTCATTCCCTCAGTATTTATGCACGAGAGCCTGGGAGGATTGACAAGGTTAACACAAGAAGGAGGGAATGGTGACTCCTCATTATTCCAGAGGAAGAGGAGCATTGAAACCTGCTAACAAAATCTCCTCTGCAGGGTGGCAGAATCCCACCATCATGGGCATTCACACCAATTCCCTCTGGCATGACTAGGCAGAGCCCAGTGTGTGCCTGGTGGCTCACCCCAGTCTGAAAGCCTGGGGAGAAGCCAGGGAGGGTGGCAAGCTCTCTGCCAGGGACTTGTGTGGTAGGGCCAGCATTGGCAAGAGGGAGAGCACAGGAATACTGGAGGGAAAATAAAAGGAGTGTCAGACACTTAAACCAGGGCTGGTGGGAGATCCAAATGTTTAAGTTGGCATCGTGCCCTAACATTAGCCAAAAGGTGCAGAACATTGTCAGATTGCTCAGTGGGAGTTGAGACCCAAGCCCTGTGCAGTCTGGGGAGCTCAGGATAAGCCAGAGAATGATGGGAAAGCAGTTCACAGGAATGCTTTATTTTATTAACTGTATTTTTATCAGACAGCTTTTTAATTTCTGTTATCAAAGCTTGACTAAATGCTTCCCTCTCAGAGTGCTGAGAGAGCAAGGCTGGGTTAATACACTGGAGGTATCTTGGTGCCATTTTGTTCTAGATACCAGCTGCTGATCTGATAAAGGGACTCCACGGGAAAAACTGCTTTTATTAAGTCTGCTTTGTGTACGTGATACCTGCTTGAATTACTAATGGTG
Organism: Campylorhamphus procurvoides; assembly: GCA_013396655.1. Classification (NCBI taxonomy): domain Eukaryota; kingdom Metazoa; phylum Chordata; class Aves; order Passeriformes; family Dendrocolaptidae; genus Campylorhamphus; species Campylorhamphus procurvoides. The sequence goes on along the minus strand of WBMV01003229.1, from coordinate 4,862,781 downwards.
CTGCTTCCTGCAGCCCAGCAGTGGGAAGGGAGCAGGTCTGCCCACAGGACTTTGGGCAAAGTTCTTGTGCAAAGAGGCGGTCTGGGAGGTCATGTCTGAGAGCCTCAGGCAGAGATTGGTATCTCTGCAGCAGGACAGTGCTGTCTGGAGAGTATTTGCCTCCTGGTGTCAGAGATTAGAATATCTTTTTATTAAACAAAACACACCAAAACAACCCCCACCAAAAGCCAACCCCAAGAAAGTGTTTATCCTGAGCACCCTCTTCTGGGCAAGTCGACAGGTAAGAGTTCTTAAACTCTTGTGTATTGTTTTAAATTAATTTCTTTCTGAAGTATCTCTGATGTTCTGAGAAGCTTACAGCTTCTGGTAGAACAACAGAAGCAGTTTTTTTAATACAAATGCCTACCAATAAGGTTGACACATGTAAAATACATTTTTAAAACTTTCTTCATTGTGGTGGATATATATTGTGCATTATTTTGTTTGGAATATTTTTCTTTATAACAGTGCATTTTAAGATAAAGGTGCCACACAAGTGGCATGAGGTGATATTTATAGCATAACCAGTGAATGTAGCAGAGACTGAAATGAGCATTATTTTAGAAACCTGAGCACCTGCAAGACAGTGTGCTGTGCTTTAGGGGAAACAATGTGGACCTGATTTCCTTTCTTTTTTTTTGTTTTTGCTGCCGTGATAGCTTTTCAGTTTCTGTCATTTTCTGTGTTTGGAAAGCTAGTGGTAGGTGTTGGAGCCCCTGGAGAGAACAGCACAGAGCTGCTGGTTTCTCTTCATACCTGGAAACTCTACTCTCTGGAAACAGTCACTTTGGGTGCCTTTTGGTAAAGAAGAGGAAGCTTTTCCCATAAAACTGTGGAAGCTTTAACACATTGGCTTTCCTTTGCCAAGTGTGCACCTTTCTGATACGCCAGAGGTTGCCAGCTTGGTTGCCATGTGGTCCCATGCCAGGAGTGCTGTGTGGGCTGTGTGAGGCTGTGTTTGACTTTTAATCTGCTTCTGGCAAAAGGGGCCTTACGTGGTCTCCTGTTTGCCTTCTTACTAAGACTGAATTCTGCATCCCACATTCTGGCTGAGAGAAGTGTCCAAGAGACAAGGTTTTTATTAAAAATAATATGTTTTCCCAGAACCTTCTTTGTGAAAGCCAACTCTTTTGCATTCCTAGTAGCTTAGTTTTTCCTCCTTTGTTACAGGATTTGGTAATGCTGCAAAATATTCAGTGTCTCCAGGAGCTTAGGGTCATTGGAGCAATACAGCATTTACCTTTCTCTGATGGAAATCTCCCATTCCTACACCTAACAGTTGCATACTTTACACTGAGGAAAAGGTAGATGGGAGGTAGAACATGCTAGGATGGTGAGAAGAGGTTGAAGGTGTGAAATACGAGCAAGGCTGGTAAAAAAAAGCCAGATGTATAGAAGAGAGATGGGTAGGAGAATAAAAAAAACAAATGATAGGCTAAGTGTTTAGAAATTAGGAAGAATTTTATGTAGTTATCTAGAACTTTACTTACAGTGCCCTGTCCATAGAAACATTATATTCAGGCTTGAACTTAACCTCCATGTTGAAAACTGAGTATGGGGAAGAAAATACAGCTAAGAAAAACTCACTTAGCATGAATCCTCAAAGCAGTCCTGGAGGCATAACATGCCATCTGTATCAAGAACACAACTTCTCCAGTGTTTAACCCTTGGGGCTGACAAACAGTGTTTGTCTGCTGTGTCTGTGTGATGGGTTATGGATCTGCTGGGAGAGTATAAACTCCAAAGGAATACTGACTGTTGGTTATGGGCACCCTTTTTCTCCATATGGGCATCTTCCTACAGGAATTCATATAGAGCTATAGCAGTGTTGTTCAGGCAGGAAACTGAATCAGTAACTGTATTTTAATTTGAGCAGCCAAGATGCATCTCACCACGAATCTTCAGGCAGCTGGTGTGTCACTGATCCTTACCTTGACAGGGCTTTCTGCAGGACAAGAAATACCTTCTGCTGTAGCTGACCTTGATGTTCTGAATAAGGAACATTTTGCCTGTAGTAGTCTGCTTTTTAACCATCTCACTTTGTGCTCTTTCCTCAGAGGATGTGCTGAGTAAAGATGCTGGGGAGTGTGCAATATGCCTGGAAGAGCTGCAGCAAGGAGATACTATAGCACGGCTGCCTTGCCTCTGCATATATCATAAAGGGCAAGTATTCCTTGGGATGGATATAAAATTGCAGAAGGTTGTGTTTACTGGGTAGCTCCTTGAGGGGTGCTTAAGGGAGTATTAAAGCTTAGTTGCTTTTTGCATTTAAAACAACGAAGAAACAACAGCAGCAACCCTAAAGATGTTTTTTTAATTACATTTTTCTGCATCTCCACCGATGTGTTTGAAGTTAATTTTCCCTGCTATAATCCTCTCATTCTTGCAAAATCACCTGGATGGGGCAGGAGTTCACATCATGGCAGAGAAGCTTAGCTTATGTGTGCTCAAGTTTTGTCAAATGCTAATAGATGTGGGCAGGGAGGAGAGGGGATGCTTTTTAAACCTGTTCCATATTTTGTTTTCACAAGTGGCTGTAACTACAGGAAGTAAAATGTCAATGAATGATAAAAGCAAGATGATAGTGTTAGTAGTGAAGTAATCTGTGTATAAAAGCTGGATAGGAACTTGTAAAATGCTTCCTTGGAAAATTTTAACACTTAGGAAATTTTGGTTTTCAGCAGTATTTAATATCCAAATATTGTTGTGGTTTGGGGTTACTAATTTTTCCAATGATGCATGTATATGACATACTCTGTATAATATAAAATCCTACTAGTCATTGAAATGATGAGAAACTAATTCGTATCTTACCACTAAATGTTTCTGATATTCATGTCAATTATTTTCATTTTTGTCTTGTATCCAACAGCTGCATAGATGAATGGTTTGAAGTAAATCGATCTTGCCCTGAGCATCCATCAGATTAAGACAAGATTCATGTTTTTAGGTAATATTTATTTCTAGACACGTACATTTCAACAAGAAATATCCTGATTATCTGAAATAACTGATTATGCTATTTTTTTTCATTTGTGAACTTGCTACTGTGCCTCAGAACTACAATATTAATCAGTAAGCATTGATATATATTGCAATGTAGGTAAAAGGTTTCTGCATCCTTACATGGCATGGTCTGAAAGGATGTGTTCCAGTTTTAGTACTGGAAAGTGGCAAGTCATGCCAATAAAGCTTTGGCATTAACTTTTAAAGAGGTTTTTTTCCCATGGAAATGAATCAAAATGAAAGTAATACAATTGTGTAATTTTGGATTGTTCCATGAGTACTGGCATTTATTTCTGACAGAAAGCTTTTGGAATCATATGGAAAAGTTGAAACTAGGTATTTTCAAAGCTGCTTTCATGTTAATGCATTCCAGAATGTTTAAAATATATAAGTAAATAGAAAATGTTGACGTGTTTCTATCCATCCCATCTCATGGAGGTTCACATTTTCCCAGCTTATGTTTTGTGTTAATGATTGCAGATCTGCAATCAGTGTCAAAAGTTTAAAGGATAGGTTTATTCTTTTAGTTGACTACTCGAAAACTTTATCTTACATTAAGCCTGTAAGCACTGCAAACCACACCAACAATCATCACAGTTCTTGGAGAAACAGAGACATCTGAAATTCTGGCTGATATCTGAGGGTTTGGGTTTGTTGTTCTGAGGGGAATTGAAGTCTTCATCATTGGCATTTATTTGTGCATTTATTTCGTGTTGCTCCATGAGTCTGTGTTGCAGGGGTAGCAGAGAAAACCTGAAGGAAGATATCCTGCTATAGGGATAATTATTTTAATCTCAGGGCAGTGTTAGCTGAAATTAATAAACAAACACATTTCCTATATTGCCCCCAGGGACTGACTTTGGCCAAAACCCACATGCTGTTTGTGAACACCTCTGTCTCTGTACATGCTCAGGGGTGTCTAACCTCATGTTAAATTCTGTTTGCTTTCCTCACAGCAGGGATGCTGATAACTGGGGGCTTAGGAAAAAGGGGAAGGAAAACATGGTGGTTGTGCTCGTGCTGTCTGAGCGTGTTCTGTACTGAAAGAGCTGAAATGGTGGGGCTTTGTCTTCTGCTTTTCCAACAGCTGCTTCCACTGATCAGAAAACATAGGAGATGTGAGGTTCCCTTGCTGAACACAGCGTGCCTGGCTTGAGACTTACAGCTCTTTGTGGCTGGAAAAGGCCAAGACGGACAGTGACAAGGCAAAAGCATCGCAGACACCGGTTACTTGCCAGTAGTGCTCAGTCTACCAAACACTCATGCAAAGGACACACAGGGATTTTGAAAATGCTGCACATCCTGGAACAATCGACTCCCCACAGACATTACTGACGCTGTTTTGTACCGAAGGCCAAAGTTCCTCATTTCAGCCCAACTTGTGGTTCTGTGAAGAAGCGAGTTATTGGACGTGTTTCCCACTGCCTCGAGTGGAAGCGGAGACGTTTGATACGTGCTCTCTGAGACCCTTGCAGGAGGATTCCAGTGGGAACGTTGTCACCTTCTCCTTGGCTGAAGAACAGTAAATGGCAAACTAAATAAATCTAATAGTGTGACCTTAATTTACTGAATTCACACCCTGTTTTATGTTCTTCACTTTTTTCAAGAACAGAAAACACAAACTGCTCTGCGTAGGAATACTGAATTTCAAAATTTTGTAACTAAACCTTTGTCACAATGCAGTCCAAAGAGTAAAACTGAGACAGGTAACTAATTTATATTGATCAAGCTACAGAGATTGTTGAAATCTGCACACTGTATTGCTATTTAAGTAACTAAAACGTCTCTTTTACTGCTTGTGAGTAAAAACTACAAAAAAAATGCAGCAAAGCAAAATCTTACAGCTATGCAACTTTTTTTAAAATAGGAAAAAGAAAAGAATTACCAATTTTAAGTGCTGCCAGTTAAGGTAATTTGTTTAACGGGTATTTTTTTAAAGATGTTTCAGGTAATTATTTTATTGTACTACTCTCATCTCCAGGCTGCCTCCTGAGGTGTAAATGAATAAAGGTAAATGTGGGCACAGCGAGAGGTCTTTATAGGCATGGGCGAGATAACAGCGAGGTGGGATTTGTGTTTCGTTTTTAAAACATGCACAAGTTTATGTTTCCTTGTTTGAATGTTTTTTTTGATGGCAGGATCTGTAGTACTTTGCATCTAAACCCATGGTCTCTTCTTGTGGAGACCAGCATTTGACAGTGTGGTTTATTTTGGGTTTTGGGTTTCTTTTTTTAATGCATCTGCATTTGTTTAATTTATTATTATTTTACTGTATTCTATTGGTATAACCAGGGCTCTGTGAAACACAGGATGTCTCTGGGTGGGTACAACAAGTAAAACTGTGGATAAATGTTAGTTCCCATCAAGTATCACAGTTAAAATAAAAAAAGACAAGGAAAAAAAGACAATAAACTGGAACAGATATCAGGGCTTAGAAGCATCCTTTTTATATCGAGAATTAATTGTAGTTTCTGAATCTCACAACACAGGGAAGAGTTTATGAATATTTATTAGCAACAGCATTCGTAGTGAGTTTCGATAGTTAAAATAAGTTGCACAACACATCAAATGTTTTTCTTGTACATAAGTAATTCTGGTTTTCTCTTTTTTGTTTAAGTACACATTTCTCTCTGTTGCTACTGTGATTCATATCAAAAAGGGCAAAGAACAGGAGCAACTGCTGCTATCTGGAGAACAAGTGCAGTGCATGTTCTTAAACTCTCCCATCTTGCTTGAAGAGCAGTTCTTCCCTGGTTAACATTTTCTCCTGAATGTTGCTCTGTAAAATGCCTCTGTAACGCTGCAAATCTAAAGGAGTCCAAACGAGATAATTGTCGTGGTTGCCAGTGCAGTTTCTACACTTTTGGGCTTGCATCACTGGTTTCAGCAGAACCTGTACCTATGGGCCCTGTTGTATTCTCTTTTTCAGTGGGAGCAGAATCATTTTGTCACACGTTCAATTCTGTAGTCACATCAAATGTACAGTTGTTCCCTGTACAGAGCCCTTTTTTGACAAGAATATTTGTGTTGCCTTGTATTATCTTGGGGGAGGGAGGGAGGGGATGAGGAATTACAGCACCTGTTAAGTAGTGGTGTTGCCTGCAGGCCCACTTTTCCAATGTTTAAAATTCCTGATATCTTCTGAAAGTAAAGCTTTTGCATTTGCATTGATTTAATGCTTACTGTTGGCTTCACGCCTACAGAAACTCACCTGTAGTGATGTAAAGGGGGTAGGTAAGTGTTTTGATGTCCTGTGCTCTGAGGTCATAGATAGCCTTTGGCTTGGGGATTAAGTAGGTGAATATTATAAACATAAATCTGTTTACAACCTGAGCTCAGTTTTGGTAGTTTGTGGAAGTAGCTGATTTAAAGACCCAGCCGTTACCACTGTTGTCCCATGTTTAGGAACAGTGCTAGAAAAGCATGCCACGAGCCAATGCACTGATGTGTGGGTTTGCAGGCAAGAGTCCCTCACTGCTTCCATCAGCACAGGAGAGCAGCCATACCTGGGATTATTTGAGGAACTGATATGAGGTCAGCCTTAGTTTGACATTCTTGGTATCCATAAATCTCTTCTGAAAGACCATGGGAGGTTTTCTTGTGTCAAACCCTGTAATCCAGACCAAGCCTAGAATGCCCCTGAGAGCATGACAGTGATGCTTGGGTTTGAAAACACCCGTGGAAACTCACCTAGGTCAGCTTTCTGTCACCATCAGTCGGTGACAACCATGCTATAGGCATAGCTCTAGTCATAGGCAACACCTTCATTTTGAAAACATCCTCACAGGGCTGCTGAGTCATTGTGCTTCAGAAGGGGAAAATAAACACCAAACAAGTCCCGTGTCTTGATCAAGGAATACCACACTTGTCCACAAGAAGCAATAACTTATATTACGGTGCGATATGCTTCTTTGCCTGTAAATATCTTGAGATTGCCAATTCTGTGCTGTTTCAGAGTATTTTCTGTCATCTGGCCTATATCTTCCCTAAGTATGTAAAGGTGTGAAATAATTCCCATACTCAGGTCTGCCATAAACATGCTGCTTGCCAGCAGGGGAAGAGTAGACTCAACACTGTCTTGAAATGTGAGATTTTTCTGAACTTGTAACATACCCATGTCTCTTCAGTAGCATCTTGTGTTTTGAAGTTCATAGTGGAGGTGGCTGTGAGTTGGATTGTGTATTACTGTATCCCCATACAATAACAGGAAAGTCACACTGCTGTTGGCACAGGGCACCCTTTGTCCTGTCTCTTACAGGTGGGTACATCTATATCAACACTTCCCTTTTGAAGGAGGTAGCTAATTTTCTTTTCAGTGTGTACATTCAGCAACGAGTTCAGTGGGACATAACAGCAAAAACACAAAGCACACCACAAATCTTCGCTATTTTTTTTTCAGCAGGAATAAGACCAAACCCAGATGGTCTTATTTGTAGTCAAGCTAGCTATCATATCCAAGGGTAAGTGCACTGCGGTGTTTTGAAATGGAAAACATGTAGGTGATGTACAAAAACATGGGTGGACACTTGTGACCTTAGGGGTTTTTAACCCTGCTCCCCCTATCCCCCTTTATGATGTAAAGGGGGTTTATGACAGGGTCTCAAGAGTTATACATTCTTCTTAATGTTAGGAGCATTGGCTTTTTAATTAAGTCTTTGCTGAAAGGCTGGAGAGCCACTAAAAGAGACTCCCAGAAGACTAAAATCTCAACAAATATGGGAAAGATAACTTTGGCTCTTTGGTGGTTTTGGATGGATAATGTCTAATACATAAGATGTACTTATGGATGCTTTTAGTATGCTGCATTTTTCATGTGTGGGCTTCAGAAACTTGCTCCATTGCTTCTGTGTTCCACCAAAAGCAAGGAACGTGGCAGCTGAATATTACAATTCTCTCTACATATATTGGTTTCAACACAGGCCATGGGCTCTCAGAGTTTCTGTGGATTTTAGCTGCTTGCCCATATTGAAAGAATATTGGTGTGCAAATTTGGTATTGTTGTTTTGTATCTTCTAATTTTGCTGGGCAGTTGGGAGTTTCCTGCTGAGAGACTGCCATATACCTGGGAGTGCAGAAGTGCTACTATGGGATCTTCCAGCTCACCTTTGCCAGTGGAGGATTATCTCAGTTTTTGATGAGTGCTATATTTTATGATTTACTTTCCACCCTTCCAAGCTTAAAAGTCATTTTAATATCAATTTCTTCTCTTTGTAGCTGAAGATATGATATATTTTAGGCCATATTCCCTCAGTCTTTGGACAGACTTTTCTCTGGCATCAGCAAAAGCAATATAAGAGGTTATAACTGGAAGGGGAGGCTTGTTATGGGTTTCCTACAATCCAGCCAAACGTGATTTTTTCATGCAGCTCGTACCACTTAACTTCTTGTCATTCAAAATATTCTGTGTGAAAAAGTCATGATGAAACTATGCCCAGGATTTGTTTCCTGAATGTAAAACTCGCGATGCTTCTGTTTCTCCATAAAAATTAACCTGCATCTAAAATCAGGTTGAAGATATTTTTGCCTGTTGGGGGTTAAAAAAATCCAACCCAGTCCTTACTCTCAAATTGCATTTGGTTATCTTACTACACAGTTGTAGGCTGGCTTCCCAAGCTGCTGCATTGTGTTCTGTAAAGTCATGTCTCAATTACTACATCAGAGCTGATGATGGGATAAGCTGTAAAATGACCTCACTGTGGGGCATTATTAGTTGCTGAGGATTTGCTCAGGAAAACAACCCTAGGAATATCTTGCACCTGAATGAGGTTGGACTTGGTTGTAGTTTTGATCTAATAAGTTGCCAGTGTACAAGAAGTAGAAGGAAACCAGCCCAGTAGCTGATCTTTCTGGCAGCTGTTAATCTTTGTGTGTTTGTTTGAGAGACTTTTGCCCTTGGGTGTGCTTTGGCAAAGATTTTGCAACGATAAATAGGATTTGCTCGATCCTGGCAGAGTTCCAAGTGTAAGTAACCTGACATTGCAAGAACATAATCTGTTGCTGAATCCTGTTCCTCTTGTTTTCCCTCAAATCTGTTCCTTTCATTGCTAATTTGTTATATTTGATAGTAAACACTTCTCAACATGACTGGTCACAAGCTCTCAAGGTGTGAAATGATAAGAGGAAGAGATAGCAAAGCTTGATTCTGTGCTCTTCTTGTATATATTAAGATGAAGCTGGAGTATTCATCACCATACAGTCAAGAACTCTCCCCTAGCGGATATTGCCAAAGCACTGTAACTTTCAAGGAAGAAGGAGGGTGGCTCAGCTGTAGAGGGGATGCTTTAATGAACTGCTTAAAAACTACTTGTAACAAATTTTAAGAGCTGCAATGTCACACTGACGCAGTGGTGATCCAGTGTTAACCTTATCACTTGATTATGAATCTCATTCTGGCTCCTCCTAGCCTTTGGCAGGTGCCTGCTGGTAGGAAGCAGTGTGCATTCCCTTTTTTTTATATGCCTCTTCCTACAGAGCCAACCCTGCCCACAACGAGTTAGAGGGAAGTCCATGCGAGCTTCTGAAATGCCACCTGTATGTGCAGTGGTAATGGACAAAATATCTTCATTACCCAGAGCAGAAATTGGAATGTAATTTGCAATGTCTAATGTAAAACATGTTTGTTTGTTTTGTTGTTTTTTTGGGTTTTTTTTAATTGAGCAGTATGATTGCAAGTTGACTTGAGTTGTTCTAAGGTACTCTTTTCAGTGGTTTGCCAGTACATAATCATGAATGAAAATATTTTTTTATTGATTTTTAGGTTGTACGTTTAACATTCCATTCGTGTAAAATATGTACAAATATATGTAATAAATCTTTTGAAGCACAGTTTTCCTCACACTTTCAGGTGGATTTCTTTCTTTTTAAAAAGTATTAGTGAAAGAGGCATTGCTGTGGGACAGATCTTCTGTGTGTCTGTGCTGGAGACCGAGCTGAAGCAGAGGAAAGAAAAGCAATGCATGCTGTAGAGTCAGAGCTGGAAAAGCAGCTTGGTATCTCACCTGTCTACAGTACTTCAGGTAGGAGTGCAGACCCTCTGGGCCAGCCTCTGGCTCCTCTGATGCCCTCTCACTCTTCACCTGCCCTGCAAGCAGTGATGTGACAGGCTTGTGTCCATCTGGCCAAGGGTGCTCTCAGTAGAACAGAGCTGCTGTTTTCCTGGGGTGGCTGGAGGAAAGATGTCTCTGGTTGACGTGTCCTCTGTTGATCTCCAGCAGATGTGGTGGCCTTCAAGGTTAGCACACATTAGAGCTGCCAGGTCTGGAGGTGGAGAAACTCACGGGTGGTTTCAGAACAAAAAAAAAGCAGAGGAGGGAGAGGGTAGCAAACAGCCTGGGAACTTTCTCCTGGGGCAGTGGCTGCAACTGTCCAACAAGGCAGGTTGCCCCCAGTGCTGCCTGCAGCAGGAGCTGTGGTGTGAGAGACCTGGCTGGCTGCATTATCACTCCAAATCCTCCTGCCTGCCCTGGCAGCTGCTGAGGAGCTGCAGCCTTTGTGCTAAAAGTACATGAGACGTGGACAGGCGCACAGATGAGCCATGTGGGTTTGGGTAGGAGACAGTGTAAGCCTCATGCGGGGAGAGTGAGATTTTAACACCTCTCCACCTACACTAGTTGTGAATGGCTCTGTGGGTGCTCTTAGCAAAACCAAAGCGCTTTTCACCAAGGCTATGTGGCAGACATAGGGGGAAAATGAAAGGAGTTCACTCTCCAGGAGGGAATTACAGCCTCTCACGTTGCTGTGTTGCATCTCAACCCAACAGGGTGCTGCTCCCAGGCAGGGGCACTGTCAGCAGGCTGGTAATAGTTGCTCGTGGTGGAATGTGATTGCATGGATTTATGGCTCAGGTTCCTCCAAGGCTGGGTATCCATCCTTGCTTACTCTTGAGATAAGCCTGTTGGTGTGGCTGGGGGTAGCTGAACCCATTGCTAAAGCACAGTGACAATTAGTCCATCACAGTTCTCTCTGTGGGAGATGATAGTTTTAATGCATGAATTATTCAAATCTGCGCTGAGAGACAGTTGGATGTTATTGAGGAACGTGTTTGTATGTCTTGTTAGTGTAACTTTTTTTCCATCACCCCGATTGCCTTCTGGAAAGCGTGAATTCCTTCGCTGCCAGTAATTTCTGTGTTTTTTCTCCTCAGTCTTATGGAAGCAATTGATAACCAATTAGAGCAGAGTTTGGCTGTGCATCAGGAAAATCTGCTGAAAATCATTGTAGTTCAGTAGGTACAGGATTTCATGTGTGAAATTGAAATTAGTGGCATCCGTTGGCATCATATCTCCCCTCCTGCCTGTGGCTGGGACGTGGGACATGCCACCTCTGCCCCAAGTTGCTTGTCCTGCAGCGTGAACTCGGATGCTGTGCTGGCCCCAGGCTGTTCCTGGAACTGTTAGCAATAGATGGTGATGTTGCTGTGTGTGTGTGTGTGTCTGGCCCTGCTACCACACACTGTTGTTTGGTACAGGCAGTGGTCCATGTCCGCTTCTGGATGCTGTGCTGCTTTTGTCAGGAAGGGAACACAATGCACAGGCTGTGGCAGAGAGAGCAGGGAGTGGGGGGAGAGTGTCCTGCAGCAGCTGGAGCTGAACGGGGAAGTGTTCTGCCCTTGCATTTTGTGTGCACTGTGCTCTTTCTCAGGGGGTGCAGGCTGGAGCCTGCTGGTCCCTGCAAACATTCCCTGGGGTGTTTATTGACTAGAGGAGCTTCCCAGCTCCATCCCACCCTGCAGGGAGAGGGGTGCCCATGTCCAAAAAGCCACAGAGTAGACTGCTCATGAGGTGCTGTGCAGCTCGTGCCTGCTGCCTTCTCACCAGCCAGCCGCTGGACAACAAGGAGCTTCGTGCCAAGTGAGACAGAGTTTTCCAGCCCTCATTTAATAAAGCATCTGTTTTCTGAGGGGGATGAGATCAGGGATGCATGGGGGCAGGGAGGAGGGTTTGACATAAATAAATAATTGCATAAAGCCCATCCTCAGCTGACGCAAGATGACTCACTCCTCGTAAAGGCAAGAGCGTAGAGGAGGCAGATCACAAGCACAGGGACTTGTCCTCAGCTGAGCTCGGTGGAAACTGCAGGTGCCTCTCTGCATTTGGCCTGTTATCTTTTGAGTCATGTTTTGTGATGAGCTTCTGCCCTACTTTCGTTTTCACCCTGTTTACAGATTTCTTTGTTTGAACATGAGTTTAAATTTTAACAAAACCTCTCCCCCGCCCTTCCCGTCCTAGTTGCTTCTCTAAGCCAGCTTCAAACAGCAGGAAAAGGAAACCACCAAGCCTCTGCCAGAGCCCCACCAGGCTTTGTCGCTGAGGAGAACAACCACCATGGGGCTGTTCCCCCATCTGGTGGTGGGGTTTGCCCACCTGCTCCCTGCCTCAGTGGACACGGGTGACTTCTGAAGGGAGCAGCTTTTGTCTTCAGAAGTCACCTGGGCCAGGATTAACATCTGCTAAACTCAGGATTAAAGAGTCTAGCAGGTAGTGGGACCATGAAAGCTTGACAGCTTCATTTGCGCCATTCCGTGAGGTCCAAGGTTCCTGGCTTGCAAGGCTTTAACAGCTAATTAAGTTGCTGCCTTCAGCGTGTAAAATGAATACCCAGATGAAAGAGGTTGGGCATAATTCAGTTGTTTCCAAAGGGTTTGCTGGAGCTGAAGCTCTGGCTCTCTGCCCCACAGGAACGAAGGGGACACTTCCACACGAGGGCTGGTTTGTTCTTGGGCACAGCCTCTTGCTGCAGTGGTGAAAGTGGCCCGTGAGCTGTGCCACCACCAGCGCCCTCAGGAGCCACCTGCCTGTGCTGGAGGCCAGGACAGGGCAGTGTGGCACCGTTCTCAAGGTGCTCAAACCCGGGCTCACCTGCACTGCACAATGTGCAGCCTCCTGAGGCTGCTGGGAGCCCCCCTGCCAGCAGCCCTGGTGCCAGAGGCAGCTGCAGGCCCTGTGCATGGCAAGAATTTACGTATCACCACCTTAACAGGTTGTTTGACCCCTGCAGATACTGACCCTGGGTGGGTGAGGTGGCATCAACCCTGCCTGAAACCTGCTGCTTGCCAGTGCAGTCACCCAGGGACTCCCCACGTGCACAGGAATACCAGGGCACAGGACATCTCCTGTTTCCCAGTATAAAACAATGGCTGTAGGTCTTGCCCATGGCTGAATAAGACCAGCTTTTATTCCTTAACCTGCCTATGTGACCTCTCATGCCTCGATGCTCCTGAAGCTGCTGCTTTCTCTGAAACATCATCCCTGCTTTCATGTCCCCCTGCACACCTGAGGGCAGTTGTTTCAAACCTTTGCAGTTCATGCCTTCAGCTCTCATTTACCTCTGGGAGTGGAGAATGAACACTGGCTAACCTCAGCCCTGTCCAGCTTCACAGGGGATTGGAACAGCAATTTCCTAGGGTGAAAGAAGGGACTCCACAGCACCTGTGGCACTCCCTGCATCCTCTCAGTTTGTGCCCACTCTGGGAAATGAGGAAGGACTTTCCAGTGTTGCTATTTTGTGTTTCTAGAAGCCTCACCTATCCCACAGAGCAACTGAGTCCCCAGCAAGCAAGCAGAAACCATCTCCTGTGAGTAGATTTGGAGTCCTTGAGCACAGCAGGCAGTTCCTAGCCTGGACTCCATTTTCATCTAGCACAATCCTGCCGTTTTGTTTCCACCTACTAAAGCAGCAGCAAGACTTTTGTGTACAGCTGTAGCTTTTCCCTGCTGAGATTACTTGTTCCATCCGCTGAAAACAGAGCAGCCTCTGCAGCGACCTCTCATTCCTCAGAGCAAACCCATCCCTTGCTGCTGTTGCCTGGCTCTGATGCCTTTGCCCTCAGCTGCAGCCATTAGTACAGCTTTGCAGCAGGCTCCTCTTTTCCTCTGCTGAACTGAGGTAATGTAGAGGAATGAAGCTGCAAGGAAACAGGCACGGGTGTCTCGTCTTTCAACATCAGTGCTGCTCCCAGGGTGTGGGATTGGGATTTTGCACTTGGTGTGGTTGAAGAGCAAAGGCTGCATGGCCTTCCACCATCCTGCAAGTGATAAACTGGGGTCTAACACCTGGAGATGCATGTCTGACACCAAGCAAGCAGCACCAGGCTCAGAAAAGCATCCTTTCCTGAAGACCTGGCAGTGTGTGACTGGAGCAGGACTGCACTGTGTTGCAGCAGGGCTCCCTTGGGCTGCTGTGTTATCTGGCACCAGTAAACACACAGCACTTGTACCAGCCAAATACAAGTGGTCATAATACCTCAAGCCAGCAAGTCTTTGCCCCCCAGCAGCGAGTGGGAACACAAAGAGCTCCTGCAGTCAGTGTGGCCAGAGGACTATGGAAGCACAGCATGGCAGCAGCATGTCCCTGAGCCACCACTGTGGTTTCCCTTGGTGCTCCTGACTGGACTGGCACCAGCTGCTGGAAGGGTCTGTCGTGGGCAGGGGCAGCTGTGAGTGGCCTCCAGCTGTGGCAGCTCCTCTGTCTCATCTGCAGCCAGAACTAGTCAGGGTGTCACTGTCCTGTCTTGATCTAGCCAAGTGTCTGCTGGACAGGGCTTCAGCAAAGCCAAAGCACTTGCGGGCAGCTTTTTCTTTAAAAAGCTGTTTATTATCACAGTGGATGAGTGGAAAAACATGACGCAGCACGCAGAGAAGGCTTCAGCAAATTACAAACAAGTCTTAAAAAAGTTACAGTTGTCTTTGAATTGGAGTAAACAAGGCTCTCACTGCAAGCTGCAAATGTGTTGCTCCAATGTGCTCTGCAAAACAGGCCAGTAAGACTACAAAGTGCTTCAGCCAGAAATGCTGTGCTGATAAACAAGGACTGTCTGGCTGCTCCCAGAGCAGAAAGCAGGCCCTCTGCTCTAGGTGAGTTGGGAGCCAGATGCTATGAAAGCCCCTGGTTTTGTCAAACCTGGACTGAGCTGTGCTCAGACTTTCAGCCCTGTCCAAAATCACCTGTGAAATGAGTGGCTATTAGTGGCACTGTAACCAGTGCCAGACTCTGTTCTACTGGGAGCTGGGCTTGATCATGCCACCAGTTACTCCTGGCTTGTAACAAATGGGCATGGAACAGGATTTGCAATGGGGCAGGGGATGTCACACTACAAACAGTGCCAAAGACTGCTCTAAACCAAGAAAGGGGCAGATGTGTCTGCACTGGAAAGGTTGTGGGGAGCTGTTTTAGTCAATCGGTGAAATTAAAATAGGAACTGGAGTTTTAAACTGTATTTTCTACCTGGTAAAAGAGCAAATAATTCCATGATTAGATCAAACTGGGAGTAGATTTCCCTCCAAGACGTGCAACAGACACCTCTTGTGAAGGCCCTTCCTTACACCAGTGTCTTCTGCCTTCCATCAGAGCAGGCTGGCAAAACACAACATTTTGACAAGGTGCGTGACTGTCTGATTTGTTAGTCACTGAGAAGTCTTTAAAGGCTTTGCTTTGGCAGATGTTTCAGCAATTGAAATCGAGCTCATCTGTAACTGCGTGCCCTTTTGCTTCAGTAAACAAATGGCTCAGGTGCAGAAAGCATTCAAGTTAGCTCGCTTTCCTCTGGGATGGTTGAGAAACCTCATCTGTCTCCCTGTGAAAAATCAGTGTTGATACCACAGGCACAGAAGAAAAGCCACTAAAAAGTAATAAACAGTAAGTTGGTTTTCTTATTATTTCTTTTTTAACTGCAGGTTTTGTGAAAAGCTTGATGAGTTTTTTAAAATGTGTTCAGGAGCTGAAGGGAGCAGACAAAATGGGGAGGCTGGGAAAGATCTCCTACCACATAGGAAATGGAGAAACTGTGACCCACAAAGCGAGCCCTTTCTCATCCTTTGTTTCATGAGGTAGGTTTGGGAGATGGGAAGGTTCATTGGTTTGGCATTTTAGCTGCAGATTCCTCTCTCAGCCTTTTGTGGGTTAGTCAGCAACTGGAGAATTGTTTCTCAAAGTTTTGGGAGGTGGTAACAGAGGAGAAGCTCATGCTTTCTCACTTTAGGTTCCTACACTATGGGGTAGAGCTTGAATTTATAAAGCATGCCTAATTTTCCCCCACAAAAAAGTGATCCAATACCTCAACCATTTTGAAAATTGGCTTCTTTTAAGAGCATCTAAAGTCACACTCCCTAAACAATAATTATTTTGAGAGGGTTAATGTTTTCTTGCTGGTCCTTATTATTACTACCTGCCCCTTGCCTTGCCCTCTCCACTAACTCAAGCACAGACTAAAAGCTTCCCAAGGAAATCTCAATCCTTCTGTGTGCTTACATGTTGCTGGGGGAAGGGATTTCTACTTGATGCTACTGATTTTCAATTGTCCTTTCTCCCCACTGAAGCTGGGCAACGTAATATTGGTATACTGCCACCAGCATGGTGTCTAGGCTAAGAGCCAAGGCAAAGAACAGCCTGCTAATTAATTTTTCACATTTATCTCCAGACCCCCTCCCCAGAACAAACACTGTGAAAACAGGAGGCAGCAGTTTCCATGCAGCCCTCCGGAAATTTTATGCAAAAGTGGTTTACTGCCCATTTTATGGTTTTACAGTGAAGCCAGTAAGGACTTCTGGTTGTGTAAAACAAAATGGATTGGCTTCAATATGAAAAAAAAAATTACTGAAAGTAATCTGAAAGATGAATCCATTTCTACCCTCCAATATAAAACCCAACCAAAAGAAAAAGGCTGTGCCTACGATGCTGCCTATGGTCAGTGGAGAAAGAGGGGCCTAATTTCTAGGCAGGAGGAAAGTATTCATGTTGAAAACATTCATACCAAGCACCTACCATAGATACTGTTTCCAGTAAAGCTCCCTGTATTCATTTTCAGTTCTGAGGCAGGTAATACTGTGAGCTGGTGGAGTCTGTGCATCCTGCACCCTTTCTTGCATATATATATATATGGGCGTGTGTATATATTTACTTTTATAAATAAGTTAGAGATTATTTACATCAATGTACAGAATAAATCTCAATTCAGTTATCAAAATGCATACACCTGCCAGTGGGTTTACTCTGTTAACACTTCGCATTTCATCTTCAAAGCACCGTACAAACATTAATTATTTACCCAGGCAACTTCCCACTCACCAAAAGGATTAAAAATAACAAGCAGGGTAAGGGATGGAGCTGAGGGAGCTCAGCATGTTAATGAAAAGGCAGCTAATCATGTATGTCTCTCCTGCCATGAGCCTTGTAGATTTCTGCCTTTATAAATTCTGCAGTCCAAGTGTAGGAGTAACCTTTGTTAACATGGACTTGGCAAAATGTCCTCATTCAAAAGCAAACGATCCGTTCTTCATTTTCAAAAGCTTTGGCCTCTTCTGGGCTTATCAAGTTCCCATTCAAACTAGAGGAGAAAAACAAAAGGGATGTGAAAGTCAGGTAGTGACTGTTGCCCATCTTCTATTTGTCCAAGGTTTTGGAGCAGAGCTCACAGGTTTGCAATGCTGTGTGAGCTGAATGCTTCTCCAGAGCATGCAGCTGGGAACTGACATCAGACAGGCTGGGCACAGCACTGCTGTTCCCACTGTATGTATGAAGAACAAGGCTTCTCCTTCAGAAATAAAAACCCAACTCACACCTCAACTCCAGTAACTAAACTTGCTGTTGGAAACCCATCTGTTAGTGTTTCAGCAAGCAGCATACAGCTGATAAAGGTTCTTATCCTGCAAGTTTAAAAGAAACTTAAACAGTCTTCAGAGCATTTTGTGTCTTCCATGATAGCAGGGGAAGAAAATTCTGCTAAATACATGAAGGCATTTTTAGTGTGAAGTGACTGACAGAAAAATCTTCAATTCTGGCTATGTAGTTAATCTATGTTGATTACATCCCTGAAAATGAGCAGCCTGGTTATAGAAATGTAGAAATCCACTAAACCACTTAGACTTATGAGATTTTTTTGGTTAATGAGTGCCTCTGAATATTCAGTCTGAAGATTCAGAATGATTTGAGTGGGAATTGGTGTCTCTTCTGTAGACTAACGCTGACAGTGGCTTTTGAATAAAGCACCTATTCCACATCTCCAGGGAACACACTAGCCAGACACTGAGTCATTGTCTTTCTAAGCAGGAATTCAGTGTCCTTTCACTAAAACAAATACATATATTTAAAAATAAATTTCATGTTCAATAATAAAGTAGCAGGGCTAAAACCATCTCAGTTCTATTGACTCCTGAGCTCCCCGAGGTGAAGGAAGGAATGTGGTATTTGGCTTTCTGCCTTAAAATGCCCACGTGTGACTATGTGATGCCCACCTAATCTAAACCAAATTAATCTTCTTGTAGCTTAGCACTTTCAGTGTGTTTGGAGAACCGCCCGAAGAAAATCCAAGCACAAATTCTACAAACCAAATTAGTAATGCTGATTAAATATAACCATCTCATGCTTGCTGGGATTTAGGTCCTGAAAAGCATGAACATGTTCAGAAGTTTAAAAGTAAAAAACAGGACAAACAAGACTTGGTCTATAAATTTAGGCCCTGATTCTGCAAACCCACACATTCTGTAAATCAGATGTGAACATCTGCAGACAGATGTGAACCAAGAAAATTGCTTGACATTCATAAAACAAATGTTTAAATGGCAGCAGCTTTTTAACTATTTGAAATCCAGAGCTGGAACTAAACCCCTGCCTCATAAACTTGTTCTGAATATTCTAGGCTGGAAAATAGTAAGGTCAGTAGTGTTTTAAAGGGAAAGAAAGTTTACAAAGTGAGCCTCTGAGGAAGGGATCTTTACCAGACTTCTTTAATAGTCGTGTTCTCCTTGAGAGCTTCGCTGAGGCACTTCACCCCTTTGGCTGTAATTTGATTCTGGATAAGCCTAAAAAGAAAGCATTTCATGTCAAACTAACGTGCAAACTAATTTGCAGCACACACACAACCTACGCTCAGCTTGACATCAAGGAGCAGAGCTGTCTGCCACAAGGAGATAGTTCTGATTTTATCCATAAGAATAGTACAGAGTATTGGTCAAATGCCCCACATGCACTTTCAGAAACAGAGCTCACAGTCTTTTCCTTTTAATCTTCAATGTGGTTGCGTTCTGGAGATACTGAGCTGAATTACACAGCCAAGAAATTTCTGCTATGAATTGTTCACTAGTGGTGTGAGATTGTTGTATTTTGACTCTCTGAGACAGATAACCCTCTTAGCTCTGTTTTCTCACTAAGAACACTGTGAGACATTTTTAAGTGAGGTACAGAAAATTCTGACTACAGATCCTGTGCAGACCTAGCGTGTTAGCAGTTATGACCCAGAGGCTGCCAAATCCTCCTGTCTTGTTTATCAGACCAACAAGACCTTTGAAAAATAAAACATTGATTTTTGACTCCAGTATGAGCAGGTGCCAGTCCCAGTGAAGCCAACTTAGCATCTATAAATTATGTCTCATCTGAGCTTGGGGGAAAGCAAAAGATACACAAGATCCTCAAGTAGTCCAGCTGATGAAGCAGTAGGTAACTCTTATTAACCACTGCAGAACATCCCTGAGCTAAAAAATGCCCCTCATCTGCATGAGTATAAAAAGTCTCATCAGTCTACTCTAATTCAGTACTCACCTTTCAGTCTACTGGGGTGAGCCCCATAGCTGTACCATTCCATGTGACTGGTTGTATGAATCCCTCAGGATTCAGGAGGAGGCTGAAAATTTGAGTGTGTTGAACAATCTTTTAAGGAGGGAGGGACAAAGACAGGTTTTCCCATTAAAGGACTTTCTGCACTTGGTAAATGAATCAAAAGGCAAAGGATTCCAGTACGTTCTTTCAGCTACTGGAAAAAGACACTTATTCTGCCTCAAGTTCATCTATAGAGGTCACTACTGTTTGGAGGTATCCACTGGTGTAACCAACAAAGTAGGATATAAATTTGTCTACTGGCAGAAACCCTTGGACAATACCAAGCCATGGTAAAAACATGTATCTAGATTACTACACCTGCTTTGGCTGGGGAAAATTTTGCTGAGTACAAACCAACCTGAGTGAATTGTATCTGCAGCTGTGCACAAAGAAATCAAGCACTTCCCCCACCTCCTTTATATTCTCAGCATGATGGGCACCTCAGATACTGCTGCTCTCAAAAGAGGCTACAAGCACTTGGCATCCATGACAACCTATGCTTCCTAAGGGGTGGAAAGTAGGATTAATACAGGGAGTGTGCTCGAGTGTGGTTAGCAAAGTCTTTATAAAGCTTGTACACTTCTCATGTTCTCTTGATCACCTGAAATGAACAGATGGCTATTTGTTTCATAGCCCACATCTGCCCAACCATTGACAAATTCTTGTGAACCACTGGATTAGAAAAGCCAACACTGTGTTTTCTTAGAAGTGTTACAAGTCTCATTGTGATTGCTAGAAATAATCCCTGGTTTCCTGGGGATTTATGACTTAGAGATGAGTGTCTTGCATGAGCGTATTGCTAGTCCTAGAAGAAAGCATCAGAGAAATGTGACATGTATTTAAGTGTCTGTCATGTAGGTTCTTGGTTGAAGAGTAAGAGCTTTCATAGTATGATGATAAATAGAAAGAATCATAATAACCCTATTCTGTCTGTTTGTTTGGGTTTTTGTTTGTTTTTTAAACTTCTGAGTTTGAGGCCAGTACTGCTACCCCTAAGGAGAGATGAAACCAATCTATAGTTCGAAAGTTACCAGGACACACAAACAGATTGAACTTTACCCTGTGTGAAAGCAGGTTGAAAATGCTAGACAGCAGCTTTACTAACTTCCCATTAGAACTGTCTACAACCAGTCAGCTGCATCCAGACCATGCACAGAAAGCTTACTGTGACCTACATAGACTTGGAAGGTGAAGCTTTAATGCAGTGACTGCCAAAGAGCCTGTGCCACTGTGGAATGTAACTCACCATAAATGCACTAGTTTCTTGTTGACCTTCAGCATCTCTGCAAAGCTCATTGCTGCCTCGTCATCCAGCTCGTTTTTAGTCAACCTAAGTGGGACAAAAAGTTTGCGCTTAGGATGTTGTAATTATTTTTTGGCCCCCTGTTTTTCCAGCTTGATTGTGACTTAGTTTTAGACAACCAAAGGGCTGTTCCTGCCCTCAGCAATTTGTAAAGGCTGGACACAAAGAGATACTGAGGAGAAGCCATGGAGGTAAAAGAGACGAGTATAAGATTGCAGTTTCTCTGAGCAATGTTCTAATTATACTTGCTCATGATGCTTTAGTGTCTAAAAGGTGGATGAGGTGTAGTGGGAAAAGGTAAAAAGGTAGCAACAACACCGAAGAGGTGCAAAAAACTGAGGACAAAGAACTTGACTTCAGATGATGCAAATGAGAGGAGATGAGGAAAGCAAGATGAAGGGAGCAGAGTGAGGCATGACAGTGGGCCATTAGAATATATTCCAAAGGACAGGTGCTGCTGATCCATTACTCATGTCCACATTCTTCCAAAGGGATATCTTATGGCTTGCTGGTAGTGAAAGCATAAGGGACGAGGGGAAGGAGAGAAGGAGGGGAGAGTAGCAGGGGTGATGGGATTGGAGGAAATAAAATTAGGCCAGTTTTCCCTGGAGAAAGAAGGGGAGAAGTAGACCACACTGTTAATTACCAGAATATTCTCACGGAGTTGTTGTGTTGCATAGCTTCAGCAATACTTTTGCCTCCCTCTGTTGTGATGCCATTGAATGCAAGACTGTGAAGTAAAGATACAAATGTGTAAGCAACAGCATGACTTGGCTCTTCCACTGCCAAATATTAGTGAATATCCTGGA
Source organism: Campylorhamphus procurvoides (assembly GCA_013396655.1). NCBI lineage: Eukaryota > Metazoa > Chordata > Aves > Passeriformes > Dendrocolaptidae > Campylorhamphus > Campylorhamphus procurvoides. The sequence continues at coordinate 4,841,037 of WBMV01003229.1, read as the reverse complement.
TGATGGGCTTCCCAATTGTACAGCTCAGCATTTGTATGTTTCAATGGCTCACATACTACTTAAAAGTGAGAACAGTTCACAGGCTGCAGCCTGAGTGCAGCAGATCTATCATACAGGCCAGAAGGTTTGCTGTCAGAAAGTTGTGCTCTTGAGGCTGACAGCAGAGTTGCACCCAGTGATTTTGAGAGTGAAGGCTTTTAACAGGAACAAAAGTTACTCCTAGCAGTACAGAGCTTTTTACAGGCATTTGCATCCCAAGTCCCTGTTTGAACAGGGCACTTTGTCCTTTCAGTCCTTCAGATGCCCAAATACCTCATTTGTCTTCCAAATACACCACCTTCTGCTGTGTATGGAGAGATGAGCTTGTAAATGTTTTCCATTACAAACCACAAATATTTCTTAGTCTGCCCTTCATTCTTTGAATAGACATTAGCAAAATCATCCAGTTAAAGTTATGTTCCAGGCTTTCAGACTTCAAAAAAGCATCTTTCCCCTCAAAATAATGCAAGGTCTCAAAAAAGGTAGAAAAGGGAACCAAGTAGAGATATGGCACAAGAATGTATTAGTCTGAGTCCCTCCTAGCTTCAGCTGAAACTAGATATTCTCAGTCCATCATGACTGGGCCTAAAAATGGCAAATAAAAGAAATTGATGTAGTAGGGATTATCTTCCCTTAATCTTCACATCAAGCTACCACTGATGCTAACTGTGATCTGAAATCACGGAGCAAGATTAGCCAGTGGAAGATAAGAAATGAATCAAAGTGCAAGTAATGCAGAGCAGAGGATTCACACTCCCCAAGTGCCAGAAAAACCAAGCTGGAGACAAGACTCTTCCTTCTCCTTATTTCTGCAAACACATTCATCAGCATATTTGCTCTTGTCTGAGAATCCCTCAATTCTGATTCCAGTTCAAAATGTTTTCTTTCAAGTCTGATGTGTCTGGATGGATTGTGCAATTATGGGAAGATGGTTATTTCAGATGGCTTTTGATTTTAAATATATCTACGTCACTGCACCTGTTCAGCTTTTAATTTTTAAGCTCAACTATCCACTTGCAGAAAGGAGGACAAGGCATCAGCTCTGAAATCCCTGGATCTGAAGTGGCAGCAATAAACTCTCCGGAGATCCCCAAACTCCCAGAGTATTTCTAAAGAAACTAGAGCCATGTGCCACCTTGTGGGGAAACTAAGGAGCCTTGTTTGCTCCCTCACTCTGAAGGCCAGTGGACCTGGGAAACAAATGGAAAGGGCCACCATGAACCCAGTGCTCCAGCTGTGTGGAGGGACTCCAAACTAGCAGCAGCTGCCACAATATGTATCTTTAAATCCTTGGGCAGCATTTGAGAGTCTGGGAGGGGGTGGGCTGTTTAACAGTGCTGAATTCTCCCCATGCTGTGCTCCTAAGTTCGCCCACCTTACGGTTTCCAGAAGGCTGGTTTGAGATGCTTCACTGAACTCCAGGGAGAGCTAGCATTAGCACTGAATGTGTGGCATTGTGGCTCCACTGGAGTACTGGATGAGCCCAAATGTAAGGGTGTCCCAATCCCTACCAAGTTTACCCCCTAAAAATTAATTTGGTAAAAGCTGCTATACCTTCACAATAGAAAAACTTAACACTGAGCTCACTGAGAGCCCCACTCTGTGACAGCTGGTGCATCCTTCTGCTAATGCTCCCAGAGCAAAATGGCACCCACTGCCCATGTGCTGTCACAAGTGCCAGTAACTTTGGGCACCATGAGGGGAGGACGAACAGAGAGAGGAAAGGATGCCAGTCCTGCAGTATTTTTTAACTTGCTTAATGGCTGCACAGGGCTTTTTGACTCAATCTGGCCTCTTGTTTGCACCAGAAGCCTCTTGGTTACACAGCAAGGGCTGCAATACCAGATGGCATTCCAAGTTAACACTTAGAGGGAAGAGTCATTGCTTCACAGCACGATGGAAAAGCCAGCACTACACCGAGCTGCCTGGCTTCAGTGGTGTTTTACCTCACATTTGTTAACCTGGGGTGGTTCCTCAGGGCCTCTGCAAATGCCTTTGCTCCTTCGTCTCCAACTTGATTACCCCACATCCTAGAGAAGAGAGGAAACCAGGAGGTATCAGTTGTGCTGCCCTGCTGACTATTGGCATTGCATGCTCCCTTTTTCTCTCCCTTCCCCTCCTCCCTGATTACTTCACAGGCTTTCAGGATTGTGAAGAACCTAGCAGGTACCCCCGTGCTGAGCCAGGAGTGTTACACTCCCTGCACATCACACCACCAGCCTCTGCTGACTCACCAGTACCCTCAGGCCAGAGCACAGAAACAGCTCTAGGAGACAATCTGCTGGAGCAGAAATGCTTTTGGGATCACCTTGCTGCACTGGCAAAACCCTCTGTAGTCCTCTACCCTTATAGGTAAAGGTGCCTTGCGCTCCTGTACAGCAAGCTGCTATGAGAAATACACAAAATCCTAAATCCTGTGATTTCCTCTCAGTGTTTCCTCCCCATATCCTGGCTGTGATTTTCCTGTTACCTGTTGGGCACAGGCTGGCCTTTACACAGTGCAAAGTACAGGTCTTAGAAAGACTCCCCAGGTGCACAACTGCACGGGGGCCCACAGCCAAACTGGAGTGAACTGCTCTACAGGCTCCCCCTCTCCTTCAAAACAGTCTGGTAAGATGGTTACTGTTCCTTCAGCATTATACCCAAATGGCATCTCCTCTCCTGACAGCTGCCAGGAGAAAGATCAGAATCTCATGGGGAAACTACGATGCTGGGCTCTTCCACACCTTTGTAAGGAATAGTATTTTCAATGGCAAAACAACAAAAGGGATTAAGAGAAGGCAATATGGTACTGGAGAGATTTGATCAATATTTACTAGGAGTATCTGGTTAAATCCTCTCTATGCAGACGAACCACTTTGAAAATTCACCCTCTGTTAAGAGGTCTGAAAGCACCTCTACTGAGATCTAAGTCCTTGATTTTTTACAGGTATCATGGCTTGATGACTCAGAGCCACACTCAGCTTGATGGGTAATTAGTTGGCAGCTCTTTTAAAATCAATTGAGCTTTGTGCATCTAAACACATGGGCTTCCAGTAAGTTGCCCAGAATTTCCTTGTCCTTACGACCCAGTGCAGTTTGCTGTGTAAACGTTGAATATACCTGTTTAAACATTTCTGTCCAAGCTATCCTAAATCCATTTGGAGGGATCATTTTCTCCACAGGAGAAAATAGGAGTCCTTCACTGAAATTACAGCAAGTACAGCACAGCAGACCCAGCTGTATGGAAGTGTGCAGACTGTTCACTGTACTTGTGAAATATTGTAGAACAACAAAATTCAAGGCCAAAAATCTGATTGTTCAGATCTAATTTTCACATGTCAGGGTTACTGTGATTTTCACAATGGCCAAACACAGGTTTTAATGCCATGTATTCAAGTATTAAATTTTAAGAAAGATGTTCTCCTGTAGAGTGAAAAGAAAAACCAGGATTTAGCAACAGTGGGGAAAAATAAGTAAAATAAATCAAATCTAGCCCTTTTCCTGAGAAAGAGGGCAGGAACGAAAGGTTTAGAGTACATCCAGACTTCTCTCCAGTAAGAGCAGACTCTCCAGTAAGGGACAGACTAGGGACGGATCATGTGAATTCCTTTTTATTCTCCCAGCTCACAAGTTTATCAGGATGTGATGCAGAAGGTTTGACAATGTAACAATGACACTCAATAACTAGATACAGTGCCAACGGTCATAAAACCACACAGACTTAAAAATAACCAAGTATCTCTAGAGGACCTGTGTTGCTGTAAAGAAAGTGGTTATCTTTACACACTGTTCGCTTGTTTGTTTGTCTCTCCTTTAAGGCTCTGTCAGAACAGTGGAAAGAAAAAGCCCAGAAACTAAAAACCAAACTGAATATTGCGTGAACTGAAGAACAACAAACCAGCCTGCCCCCCTTTTCCATGAAAAATGTGGGTATGCTTTTACATTTGTTCATTCTAAGGCTGTTGTTGAGAGGGGAAGGAACAGCAGAAGGAGGGAAGGCAAGAATGAAAAAGGAATCCTAATGGATTTACAGATGCCTTGCCTAGATCAAGCCCCAAAGGTCTGCTCCTTAGCACTGAACTTACCCGATTTCAAACATTGTCTTGCTTTTCTGGATGGCCTGGGCAAGGCATTTCCCTCCTTCACTAGTTATTTTGTTTGCTCCTATTCTGCACAAAATACATGAATTGATGAGGTACATCACTTACAACTGTACAGCTATTAGAACATCAGCTCACAAAGCCATACAAGTATTTAAGGCTAATTAACCCTGGAGGCGAGCTACAGTTATCAAAGATTAACCTAGAGCAAAAAAATACTGCAGGCACTTGACCTTTGACTGAAAGACATAATTTTATGTTGTCTTTTGCATATTTTGATTCTGATTCAGCTCTCCAAATCAGAAGTGCTATAGTAGAATCTTGGTGCTCAGTATGCTAGAAATGAGCTTTAGGAACAGATCCTCAAGGCAAAGACCCAGGCCTAGTTTTTAACATAGTTCCTGGTATCAGCAGTTGCTACAGAGCACACGAATCACATGCAGCATGTTTCATGACACCACAGGGAACTGAGTATTTCTTGATTGTGTGGTTCCAGGGGAGACTGCAGCTGCTAAGCACAGTCTGCAATAATGAGTCTTTCTGTCCTAAGCATGGGCTCCAGGCAGGGGCACAGGTCAGTGCAGCAGTGAGTGTCTCTGGCTGGCATTCTACAGAAGGCCTTTTCTATTTTTGGCCTATGTGGATATCAAATGGCTGAAGTTCAAGGAAGGGATAATTGCATACAGATTGATGTACAGAACAGACCAAACCCCAAAACCCCTCAAGCCACTACATTTACATAAAACAGGCTTGTTTGACTGACTTCAGGCACACGAATGTGCACTGTATCTCAAAATAATTGCTGGATTACTATGAGGGTTGAAAGTAGCCATCTTTCAATAGGCTCTTATTTTTGGTGAAAGTTAGATTAAATAAGCAAACACTGTGTCAAAGCAGCAAAAGAATCAAATTGCTCTTGGTCTTCGAAACTCTGCAAATATTTCAAGTGGGAAGGATGTGGCTATAGTGAGGTTTCAGATCAAGTCAGTGGTAGAACAAGGACTAGAACCCAGGAGTCCCTGGCTGCCACATTCATACCAACAGCTGACATTGCTGCAGTTACCTCTGTTTTCTGCTATGGTCACAACGAAACATTGGTTAATGATCTACCTTTATGTCAAACCAGTGTTGTGCATGGCCAGGCACTCTTATCTGGGGAAGTTCCAAGAATTAAAGGGAACAACTCACCAAGTGAATTTGGGGAATTCCAGAGTTAAGATATAATGCCAGCACAGCCTGACTCCAGTGGCCCATGAAAGGTCAGATACTAAGAAGCTTGGTACTAAATCCAAGGGAATTCACCTGCTGGAAGTGGCAGCAAGGTTCATGCACAACTTAAACCTTGCTCAGGTGCTCAGACTGGATTTAGCTGAAGACCAGGTCTCGTGCAATCTTTTAACTTACTGCTATATTCCAGAAAAGACTATGAATTCAAGAGTTTCACCTGCTGCCATCCTCTGCTAAACTACTGCAAAAGAACATACAGCTGCAGACTGAATTATATTTCAAATACAATTTTTGCCTTTTTTCTACTCTCCCTCCCCTTTGAAGTTGCTTTCCCCTAGTTAGGATACTTGAGAAAGGAAAAAAAGATCCAACATACTTAACATATTCCAGGCTTGAACACTCTTCAATTAGTTTTGCAACATATTTGGCTCCGACATCAGTGATTTGATTGTTGTATAAACTTAAAGAAAAATCACATTAGTAAAAATAGGTTATTCCTGCTGTTAAATATTTACAACCTGAATGTTTTATGATGCATACATAGCATCTATCTTTTTTGTATGACTTTGCACATATTCACAGTTGCTTGTATTTCTATTTTGATATATAATTCATATTTCGAAGGGCTAGATATAAAACACAAGAAGACCAGACTGCAAATCATGAGAAAATATTTATATAATTTTTTTAACAAATGGTCTCCCCAGGCAAACAAAGCTTCCCTTTATTCCTGTGTCAGTACAGAAATAATATAGCCAGAAGATAAGTCAAAAAAGAAAAACACCATAACGTACTTTCGGTCTTTAAAAGTCATAAAATCCCCTTGCAAATATTACTGAAGATCAGATACCTGAGCAGTTTTACTTACATTAGGGCACTGAAGGAAGAAAGCTATTCTTGATATTCGTGTTCACCTTTCAAAAGGTCATTTTTATGTAGCCACTTAACCAAGAGCAGGAAGTCAAAACTAACACACCTTCCAGCTTCAACTTGGTTAAGAACCAATTAAGGTTTCAAAGAAACGGCTACCATGAACATGACACTTGAAACTGTATGTTCCTGACACTAGCCTCTACCAAGCTGTATCTGCTCTGCATAGTTGAAATAAATCAGTAGAGAAAACAACAGGCTCAAACTGCAGAGCACATGCTCTCTTGCTTGTACTCTCTTTTCCTGACACATCAGAAGGCTTTAGGAATAAAACTACGATGCCCACACAGTTCAGTAACCTGACAGTGGCCTGCACTGTGTCACAGAAGGGTTTGATGTCAACAGGAGGCCACATTGTGATGGTAAAGGACCCCTGTGAACTGGCACAGGATGGCAGCGGAATCATTTCTGACATAAAATGCTGCTTTGCTCATGGTCAGTAAATGAGGAGGAAACTGTAGTGTCCACCTCTGCACCTCTGCTGCATCAGTAGTGTCAGCATTGGAGTCTTATTTTCTAGTATGAGTATCCAGTGTTCTGCTCCCAAACGGTACATACCCCAAGAAAGACACAATTCGGTACTTGGAGAGTTCTTCATACAGGATCCTTACTCCGTGATCTGTGACCTGATTTACACTGAGCCTGGAATGAAGGTAAGGAAAAAAACCTGTAAATCAATACAGATTACAAGTGTTCACCACCCATGAGTTAACAAATGGCTGGAGGTCTCTGAATTTTCCTCTGATATTTTAACAGGTCCTTATGCCACATATTAAAAGCTGTTAAGAGAAATGTGAGCTCAGTTTCAATATGCCTCACTTCAAAATCAATGAAAAACAGAAAGCCCCAAATCTCCAAGGTAATGCTCTGGAAGCTTTCCACAGAACTGAAAACAATAAAACGTAGGAAGTCAGACACCAGATAAACATCTCACCCTCCTCCTGTGCTTATTGTGATTTCAGGAAGAAAGCCAGCTTACCACCCTAGCAAAACCAAGCTGCACAGACCACTAATCTTGCAACCTTCTCTCTGAGTACCCAGTGAAAGCCAGGCGCCTTGAAAGTCACAACACATTCAGGCTTCACTGAATAAAGATTGTGAAAAGGCCTGGCCAGAAAATAGAACTTCAGTCCCATGGGTATGCTAGATGTTTCTAATTTTGTTGTCCCAGCTAGACATAAAACAAATCACCAGTCATTCACAGAATAAAAATATTTCTTTTCACAGGTTGTGATTTTTTGTTTGTTTTGTTTGTTTGTTTTTGTTTCACTGTTGTTGTTGCACTTTTTTCATAACTTCTCAAGCTTTTTACCTTAACTAAATGGACAGATTTAAGTGAAGTATTCCAATTCTGATGAATAACATTTCCTGGGCAAAGCTGTCCCTGTGAAAACATTTTGATCAGCTTTAGTTTCTACACAAACTCAGTAGCTGAACATTCAGTGCTGAGAGTCCCTAACCAGCACCAGCTTCCCTGGCCTTTGCTAGTTACTAACTGGGTCCCTTTGGAATGCACAACCACATAGGAGAAATCAGCCAATTTCTACAGATCAGAACAGTCTGTTTCTTTGAAAGGGATGGTTAAGCTGCTGAAAACAACATTTCCTGACCTGCAGAAATTGGTCATTAGAAATGGAAGTCTGAAGATCCGTAATGACAAAGAGGCAACCTAACAGATAGTTTTGGTGCTAAGGGGGGTGTTAAGATCATACTGGGTATGGCATAATTGCATGATAGGGACGAAGAATGAAAGGCTGGCCTTTCCTTCTTTTTTTTGTTTTACATACTTATGCATTTTCCTCAGAAGTTTCCTTATTGCTTTTTCTTGGGAGGCCAGTCAATTTGCAACTAACTGGAAAAGGCAAGAGTCACTTGCTTTGATTTAGTCCTAGAGGATGACAAGGCAGAGCACAGACAAACAGGGGGAATAAATCCAATCATAAAAAAAAAAAAATTCTCATAGGGCTGAAGGAGCTTTAAAAAAGATATATATGAAGTTCCTGATTTTCTGCACCTAAATGTTTGGACCAATCTCAAAAGGCTGGAGGTGAAACAATTTGGTTTGTGATGCTGGAGGTGGAGTTCTCCTGGATCACACCAAGCCATGTTCCACCTCAATGTCACCTCAGGGAAGTACCACATCTAAAGACTGTGAAAGCCAGATTTTTTGGCAGGATGCAAAAGTAAAAAATTCAGAGCTTTTGATCATGGGTTATTGTGAACAGTAGATCCTTTTTTTACCCTGTCCAACCAAGGGCAGAGATAGACTCAGGCAATCTTCAGATAATGGAGGATGCACTTTTGTTTCTTTTCTTTTCCGTTAAGCAATTTCTTTCCTAAAAATTCCCTTTTGAGACAAAAGAATTTGAGATGGAGCTAACTAAACCTACAGGTTTAAACAGTTCTGGCTTTCAAGGACTTATCCTCCTTTTCATTCAGGTTTCCAAATTCACAGCTTATTGTGCTCCAAGATTTCAGAAGACCTGCAACTTTAATTTCCAGCAACAGTAGTCCTCATCTTTCTCCACTCCCAAGATCAATTCCTTCAGCTGACCACTTTGTGGAATAAACCAGAGATAACCAAAGATGGGCTTACAAAGACTCCTACCTGATCACTGCGAGCTTGCTGAAACAAGGTAGCAGCTGTTTTATTCCATAGTCGTTGATGTTGTTGTTGTCCAAATCGAGAGCCAGGCGCTTCCGGAAGTGATGCACGACAAAGGAGATGGCACTGCAGTCGGCAGAGTAGGCATTGCAGTAGGCCAGCTTGATGTAATTGGCGTGCATGCTCCTGGCAGCCCTCTTCCCCACCTGCTCGCTCTGCGTCTCGTACAGGCACCTCAGCATCCACACAAAGTTGGGCTGCACCTGCACCTGGTTGTAGCTTGTAAGCCTGGCCCGAGTGAAGCCTTTCAGGTGGGATTTCATGCTCTCCCCAAGGTATGTGATGAGTATTTTTCTCTTCCTCTTAAGGACTGCAGGTGAAACTAAATGCCTGAAGAGCTTCTGCTTGGATCCAGAAAGCAGGCCACAAAGAAACACGTTGGTAAAATTAAAGTGTTCTTTATTCTGGAAAGGATCCTCCCCTGCTAGTTGTTTCTTCAACCAAGGGATACGAAGGCAAGTAGGCTGGGAAGTCTCAATGAAAGAACATTCATTGAAAAACTCAAGTAACTCCTTGGCACCCACTTTCTCTTCAATAACCAAAAACAAAGCTGTGAAAAAAGACTGAAGGGTTAAGTGCAAGAACTCGTAAGTGGCCTGACTGTCACAGCCACTGTAACCTTTAACTGTCCTGAGAAAGCCCAATTGCAAATCTTCTTCAGAGATGTTCACTGAGGAGACCTCCTCCTGCTCAAATATAAAGAAAGAGTTCCCCATCCCTTTGTATGCCATTTTACCCAAAGCTAGGAGAGTTTCCTTTCTTGATTTGAACATCTCTGCTCGGCTCTTGATGCTATTCTTCAGCAAACTTGTTTTCAGAGATCGGTTCAGATGGACTTCAATCATGAGCAAAAATACATCTGTCAATGTAACAGAACTGTCTGGCAGCTCGTGGCTGTCAAACATGGAATGGAAGTGTTCATAGCATTTAAAGATAATCCAACAAAATAAAGGCACTGAACACAAACTACAGAGACTGGGGTTAGCTTCCAACTGAGTCAATACCAGTGTTCGTTGCCGCTCATCTTTGAAAAACATAGCAGTGTATTCCTTCAGGTTATTGCTGGAGAAACCACGGAGAAACACTTTCTTTCTAATGATGTTTTTTTGGATCTCAGTTCCTGTCCTCGCTGTAAGAATTTTCTTGGATCCCTTAAGAAGCTTTCCCCTGAGAAGGCTTATCAGCAGTGCCAAGGGGTGGATGGGTTCACTGGGTGAACATATCTCAGGCACACTACTGAGATCAAAGTTGGAACAGATCTCATCAAAGCCATCAAATGTGAAAAGAACTGTATGAGGGAACTGCAAGATGTAGTGGAACACTTCTGCGGGGTCCTGATCTGGGTAGCAATTATATTTGAAGAGCAGGTCTTTCAAACATATGGTTTCATCTTCCTTAAAGCAACTAAACATCCTACATCGAAAACAGAAGAAAAATTTGGCCCCTATGTCCAATTCTCTTCTGGCCCAGAGGTTTTGTATCTTCTGCAGCAAGATGGATTTTCCAATTCCTGCATCACCGTAGACATAAACAGTCTCTCCATCTTCATTAATTAGCCCAACTGCATCATCAAAAAGGGCTTCTAATTGACTGACCTGGCCAAGACCCTCATTGGTAAAACTGACCAGCTCCATAATGCTGTTAGAGTAGATTTCTTCAAGCAGCACCTCCTCCCTCTGAGCGTACGACATAACAAACTTGGAGTCCCGGCCCAGTTCATATCTGAGTTTCTGGCAGTACCTGCTAACTAAACAATTTTTTGTTTGTTATTAAAAAGGATATTATTAAAAAGCCTAAGGAGACAAAGACACACCTCTTCGAGGACTCAGATGGGGTAATAAGCAAAAGTAATTATCATGTAAAAATTGTTCTTTGACAGATTAGTTCCATTTGTGCTGCCATCATCACTCACTTGGGAAATTCAGGTGCTAATGAAAGGTCACATGTGAGCCACTGCTTCCTGAAAGTCAGTACTGACACTGCATTGGCTTAAGGGGCTGCTCTCTTGCAGCTGAAACTCAAAGCCAAGTCCCTGACCCTTTGTTAAAGGCTGCTTTACTCTCTACAAAGGCTTGTCTGAGTTGTCAGTCACTGTATTTACATTTTAACTGCAATTCTATCAGATCAATGGTTATTCTTTTCTAACTTTTTTTGGTCATTTATATTATTGTAAATAGCATGCATTTTAGAAACCAGGTGTCAGGCACCTCAAAAGATTTTGTAAGATGACAGTTATTGTGCAATGTTGGCTTGTGTTTTTATTGCAACAGAAACTTCAGTTCAAATGGGGACAAAGTAATTCTTGTATTTATGTAGTAGGAAAAAAACTCTCAAGAGGAAATAATTTATTTCTGCAATATTAAAACTAACTTTTGGTATAGCTCATAATTGAGGATCTCAGAATAATTCAGGTTGGAAGGGACTTCAGAAGATTGAGTTCTACCTCCTGCTGAGAACAGCATCATTTACGACATCAGATGAAGTTACTCTTCTGTCACCTGGTTGGAGCTTTCTACACAGCAGGGTAGTTCTAAAGGAAGAGATAGAGATGTATGACCTTACCTGGATCTGTATTTACCACAGGTTTACTATAAACATTCTCTGAAGGCTCATAACCTATTTCATCCAGCCAAGACTGAAGTTCATAGTAAGCATCAGTGACTTTCTGCAGGACATAGATGAAATATTCTGAAACCTCTTCCCCCTTGCTTTGAACCAAGTCCAGAATTTTGCGAACCTGAAGAATTTAATGAAAGATCATTAATACACAGCATTTGGTCACAGTAACACTTGTCGACTGCTTTAGAATCCTTTCTGGACTGGAACAGGGGACCAAATTAAAAACTAGTACCTCAAAAACATGAGTTCAAAATCTAGCTCTGAATCATCATGAAACTCAATTGCTGTTTGTATTTGGATGTTGCAAGAGAGTTGGCTCTGAAGGTCTGAATTTGTAGCTCAACCATATGCTAACCAGAAACAAAATGGATAAATACCACTCCTCAAGAAGGAACCCAAAGAATTTCCTCAGCTTGGCTAGATGGTATATTTTAAATCCTTTGCTGGTTAAAATAAAAAACCAGAAGTGCTCAATGCCTTAAATTCACCCTCTGTTTCATAAATAGTCACATTTGGATTTCCTTCAGGATCCAGCCAGGTCCAGAGCTGGGTAGGCAGAATCTCTGGATCCTAATGTTGAACCAAAACCCTACAACTCTTCCTTTTAACACAGGAACTCAGTTCTTCAGGCTCTCTCTGCCCAACAGCCTCGCTGCCTGCAGCTCTTTACCAAAACCGAGGGCTACCAGGCAGTGACTGGAGCAGTTCAAGACTAAGTGTTACCTCTACATGCAAGGCAGGCTGTCATTTCTGTGCACCAAAACAGGGCAATCCTAGTACAAAACCCTCCACAAGACAGAGCAATCATCTGGGGGCACACTTGGAATGTCTGTGTCCCTTTGCTAGAAATGAACGAAGAATTCAGTCCTAAACCAGACAAAGGGTTTCCAGAGACTGTGGTCTCTTGTGAGCTTAGAGCAGGGTGAGGTACATGCAGCACAGCAAACACATGGAGTTTTTTGGACAATTTGTATGCTCTAAAAAGCAATTTTATGCCTTCCGGAGAAGTTCCCAGAGTACACTTCACTTATGCTACTGTGGCCTGCTCTCTGCCTCTGCTTAGACTCTCGATGCATGGCCTCCCCCTCAGCTCTGTTACAACAATCATGCATATTATACTGAACAATAAGAAATTGAGGTAATCATACAGTGTGCATTTATTCAGCTTTGACCCTATACACAGAGTGAGCACTGTGTTACCATTTCAATGTGCCAGCAAGAATGATTATTTTATGAAAATCTGCACTGTTAGTGAAGTCCAAGGTCTCTGAATTTTTTATGGTTTGCCTGCCCCTAACTGTGACAGCGTTCTGAAGCTGCATGATTGTTTGGTCTGGGAAACAATCTCCTCAGTTGTTACAAGTCATGATGCAAAGAGCAACTGTGTACATGATAATTTTCTCCTAATGAGAGGCCAGGAAATAATTTTTGCTACTGATGTACAAAGATGAATTAAAACCCCAAATGTACCAGGATACATCAATTTTCCGTAACATTTACTACATACATAGGTCTTTAAAGAGAAAGGAAGGTGTGCATACAGACAACACAGAATCATTAACTTCTAAAACAGTATTTCATTTCTGTCTCTCCTAAAGCAGGATGATCTACCCCACAGCATCCTAAAGCAGATCCTCCCAGTAATACTCTAACAGCCATTGTGGCCACCTCCTTATCAGACGACAAAGCTGCAGCTGGCAGGGACAGAACAGCAATTATCACCCTGCTAGTTCTTACAGCTGCCAACAGGCATTACAAGCAGTGCCAGGGGCACTACTTGCAGTGCCAGCCCTGCTGGAAAGAGATGCACAGGAGACACTCATCCAGAAGGCATGGGGCGGGGTAACTCCAAAATAACAAAGATTAGAAAATACAGTAGATGTAAAATTGCCAGATAAACACATAAAACACGGTGGTAAACTGAAAGCAACAAAAGTTTCACTGGCTAATGAAATAAAAATCATACCTTATCTGCTTGAGTAGGAAATTGGACAACAATCTCTGCATCTTCAGTGGAGAAGTAGTCATTCTTAATCAAGTTATCAATCAAACACTGCGTGTTTCGGATACTGCTGACCAGAACCTCTCGGTGTATCTTCAGCAATGCAATGAAGGATGGAGGGCTTGCTCCTGGAGGTTTCTTCACAGAAATGTCCACCTTAGCACAAAGTTGGCCTTCCATAGTTGAGACAGCAAGAAGCTGCTTCACCAAGCCTCATCTTCGACAAACTGTCCATCTGCAGAGGGGTCAGCCTGGAGTCAACTTCAGGGGAACAGGAAATCTGTCCTTCACATTACTGAGTCTGTAAAAAGCAATTGCAGAGAACCTCAATGTAAACCTTATCCTGTGCACATATACCCTTTCACTAGACATCAAAGAATACTTCTGACCTTCGAGTAATATCACGACCAACTTTATTTAATAGAGTTTCTTCCTTAGGTTATTCCATTTATTTGGTCAGGTTTCGAAAAATAAAATATCCACAACAGTCATTCTCCCTTCTGCACCAGTACTTTACTGTAGCTTGCCCTCAAACAACACCACTGGTGTCTGCTTTATTAACTGCCTGTTCTTAGTGCATAATTTAATATTTTTTATTAGCTTTTATGTTTCAATAGACAAAGGAGAGCATCTGTCCAAACATAATCTGGACAAGGAAATAAACGGAATAAAATTATACTTCATAGCAATTAATTTTGTAGGAGGAATTAATTTACAGTAGCAATTCACTTTGCTTTTTCTTTGTTACAAAAACAGACCCTGTATAAAGTGTTGACAATATGATACCTGTCTGTGAAAGCAAGGCCTTGTGAACTTTGAGACAGTTTTAGCTAAACTAGGGAAAAGAATTTAGCTTCAGGGCACCAGATTTGAGAGGCAATAGTGAGGCTGTGGAAAAACCACCCATCAGCTGCTCCTGTTAAGAAAACAAAGAGTAAAATGCTGCTATCAGTGAAAAGGCTGCTGTAGATTTCAGAGCTAATACACTTCTTAGGGACGCAGAGAATTTTCCACCTCCTAAAGCTGTTGGTTCTGACAGTGTGTGAAACTGGGAAAATATCACTGCAATGGTTTATCGTATCAAATTCAGGTGAGTAACTATAAAAGGTAAAAACAATTTTTCAGAATCTGAAGAGAACACTGTTACAGAAAGGTCTAAAATAAGTAGTTGTCAGCATACAACATCCCATCTCCAGCGACACATGAAAATTCTGGACCTCTCCTTGAGCAGGAATTGCACAGAACAACTGAATTCACAGACTCTTTCCCTGTATGATGAACTAGCCTGGAAGATGGCATCACAACTCGTGTTCTTTGGGCATGCAACCCATCTCCATCTTCATAAAGGGAAGAGATTTCACACAATACAGCTGATGACACCCATTTAAATCCTGCACAAACACTGAGGCTTGAATGCCTGACCTCGGTCCCTGCAGGTACACCTAGAGACTAAACACGGTCCTTTAACTCAGACAGCTACAGGCTCAGGAAACCTTCTCATTGCAAGGAGATGTTATTTTGAAACCATACTCTTTAGCATGAATGCTCTCTCCTTGTCTACAAATATGTATCAGGTGTACGTCCTTGTTCTTCAAGACCACCTCTTGGAAGCCTTTTTTAGATGGCCATTTATTCCCATTTATCCTTAAAAGGCATAAAGCAAGAGGAATCAGGATCAGACTGCTACCTATTGTATTGCTAAAGCAGTTTTTTTAATTGCAGTTAATATACCATACAGGAGGCATGAAGTTATATTGTAATTACAATTCAACAATAAGTTAATTTAGGTACTATTTAGGGACAAACTTGTACATATGATTTCCCGTGCAAAAAGCAAATTTCCTGCAAGATCACAACTGAATCACCTCCACACAGACAATGAGAATTTACATGATCAACACAAATTACTGGCATCCTCTAGTAACAGCTAAAAGTATTGTTGCTTCAGCAGGCCAAGGGATATTTGGAAGAGTGTTTTTAGATTCTGATTACAGTCATATCAATAGAAACAAAAGATGAAGCCCTTCAACAGTTCTGTAAAGATGCTAACTCTGCTGATACAAAATTCTCACAATTTCCCAGGATGTTTATAGTGCTGGCAAACTTTCCAATTGCTCCCCAGACAAGCTATAACTGATCCCTGCCAACTCACAGATTCTTCCAGGTGACCTGCTACTAGAACAAACTAGTTTCTAAGGGTTTTCCATATCAGAAGCTGCAGTCTGCATCAGTAAAGCTTCTCCTGCTTGACTCTGGAGAAAGTTTATGCACATTTAGACTCCATTTTAGTGATACTACCTCTCAATACTTACAACTGCAAGGCAAGTCAGCATAGCTCCTTTGAATTCCCAACAGGTCCTATCTCACAGTTGCTGACCTCCATGGATGCAGATAACTGCATTAAGAGTTGGGCTCTCCAAAGGCGGAGACCAGGCAAATCCCCAGCACAACTGTTTTGGATCACATCCACCTCCAAAACGGGCAAAACTCTTTCAAACAAACGTTAACCAAATGATCTTTCTTACCCCATCAGCAACTGACTGCATCTACTCAGACAAATCAAGCTTTAATTACACCACTCATGTGACACACCCGATGAAGTGGCTGATTTCTGAGTCACTCAGCTTCCTAGAAGCCACACTAGCACATCTCTTTGTTCAAGAAAGTTCATTTCATAAATGAACTCTACCATGAAGACCAAACAATGTTGAAAACATTCCTTACCCTAAAGATTTTGCAGGCTTTTAGTTATAAAGAGTCACCTTAAAACATGCAACAGAAATGTTAACCCTCTTCTTTCAAGATACCACATCTGCCCAACATTCCCTGTGCCTGCTCTACGACCACATTATTCTAATGCATTTTCTATCTTCCTACTTTGTGAGAAGAACTGAGACAAACATTCAGAAAACCATAAGTATGAACCACAGTTCTGTCATGTGTACATGTATTTTCTTCACTCTTTCAGTTCTGTCTACAAAGAGGGTAAGAAAAGGAGGAGGAAATACAGTAGCAGGACAGAACATGGAAAATATGGAATGATCAAAAAGTCTCAAAGATGTCTGCCTTGCATCTGACTAAGTCCAAGTCAGTACAAAACCTGCTTGCTACTAGAAGGGGTGTGCCATACATACGCTGCAGGACAGAGCATGTTGCCTTTCACACAGGGTGATCTGCAGGAGAGTGGAGAAACAAGAAAGCAATCAAAGAGGAATATAAAGGGAAGCTAAATATCGAGGAGAAAAGGAGAAAGAGCAAAAATGCCAAGCAGGCAAGTCTGAACTACAATATGAATTGTGCATATGTTGACCCACTCAGTGGTATTTTCAGTGACAATATTAAATTGAAGGAAAAAATACACACCACCCAGTACTGGAGTACAGAGTACTTTTTATCAGTCACTTTTAATAAGAAAAAATGGAAATTTCCACCACTCATACACTAAGAAAATGCTACATCAGATGAGCAGCTGAACACCTTATCAGTGCTGGAACAGAAAGACTTCCTGTCACATGTAGTTAGGAGCAAGGCAGGTATGTGCACCTTTGTAGCAAAGTGTGTCAGCTTTACGAAGAAACTTCAGGTCCTACTCAGACTAAAGAAAACACAAAAATGTTCTACAGTAGCAGTTCTAGGAGGAACAGCAGCTAAAAGTACTCCCAATCAGCACGAGAAATATGCCTGCTCCTTTAGAGAGGCACACTGCCTGTAAGAATCTGACATAGACAATTCTGTTTTGCTAAGGTGTGGAGGGTTTTTTTTGTTGTTGTTGGTTTGGATTTTTTTGGTTGGTTGAAGGTTTTGGTTTGGTTTTTTTTTTTCGTGTGTTTTGTGGGTTTTTTTAAACATGAGGCAAACTTGTGACATCATGAGGCTTTCAGCTTATCTGCAAGCTCCTCACCTCTCTTTCTGGAGAGAGTCCCAGCTTCCATAGTGCTTTAACATGAGTCTTTTCGGTAAGGGATCACGAAGTAAACAAAATATTAAGTCTGTTGTTAAAGGATCTGGTAATGTTACAATGCTAGGTTATACATCTAGTATATTTCAAGGTAAATGCTTATGAAGCTTATAAATAGCCATTGAAAACATTTCCCTGACGGAGTGTATACAATATTCTTTGCCTTATCTTGGACATTCCAGATGCTGGATTCAATTCCAGTGCAATTCTTGTGACTCATGTTGCATCAGTCATGGGGATGCTGTCAGAAAAGACTGAGACATGCATCACTGTGAGAGACCTCAGTGCACTGATGAGGTCTAAGAACATCCACTGTTGAGAACTACTGCCTTATTTCTGGAACTGTTCCATTTCTGAAAGGGCTAAAGTGAATAAGATAATTTGTTTGAGAGCTACCTTAAGGCTCTTACAAGTTAACATAAAGACAGACCACCTGTTCTAACAGCAACAGTTTGTGAATGAATCTGTTTAGAGAAATGGGAAAGATTGGCAAGCTTGATAGAGTGGCTTAAACAGCAAAACACCTAAAGAGGAATGGAGACAAACAAGAAAGATGATAACTGAGCAAGGAAGGCATCTTGTATGGGGAGACAACAGGAGAAACACTCATGGGGAAAAGCTTCCAATCTGGGAACAGAATGGATTTCTTGTTTCTGAGAGGAAAAATAAAAACCAGTGATTTACTCAAGAGGCTGTCAATGATGTTGGAAATTCAGTTAGCACTTCTGAGGATGGCAGTGAGGTGAGGAAGACAGAAAGAGAGTAGCAGGAATTAAGTAGAACCAGAGAGCAGAGCACTTACCCACCAGTTGTAAAGGCAAAGAAGGACCTTGGCCAAATGAAATTTCGATGGGGTTTGAAGTGATGAGAGAAGCAACACCCAGAGTGTCAAGAGATGCATATCATAAACCTGCTTAACTGAGGAGAACAAAGAGGAAGCAAGATGGGGGTCAGGCCATGGATAAGGAGGGAAATGAAAAAGGGAAATGAAATTTGTCACAGTAAGAGGTACTGTAAAAGCACCAGGGTTCACAGCAAGGTTTTGTATAATCCATGTGAATAAGCTGCAGTGGCACTAGCGGGCCCTGCATGAAGAAATTGCCACTTTTATCTAGTGTTTCTTCTAAGTTCCCTCCATTCTCAGGATTGTGCAAGCATATATACATTTCTATCTTTCCTGGCCCTGCCCTTCTTACATCCTCTTTTTACAAAGATCTCTTGCTCTTCTTCTAAGAACACTGCTATATCTGTTCAACTTTCAGTGGTGCAAGCCCCCTGGCAGTAAAGAATGTACTGGTTTATCATAGCAAGGTCTTATCAAATGTAAATGTTGTAGATAAAGGGGCTAAGGGATCTTCTAGAATAGCTAAAAAACATTTCCACTTTCGGGTCAACTAGGGAACTGACTCCTTGTTGAGCTGGCTATTCCCAAGCCTGGGATTATTGATTATCCTACCCACTGATGCTGGGTAGGATAATCAATAAAGGCACTATAAGGAACAAATTAATAAACAACTGTTCCTTAAAGCAGTTAATTTAAGACCAAATTAGAACATATCTGAAGAGCTGAAAACTCAGTTAATAGTACTTCTTCTGTAGTCTTGCTATTCTGACAAAAACTGTTCCTCTGAATGGCATGTGGAATAAAGTCCTATGCTGCTTACCTATGTGTAGCCAGTAGCTGGAATATCTTCTGGATTTTCACAGTATCTAGTAGCCAGCTCTGGCAGGACAACAGTGAAGCATACACAGAAACCTCAGTGCCAGTCCAGGGCTAGGGGAGACCCTGTTGGCATAGCCTTCTGTCCATAGTATTCAAAATGCAATTACTCTTCAAGAGGTACCTGCATGAAAACAGTGCTCCATTTCACATGAATCTGTGCCCTTTGTGTCTCCAAGTCAGATTGTTTCCAGAGAAAAGCTATTCTAGAGTGCCAGCTACCTCACTGCAGAGTCATTACAGCAAGAGGAGAAATGAAAACTTTGCCATGCTTGGTAATATGGACTTGATCAGGCCAGTCTAAACTCACCTTTTTGTATCACTGAAAGACACAGAAGAGACTGATTTTCCACATCTTATTGCATGTGTGTCACAGCAGTCAGTCTTTGGCTATAACTACTGAATAAGACATAACCTATTTTGATACAGCAGCTCTCACTTTTAAAAGAACTTCAGCTATTTTAATTAGTTCAAAAACAGTACAAAACATGCAGAGATTAGAGTCAAGTGGGCACATATGCTACACAAAAAGCCTGCATGCTTTGATGAGAAGCAATGCAATGTATTTCCCAGAGGTACTAAAAAAATCAGCCTTGCATTTTTAGAGTAAAAATGATGCATTAGTAGAGCTGGTACAGAGTCCCTGTACTGTTCTTAAATTGTGAGTTAAAATGTGAGTTAAAGCATCCTCATCATACCCAAGTTCACAATCTCTGTGTAACTATCATCACTGATGCTGCATGTCAATAAATGGCCCTGGGAGCCACATGTGAATATCACATTAGTGTAAATCCATTACAACTCATGTGACCTTGCATTGCTCTGGGGTCACAGGGATCAGCATCTTTCAGTGGTTCTTCCTCCCTCTCCTCTCACTGTAGCATCAGCTTTAGTAGCCATCCCTAAGTATGTGAAGAGCAACAGATATAAAAGAACACAGAGGAAATTATTTCTGCCTCCACCTGGTAAAATGACAAACTTTTCTTTAAAAGGCACAGACTTTTGACAGAAATATACACATCACTCACAGGTTTTGTTCCTACATATCGTAACAGATTACTTTGTGTAGAAACAAAACTTTATATACTGTGTTGGGATGCATTAACAAGGTCCTGCCAAAAAAATTTTATGTGGCTTCCTGAAAACTCCTTTCTGGTGGGAAAAGTTCAATCAACAATGAGGAGCCATTACTAACAAGGGAAAGAAATTTTCTCCACCCAGAGAACTCTTGGGAATTTTTTTTTTAAGAGACAGAGGAGGAGGGGGAACTTACTGCTGTACATAAAAGTGGAATGCTCTTCTACTGTTATTTACTATTTTCACATCCAACCGGCAGTGAATTCCACAAGGAAGGTTGCAATTGATGGAATCACTGAACTGATAGAATCAGGGAGCTGGTGGAATCACTGAACTGGTGGAATCAGGATGCTGGTGGAATCACGGGGCACCTTCCCAGCCCAGGTGAGCCGCTCCCACCTCCCTCTCTCCCAGCACCGGGTCCTGAATGACTCCCACATGAGTCAGCGCATGGATTCGGATCTCCAGCCCGGCTTTCGGGGCAGTCAGTGCCTTCGTTCACCCTGTTGTACCCTCTTCTCTCACGGGGCAGCCCAGACGGGCGCTGGGGCAACAGAGGGAGCGGTCCCTCCCAGCCCCTCCGCCCCTGGGGTCTCGTCCCTCTTTCCTAACACCCCCCGGGAATAACTCATCCACAGCCTCCGGAACACCCCGTGTTCCCGGGGCCGCCGCCGTGGTTGTAGGACGGGGCTGTGCCCGCAAACCGAGGGGCGATGCTGCCCGATCCCCCACACCGCTCCTGCCGCCTCCTCCCCTCCCGGCCAAACGGGAAGGATTCCTCCCCAGGTTCCCCGTTCCCCTCCCACCCAGCCCGCCCTTGGCACGGTGACACACGAACTCTGGTTTACGGGAAGCACGAACTTTCCTGTTCCAGCCCCCCGTGCC
>WBMV01003229.1:4808060-4819761 GCA_013396655.1 Campylorhamphus procurvoides | reverse complement strand
CAGCCCTCCTTCCCACGGCCCCACTCCCTACCATGGCCCCACAGCCTTCCCACGGCCCCACAACCTGCCTTCCCATTGCCCCACTCCCTTCCCACGGCCCCACAACCTGCCTTCCCATTGCCCCACTCCCTTCCCACTGCCCCCACAGCCTTCCCACCGACCCACATCCTCCCTTCCCACCACCCCACTCCCTACCATGGCCCCACAGCCTTCCCACAGCCCCACAGACCTCCCACGGCCCCACTCCCTTCCCACAGCCCATCCCACACACAGGAAGGGCCGGGGGCTCCCTCTGCACCTCCCCGTTTTCCTCCTCAGGAGGCATCACCTGTAGGACCTTCTGCTGATCCCCCCAGCCCCTCTTCCAAGGGTATTGTTCCTGTTGTCTTCTTGCGAGAGTAAGGCGCACATTTCGAAGTTCAAAAGCATGAAGGGTAAAGCAAAACCAGACGAGCTGATGCAGAGAGGTGTATTCCTACACATGCAACACAGGCTGCCTGGGGATGTCGTGGAGTGTCCCTGGAGACAATCAAAACCTACCTGGACGTATTCCTGTGTCACCTGCCCGAGGTGACCCTGCCCTGGCAGGCAGGTTGGACTGCATGTTCTCCAGAGGTCCCTTCCACCCCTAACAATTCTGCGATATTCTTGAAGCATGCATTGAACAGGCAGGGGAGAGGTTTGGTAATCACAGTGTTGTTCACTCGGTTTCACACTAGACAGTGCTAATACAGAGTGTTCCATGTTTTACTGCACTCACCATGCCCAACTCTGGCATCAGGACAGCACCTACACATGCCTGGCAGAAGTTTACAGAGAGTATTTTATTCACAGAGACACAGTCAGTCTGTTGCTATTATCAGTTGTTTATCTAAGCAGTCACACAGTGACGATTACACCCCTCCATACATCAAGAAAAATACACCGTAGAGAAGATACACCAAAGTTCAGTGATTTGACATCTTCCAGGCGGTCAATTTCCCTTTGTCCCCCACAGCCTACAGGGGTTGCCAAGTACCAGAAGACAAGAGCTCTGTACCTTACAAAAGCTTTGAGTTTTGCACAGGATTGTCAAAGCTGTTGGGGGACAAAAAAAAGAGGCCAAATCTGTTCATCTGGGGTTTAAGAGACAAACAAAACCACAAAACAACAAAACAAATGTGCTACAACTCATAGAAAACTTTCTGATTATCTCACTGGACAGGAGACTAAGGCCTAGATAGGCAAATAAGCCAGACAAAAAGGTAATTAAAAACCCTTGTAAATATCTAAGTAAAATGAATTCTTTATAAGTTATAGCTAGCCAGTTCACATATGATGATTACTAGACATAGAAAGGAGGCCATGACGCTTTGACTGAGATCCTTGAGATGTCTTCAGGCCTGAGCTGCCTTTTGCACTAACACTTACAAACATGGAGGGAGTTAAAAAAATATTTCTCTTTTCTCTTTGCTAACTGTATAGACAGGAACTCCATAGCATCAGATACATTGGGCTTTAAAACCATGAAGAGAAGTAGCAGAGAAAAAGGTTTAGTCTTAGAGTTTACTTTGCATCTAACAAATCTTTGAAATTCTTGATATTCGAGTATACAACATATAAAAACGAAGGGCCTGATCCTGCAGCCCTTATTCCTTAGCAAGTAACAGGTGCCAAAACTCACCAAGATGGCCTTTTTCTTTTAAAAAGCTCAGTAAACAGGACATGAATCACAAACTTGTGTGCAGCACTGCATGACAATTACAAGAGATAATTTCTAAATCTGCAAAAACTTCAGCAAGTACCCAAGCTATACATACAAAGAGAAGTTACCAATGTCAGTGTGTCTTCAGACTGCAAATTATATGTAATGGTTTACTGTAGACACACAGCAAACTCATTTTTTCTTGGTAAATAAAGAAACTGCTGATCAGCAGAGTGAGGGGAGGTATCTAAATCAAGGTGAATGGCCAAGCAAATGCAGAAGTACTCTATGCAGAATTTATTTTCTCTCCTTTAATAGCAGCTTCAATCTCTTCCATGATTGGCACCGGTCCTGCATAGTTATTGGTTTCAATAGCTTCTAATTTCTCCAGATAATCAGTTGGCAAGCCATTCTGTTTTGCACCCATGCAGATAACCTATAATCGAAAGGAGACAAAAGAAAAGCCTTCAGTAATAGTGTTAGAAAGGACAAACTCCTCCAAATATTTACTTGTATGGGAAGAACCATGTAAGGTAACAATAGAATTAATCCCAAATAATGCTATTTGTACCAAAGGATAGCCAAAGGCTTCTGGGAAGCCACTGAACACCTGAATAGTGTGAACAAAATTACTCTGAAAGGCTTGTACCACCCTTAAGATTCTGAACCATAACTAACATGCACAAGACTCTAGAATTAGGCTGTTATTCAGTTACTCCATTCTTTCTTCCAGTGAGGATGCAAACTACTTTTTAAAGCTTTAGCCATCCTTATTACCACACCTGAGTCAGAGGCAGCACATATGAATGAAGTTACTTTTAAAACTAAGCTGTTCAAATCCAAAGCACAACAGCAAGTACCTAGACAGGGTATAGGAGTAACAGAAACAGACAGTGAAAAAGCACAGATTTCTTAGTTTGTTACTGCAGCCTTCCTTCCACATACAAAATAAACAAGTATTGGTGCAGAAGAAAAGCTGTGACAGTGAGAGGAAAAGAGGAAGGTGTAGGAACCACACCCTGAAGGAGACAACAGCAAGCCTGTATATAGAAAATGAATATTCTGTATACTCTTTCATGCATTTAACAGCATGAATTTAAAGGATGAGGTGTCTAGAAAGAATGAATTTTGCCACAAAACCCACACAACAGTAGATGGATGTAGTTCAATCACTGTGTACCAATGCAGTCACCTGTGTAAATTTTTAGCTCTCCTGCCTGGTTAACTTAAACAAACAAAAGCTGGGGACAGGGGGGTAAGAACAGAACTAACAACTGATCCTGACAACAGCAAGAGGGAATGTTTAGCTAGATAAAGTTGCCAGAAGTGGAGGTCTGCTCTTACAGAGTACCAGTGAGAGCTGACACACAGCAGCAGACTAGGTATTAACCCCTGTAAAGCCCTAAGGATCTATCTTGCCAAGAGGTGGGTTGGCAGGGAGGAGGTCTGTGGAATAGCAGAGCCTGCTTCCTAAGCCAGTTTCTGTTCAGCAGTGCCAGAGCAGCTGGCCTTAGCTATGCTTCTGAAAGCTGATCCATAGGAGTGAGTTCCTCAGTTCAGAGAGGGCAGCACACTTGGGATTTAACAGGCTCAAGCCTGGTTTCTTTGCTTTAGGTAGAAAAAGCCAACATGCTACAGAGACATGTACCTACAATTGCTGGCAGCTGCACCATTCAGACATGCCACTCAAGGCAGGGTGGCATCAGCTCTCACAAGCTAAGCAGGTCAGGCCTGCTGCGTGACTGGATCCTGCATCTCTACAGAGCCAGTGTGTTGCAGAACAGTGTTGAAACACTTCTGCCTCACCAGCCATCAAGTGGGAACCCTGCAGTGCTCTGCAATGCTGGTGGAGTCCTGTGATATACTGATGATGCATCTGCTACAAGGCGGCAGGTAGACTCCTGTATTATATGATAGCAGCTACTTCACAAGGCAGTAAGGATAATCTGTGTCCTTGAAACTACAAGCCAGGTGCTGTGTTTTCCCCACAGAAGCTTCCCTCTGTCCTTTTAGTGGAGTACATTAATTTTTCAGAGAATTGCTGCAAATATGTAAACATCCTTCACAAACCCTTGTGTCAGTCGTAACTAATTCATGAGGTAAATAGAGGCTTCATGTAAGGCATAGCTAAGCCAAAAAAACCAACTGATTTAGCAGATTTAAGAGCTAGCAATCTTCTGTGAGCATCATTACAGTAGTACATTGCACAAGAATTGTTATATCTTTACAGTAGGGTAGTCATGCCTTGCATCCACTGTAATTAAATTACTTACTAAATAGGACAGAAGTACTGCATAATAAATTTCTGTTCATTCTTCCAAAATTACAGTGATGCAACACCTACCTTTTTATACTGCGGAGAAGGAGGACCAGGGACATAATCCTGCATCTGGTAGCTCCGACAGGTCAGTACCTTTCCTGCTTGAGTGTGGACATTAACTTCTATTGGGACATAAATGCCATCTTTAACTCCCTCTTGCCTGTAAAGACATATATTCCTTTCATGCCAAGTAACTGATGCATCTTTCAAACAAAGTATGCAATTAAACACATGCATTTGGTATAATAGAATTTAAGGCAGGACATTGGCCTGTGCAATTAACAGACTTAGAGAAAAGCAAATAAAGCATTCATTATATTTTATGCAATCTTGTTTCATATCCAAAAGCAAGTTTCTAAAGAAGCAGCAGCATTCAATTTTATAATTTCAACTCTGTAAGAAAAATGACCAGTGGTTCACTTGCATAGAGAGAGAATACTTGTAGATTAATTACTGTGGAAGACTGGTAGTCTGAAAGAGAAACACAACCAAGAATTACTAAGCCAGATCATTCATTATCTGCCACTCAGATAAAGAAATAATTGCAAACTTATCTTGTCCACTGTGTTACATTTTAATAAGGGAAACTTGCACAACTCTTGCAATGCACTTTCCAATGAATAATCCAATATACATGTCTTGTGCAAATTAAAGGGAACAGCAAAAATGAGATAGGTCAGGGCAAAAAACATTTTGTTAATTTTTTATTAGCAAAATCATGCTGTCTTAGGAAAACAAAACCAAACTCAAAACAAAGGCTACTTATTGTCCTTCACCACTGGCATTTAGCCACCAGTAAAAATCTGAGGAAACAGTAAGAAATAAACGAGAAGCTTAAACAATACAAGACAGACTTTATGGCACAATTAACTTTAGATGTACCTTAGATATGATTCATAACATGGTTTTTAACCCTGCTTGTCAAATGCAATTTTGACAACTCATATTTTTTTCAAAGACTTACTGCCATTTCAAGTTACTTCACATAAATAACACAGGCCACATTTGGTGAGTAACTGAGTTAAGTGCAAGTCGAGACTGGAAGCTAACTGCAGATTCAAGGCCAACAGACTACAAAATAAGTCACATGGTTGTGTGAGAGCAAGAAAACTGTTAAGTAACATCCACTGCTAGGATCTATGAGGAAAAAAGGTCATGATTTAGTCTGTAACTTATAGATTGGGGAAGTACAGAGGCAAAACCAACCAACCAACCAACAAAACCCCCCAAATGTAGAAGGGATCATGAGACAGCACCAAAAATGTGTTTGAAGCCAAAGAGTTCAGCCATCTAAGCAAAAGGCTCCTCTCCCATATTTCTTTTCTTTCTATTAAATTGTTTTACTAGTATTTCAGTTAATTAGATGCAGTATTAATGATACATTCCCTCCTCTGCTTCTGGATAACAAAGTACAGACTTCTTTACAGAGACTGAGGGGAAAATGGTGAGGAGGGGGCAATAGTAATTGGGGTTTTTTTCTTGATACGTGAAAATTCCAGGAAATAATGTGCTTGAAGACTTACAAATATATCTGCTTTCACGCAGCCAAAGAATCCCAAGACCTTCAGCAGAAACACATGCAAACTCATTTGAGTTGGATTAGGAGCAATCCTTAGAAGAACACTTGGGATTATGATTGTTAAAGACAAGAGCACATCACATTTCTTTCCAGTTCATCTCTATGGCATCAATGAAGCAGCTGGGAAAAAGTCATCTTTACTACTAGTGTCAATCATGCATTTTTTGGTGATGTTATAGCACTCAAGTCTTTAGCATCTTAGCAAGGATTAAAGTTTATTCACTGTCAAACAAATGCCAGGGATTTGCAGTTCTACATTATGTCAACTGTAAGCAGTTGTAAATACTCTTGGAAGTCAAAACACAAAATATTGCCCCCATGGAGGGTAAACACAGTGCTACTTTCAAAAGCAGTTGCTGTCAGAAACAATCATCATACCTGTGAAGTTTATACTTGAGGAAAGCATGGTAAAGCAGGAGATTTCAGTACAGGTCAGCAGAAAAGGAGTCAGGATGTTAACTGCCAGTGTAAGCAGCACCAGGGGAACTCAGGAGATCATAAAGCAAAGATATGTGAAGCTCTCTCCAACCACAAGCATACCAGCTAGACACCCTCCTGCACTGCTTGGGATTAACACTCCCAGCCATGACAACAGTGCTGAGGCTGCCCAATCCCATAACATGCTAACAGACCTTGGACAACAGTTTCTGTATTTCAGGTTCACTGCAGGCAATGAAAAGCACATTGGAACCAAGTGTCATGGCCAGGGTTATAATGGCATGCCTATACAGCACAGTGCAGCCATAACCAAAATTGCAACAGTACCAGAGGCAGAAAAATATTAAGGTAGTGCTTTCACTGGGTTTACTGTGCTCTGCTTCCTCACTAGCCCAGATTTCTACTGGAAATAATTGCCAGTGATGGACTCTCTGGACAAATGATCCTTGTGTCCCAGAAGCACCATGCTGTGCAGGCACTTCCCAAAAGCTGCAACAAACACGTGGCACCAGACAAAGTTTTGGAGATTGCATTTGAAGTCCTGCTGGAGACCCTGAAAGAAGTCATGCTCCTTCTTGCTTTGTTTACCCACGTAGTCCTCCAGACTTCAGCCTGGAAACAACTTGCTCTGTTGTTGGGTGCCTTAAATTACCAAGCACAGGCAGAACATTCTCCACCATGCATTGTAAAGGTGCAGGCAGGCTCTCCCATTCAAAGGGAGAAACAATAATAGCCCAGCTCCCTGTCTGGATCTTCCTCAAGCTCACGGAGGTTTGAATTCTTAGAGGACACATTAAATAACCTCCTCAAAAGGTCCCTTTGCCTGTATTAAAGATCTCCTTCTCTTCTGCACAATCTTGTCCTCATCCCTTCCTTTTCTGCTACAACTGGAGTCTACAGATAAGTATTGAGACAGAAATTGATGTCAGTCTCAAGGAAGGAAATTCTCCCTAAAGCAATGGGAAAAATGTTGTAGGACAAATGCAGAGTTTAGAGTAATTTAAGGGACACAAAATTGTGAAGACAGGTGCTTAAAAAAAAATGGCTTGACAAATATATCAGCTTCAAATCAAGGTCCACAGCTGCTCATTAAAATATCCCTCCATAGCTTTAGCTTGAAAACAATGCCATTTTAATCATAGAAGTGTTAGAAGTCAATGCACATACAGTGAAGTGAAATTCACATGTTAAAATGAAAAAGCATTTCTTAATTCCAACACCAAAGCTTGCACACAGCTCTTTATTAAAAATTAACCACTACTTTTCAATCACTCTCTAAAGTAGTAGAAGACAGCAAAAGTGAAGTCACCTACTTATCCAGCGAACTTAAATTGCTAGTGTTCATTTTCCACACTATTCCCCACACTTCATCTCCAGGGCTCTGAGCAATGGTAGCTGTACCTCCATGCCAGACAGAACTTATCCTGCCTTGATGATGGCCAAACTCGAGCTTAAAATCCTGCAAATGAAACCAATGGAAAGAATCAATTTCCACTTAGGATAAGGGCTGTTGGCTAATCTTGACATGAAAGGGGCATCTAAAGGACAGTCTCCAAGTAGTCAGTTGGAGCCACAGAAGGAAGAATAGACAAGCAGGACATTGACCCATCTCCCATCTCATGAGGGGCTGAAGTAGCTTTTTCCACCTCCCCATGAGAAACAGCCTTGGAACAAAGGGAAGAGAGGCTGGGCAGAGAGCACTGCTGGTGAAAGTCTTGTCTGCAGAGATCTGGATCAACATCCAAATCTCTTAGTCATCTGGCCTACATGGCTTATTAAGGTTTTTGCAAATAGAAACGTTCTTTTACAAATCAAGTATCACTTTTCTCTTACAAGGAATATCAAACATATGCAAAAGAGAATAATGGATTCTTGCATTTTATCAGTGTAATTTCCCATCTGACTCCATACAAGCAGTTTCCTTTCCTACCTAGTCAATTTGTGGGTCCTCCCCTAGCAGTAGAGAAGGGAAAAAAATACCAACTCAAACTAAAATGCAACAAGCTTTAAGCAATTATACCTACTTAACTGCAACAACAAAATCTGGCAAAGGCAAAAAAGATTAAAAACAACAACAACAAAACCCAAAACTATACAGCCCCACAGCTTCTCATAATTATCCTTCTTTTGAGCTCTAACTTTGATTTGAAATATACACATGTGCATACCAATATTCCCTTTGAGACATGTCACCTTCTTGTAGTATGTCCTTATAGATATAGGAAAGAGGTTGCAAAAAATTGAGCAGTTGGAGGCTTATACACATAAGAATACCACTGATCAGAGCATCAATGAATTTTTGAGTGTGTAAGTGACAATCAGCAACCTGGCAATGCCACACTATTGACTCCAGTAACAGAGTCATCTTCCTTCCCCATAAAACGTCTCTATTAAACTAATTTCACTAGCGAAAACGTTTACTTAGGTGCACTAAGTTCTTTGCACACAAGTAAATAGTCCAATCACATCACTGACTGAAGCTATATATGTGGACAAGTGCTTGCAGGGCAGCCCCAAGGAAACAGATAAATCAAGTACTCTCACAGCAGTCTAGGTTGTTGTGGGTTTTGTTGTTTGGTTTTTTTTAACACCACTTGGGCAACAGCAGCAGGTACTACTGGGAAGAGGGGAAAAAAACCACATTAGACACTTTTCTTGGGTCAAGAGATTGGTCTTTGGTCCTTGTTCTAAGTATCAGTGTAATACCCTTTCTGTGCTTGTTACACATCCCATTTCTTAACAGCTTTTGACTGAAGATTAACAAAGCTGTAAAAACAGAGGGAAGCGAATTTAACACCTGAGTTTAGCATCCAAAGTACTCTGGTTACAGGCTGTTTTGGTTTTTTTGGTTTTTTTTAAGCCCACATGGCAATACCATAAAGCAATTAATAGGAATTCACTCCAACCTTTGTGCAGCTTCCTACACTTCTAAGCATCAGTGATTTTCCAGCTGGAAGCAATGGAGTGAAGCCACCCGGTGTTGACAGGGAACATAGCAACTGGCCAAAGGCTTAGAGAAACTAGGGCATGTTCTGCTCTGGAACAGCCAACCTGCGGTGTGACAAGAGGTGCTTACTGGGTAACCTGGAAATCGACCTGAAAGCCAGAAGGAGAGCGGAAGCTTTCAAAGATAAGCACACAGCACTGCTGAGTTCCTCCTCACTTCCAAGGTTTGATCCTGCAAGGTGCTGGGCTCCTGGCACATTCAGCTCAGTGGTATCTCCAAGTGCCACGTTTTACAGGTGCAGGCCTCATTTGCCAGCTAACAGGCCCAAGAGGTGCCAAGTATCTGACTGTAGGGAGTTTATTAATGACAAGTTTTTTGAACTTTTTCATACATTCTAACATGGATCATTTCCTGCCAGTTACCCCAAGAGAACCTTTAAGTCATCCTTAAGTGGTATCTGCTCCTCCAAGGATCCTTCCAGTTGTACAGGTCTGTACCTCAACAGCTTAATGACCACAAGCTTGTGTTTCCAAGCCCATACTAAAGCCAAATGATACACTAGCATATAACAACCCAGACCAAGGAGAACTGCCCTATCGGGTATGTGAGGGTGTCAGCTGCAGATGTGCAGTGCTGGGTGAAATCTTGCATTTGCCCAACACGCCTCACAATGAGGGCACTTCACTTATACCCAGCATGGCTGAGGGGAAGGAAGGATTTTGATTTTTCAACAAAATATCACCCTTTTAAAACTGGCAGAAGCTTTCCCCATAAACCCAACTGAGCACCTAGAATCATAAAATACTTTGGGTTGGAAAGGACCTTAAAAACCATCCTGCCATGTCGGGGGACACCTCCCACCAGATCAAGTTGCTCAGAGCCCCTTCCAACCTGGCCTTGAACACTGCCAGGGATGGGGCATCCACTGTCCATGTATCTGGGCAACCTGTGCCAGTGCCTCCCCACCTTCACAGCAAAGCACTTTTTCCTGCTGCATTGCATTTCCAGGTCCGTAGTGCTACAGGCAGGGTCCTGGCTGGCAGCCGGGAAGGTTGATCCCAGTCAGATCACCCCGCAGCAGTGGGACCACCACGAACATTCCCTCGGCTCTTGGCAGCCCTGGCAGTGGCCCCGGCTGTGTCACGGGTGATGGGACAGACCCGTCAGGGCTGGAAGGGACCTCTGGAGAACATCTAGTCCAACCAGTCCCCTGCCAGGGCAGGGCCACCTCGAGCAGGGGACACAGGAGCCCGCCCAGGTGGGCTCTGGATGTCTCCAGAGAGGGAGACTCCCAGACATCCCCAGGTAGCCTGTTCCAGTGCTCAGCCACCCTCAGTGGAAAGAAGCTCTTCCTCACGTCGAGGCGGAACTTCTTGCGTTTTCACTTATGGCCATTTCCCCTCATCCTACTGCTGGGTACCACCGACAGGAGTCTGGCACCACCCTCCCGACCAGGACCCCCCTCCCGAGCCGTGATGGAGCCTCTCCCCCTTCCCCAGGCACCCGCGGGGAGGGACCGGTCCCCACGCACCACGGGGGGCACACAGAGCCCCGGGGACACACGGGAGCATCCCCCGGGGAGGGGACACACACAGGGACACACACACGGTCATGCCCTCGGGAGGGGACACACACACGGGGACACATGGGAGCATCCCCCGGGGAGGGGACGCACACGGGGACACACACGGGCATCCCCTGGAGTATGCCGGCATCCCCCGGGGACACACACAGGGGACACACACGGGGGCATCCCCGGGGACGGGACACACGCACGGGAGGGGACACCCCTCTGGCGGGGACAGGCGCTCTGCGGAGCCGCACTGACCTGCAGGCGCGCCGGGGCGCAGAGCGCGGCCGAGGGGTTGCGGAGCAGCAGGCGCTCCCGGAGCAGGTTGCTGCCGTACGCGTAGTACAGGAACCAGCAGCACTCCCGGCCCCCCGGCTCCTCCGCTCCGGCACCACCGACACCACCCGGCTCCATCGGGCCGGCCCCAACGGCGCTTTGACACCGCCTGCCACGCCGCTTCCGCCGCCGCGGAGCGCCGGGAACACCCANCTCAGTGGAAAGAAGCTCTTCCTCACGTCGAGGCGGAACTTCTTGCGTTTTCACTTATGGCCATTTCCCCTCATCCTACTGCTGGGTACCACCGACAGGAGTCTGGCACCACCCTCCCGACCAGGACCCCCCTCCCGAGCCGTGATGGAGCCTCTCCCCCTTCCCCAGGCACCCGCGGGGAGGGACCGGTCCCCACGCACCACGGGGGGCACACAGAGCCCCGGGGACACACGGGAGCATCCCCCGGGGAGGGGACACACACAGGGACACACACACGGTCATGCCCTCGGGAGGGGACACACACACGGGGACACATGGGAGCATCCCCCGGGGAGGGGACGCACACGGGGACACACACGGGCATCCCCTGGAGTATGCCGGCATCCCCCGGGGACACACACAGGGGACACACACGGCAATACCCCCGGGAAGGGGGACACACACGAGGACACACACGGGGGCATCCCCGGGGACGGGACACACGCACGGGAGGGGACACCCCTCTGTGGCGGGGACGGGCGCTCTGCGGAGCCGCACTGACCTGCAGGCGCGCCGGGGCGCAGAGCGCGGCCGAGGGGTTGCGGAGCAGCAGGCGCTCCCGGAGCAGGTTGCTGCCGTACGCGTAGTACAGGAACCAGCAGCACTCCCGGACCCCCGGCTCCTCCGCTCCGGCA
>WBMV01003229.1:4679805-4807941 GCA_013396655.1 Campylorhamphus procurvoides | reverse complement strand
ACACCCCTCCTGGGAACACCCCTCCCCGGGAACACCCACCCTCGGGAACACCCCTCCCGGGAACACCCCTCCCGGGAACACCCCTCCCCGGGAACACCCCCCATGGGAACACCCCCAGGAACACCCCCGGGACACATGTACAGCCAGGGTTGTGCTGCTCCGTGCACCCATCCAGCCGGGGTGCGCGGCCGGGGCTGGGCAGGCTGCGGGGACACACGCACACATCCAGATCACGGACTTGGTGTCCTGACTTAGCTCCTAGCATTTAAGTCTCGGTTAGAGAAGCGCACAAGCTGGAGGAGAAAGCTTTCACCTCGTTCAAAATCTGCGCGCTTTTGTAATGGAAAATCATCACTGTTTTCCTCCCCAAGCTTGTGTTCTTCTCCATGCTATTCAGATAGAGAATTAAATACTACAAACTAAGTCAAGTGGTTTACAAACGAGGAGACGGAGTCCCTGATAACTGTGGCAGGATTTGTGTATGTGGAAACCTCCATTAGCAAAGGCAGTTAGCAAAATTACAGCGTGAGTGTTGAGAAAAAATGGCAAAATCTTTTGTGCAGAATGTCAGAAGTTTCAATAAAGTAAGAAGTGTTATGAAAGGCTGGCTTGGGGGTTTTTTTAGAAGGTCATTTTGAAATTAAAAAGTAATAGTTGCTACATGCTTCTTTACAACTCCTATGTAAGATTTTCTGGTTTAGAAAGAAATGTCCACCTCAGCTCACACGGGACAGCTCGTAGCAAGCCCAAACAGGTAGTGCAGCACACACTAACACCTGGAAAACCTGCCCATTCCGATACTTCCCGAGGGGCATCCTCTGTGGAGAGGAACATGCCATCCATGAGCAGGACCGGCAGCCCCTGGTACCAAAATGTGCATCCTGGCCGGCTGTGAGAAAACAGTGATGAGCTGTAAATGCCTTCTGCAAGAAGCAAAGGAGTGCAGCTTTTCCCAGCTGGGAGTGCTCAGAGCAGAGTAAGCTGGGAACGTGCAACAGTAAAAAGTGAGAAGATGCAGGTGTGTGGGCAGGCAGAATGCACACCCATGCACAGGGGCACTTCCTCTCCTTCCCTGACATAAGCAATGCTCAAATGGGACAGGAGGAACCCTTATTGCTGCCTATCCCTAAGCATATATATATATAAATATAATATATTTGTATGTATGTATAATGCAGCCATGAAAGGCTGTAATGAACAACAGCATAACAATTAATGGCGAGACACCACTCATTAATGCTGTTAAAGTAGCCCCCAGCCCAGGCTGGCTTGCTGAGCAGAGGCAGCTGGTGCAGGATTTGGATAGGATCCCTGGCAGCACAGTACCCAGCCTCTCTGGGCACATCCTTGCCCATGCAATATAGAAAAAGAAGCAGCTAATTCCTTTCATGATGTGTGCAGCACTTAATTTGAGTCCCTGCTTCAGTTTTCCCAACACAGGCGTTGGGCAAGGCAGATGCATCATAAAGCACATAAAGGGCCAAATGTGATTCTGATCCTTCCTGACTAGCAGCTTTCCATTTTTAGGGATTATTTTTCTTGTGTAGGAACAAGTATTGTAAGGTGAGAGGGGTTACACAGGTCATAGGATTATAAAGCAATATTTCCTCACTCTCACTCCTTACAACAACCAGTAGCTGAGCCAGAGGGGTCCCTAAAGCCCCAGGGACCAAGCCTGCTGGTGGGCACATTATCCAGGCCTTGGTGCTGTGCAACACATTTGGGCTTCCTACGAGCTGTCCCTCATGAGCTGAGTTGGACATCTCTTTCTAAACAGAAAAATCTTCCATAGAAATTATAAAGAAGCACGTAGCAACTATTACTTTTTAATCTCATCATGACCTTCTAAAAAAAACCCACCCACCCTTTCATAAAACTTTTAAAATTGCTGAAACTTTTAAAATTCTGCACAAAAAATGCCATTGGTTCTCAACACTCAGTTTCAACAACAATTGTGAGGATTTTTCATTCCAAAAGCATGTAGATTTTGAACAAGGTGAAGGTTTTCTCCCTGAGCTTGTGTTCTTGTCCATGCTATTCAAATAGGGACTTAAATCTTACAAACCAAGTTAGATGATTTGTAAATGGGGAGACAGAGTCGCTGATACCATGGCTGGGTTTGTGTATGTGGAAACCTCCATTAGCAAAGGCAGTTAGCAAAATTACAGTCAAATTTATGGAAGGAAAATCAGTTTTAAACACTGCCACTTACAATTCTAAGCATTTCATCCCTCAAAAAGACCTTTTCAAATTGAAATCTGTTGCAATGTCCATTTTCTGTAGGCTGTCCTGAACATCAAGCCTATTCTATGACTAAGGAGCAGTAGCCAGTGTTTCCAGGATTGTGGTTTTGGTATGCATAGTGTCTAGATGTAGATTTGAATTATCTAGGTAAACCCTAGGTCTATGGTGATTATTTTTAAGCAAACTGAGTCAATCAATTTGCATTTCTGAAGTCCCTCTCTTCCCCAGCATGGCCTATGGCAATTTGGAAACAGCACATTGAGCCTCTCAACTACTCATGAGGGTTTTAGACATGAGACCTGAATTGGAGGGGCTGACACTGCCAGCATGGGTCAGTGTTGCAGTAAGCTTTGGCTGTAAACTATCTGGAAAATATAAACCTCTATTCCCAACAGGTTTCACTGAACCCTCTTTTATTAAAGCCTTTTTTAAAACTGAAATAGATAGAGCACCCAAAGGTGCACTGTGTGTCCTGAGCCAGTGGGCAGTGAGATGGCCAATGGCTACTGCAGAGCACTGGACAGCTCATATAGATGAGGTCTCTTGAGTCTACAGAGCACACAGAGCAAAATTTAAAGAGGGGATGTTAACTCGGAATTCTACTGCCAGAAAAAAAAATAAAAGGTTTTCAGTGCTAAAAAGATACAAAGGCAGTCATGCTCATTAGGAATCAGACTATCTGTAGCTTCTCACTGTAGCACTGTGAGGTGGCACAGCTTAAATTTCTCTTTGTTTTATATTCACAGAGCTAACATGGAAGAAAAAGAATTCTGCCATGAGCCAGGAAAGGGACAAAATTCCGCAGGCAGGGCTGCTGAGGCATGCTGCATGTGTGACCCTGGGAGAGGCTCCAGCCTGGGTCTTCCTGATGTCACCAGCACAGCGTGGCCAGTCTGATGGCAAGGCAGCATGGGAGGGAAGAGAGTTTGGTCTGGAGGGAAAGCTTTCCAAGTCTTTCTGCTAATGTGTGTCCAAATCATGGCCAAATGGCTGTATGTGCATAGGAAAATACTTGGGCACTATGTGTGGAACTTGCTTTGAAACCAAGTTTTTGACTGAAAAAACAGGCTAGAGGACCTTTCTGTGGCAATTTGAGTAGAAACCTGACGGACTTTTGTTGCTTTACTAGGTTTCACATTGCTGGTTCATGACCTTTCCAGGTGAAAATTAACTCCAGGAGAGGAGGGTGTTAAATGAAACCCTGGGGTTTTTTTTGAGTCAAATCAGTTCTAGAGTCCAAAGCAATCTCCAGAGCAGCTGACATGAGACCTGTGTTAACCTGTTTGAAGCCCACACACAATTTGGAGGCATTGTTTGCCCTTGCATGTAACTACAAAACCTGCGCAGAGTAAGCAGTCAGGGGCACGCGTCCTGTTCGGGACCTTCCCAAGCAGGGGCGAAAGCTCTGGATACCCACAGCCATTTGTGTATTGTCCATGGAGGAGACCAACAGGATCATTTATGCACAGAAAGCAGGATATTTGTCTCCATCAGGTTTTTAGCCTTAGATGCAATATATTCCTGAGCATATCCTACTTAGGTTTTTAGGAGAAGAAAAAGGAAATTAGGAAAAAAATGAGATACAGTGGGGTAAGTTAAACCACCTGAAATGTCTGCCAGTCACTCAGTGTGCCTCCCCATCACTGTCTGTACACCCCATGGTTGTCACAGTGTGTGCCCTAATGGATATTGAAGAAAAAAAAGCAGGACCTGGAGGAATAATAAGGGCAATTGATGCAAATGAGTTGCGTGTGCAATCCTCCCCACAGCTTTTCTCTCCTCCCTGAGGAGCCCTAGCAGGATGTGCTCTGCAATTAGTATTTCTTCAAAATTATACCTTTTAGCTGCAAGAGAGTTACAGCTGGTGGTAGTTTCTTAATAGAGTGTGCAAGGTCTAGGGGTCTGCAGAGATTTCATGTTCATGCAAATGAATGCAAATGATTTTACAAGGTGTCATGATGTTGCTGTGCTTGTTTCTTCCCTACAATACAGGGACCACGCTGTCCTGCAGAAACTCAGCCTCCTTCCCACCCTGCCTGACAGAATAGCCACTGAACCACGGGGCTTGTGGCTCGGTCCCACTGACAGCCAGGAGGGACATCCATCGTTCATTTTGCCATTCTGCTTTGATGTTTCTGCAAATAGTGCAGTCATTCAGGAGAGATGGACTGTTAAAGAGGCTGGGTCTGTGCATGTATCCACCTGCCCTTTTTTTTTTCCTTTTGGCTCTGCCTAATGCCAAAGTGAGTTTCAGGCCCGTCCTGAAGCAGCCCCAAGCTCTCCCTGGCTACTGCACACTTGGTGTGGCCCTGAGATGTCACTGTGTGGTCAGTGCCATCCAAGGTGGAGGAAGAGACAAAGAGAAAGGGCAGTCATGTGAATCTCCCCTCCAGGTCAAATGCTGGAAGGAGGAAGGTGTGTATCTATGTCTTGCTTTCAGGGTGTGTATCTATGTCTTGCTTTTGCTTGTATTTCCTGGAGCTGGGGTGTGTGCATACAGGCTGTGATGAGCTTCTTGCTGCTTAAGCTCCTTCTAACTCTTGAAGGGACAAAACGTATGGGATCGATTAAAAAAAAAGGGGGGGGAGAATTTATGTGTTTGAAATCTGGATACATGAAAAGTGGGAGAGAGCTTTTGCAAACAGATCCCAGTGCATGCAGCCCTGGCGTGCAGCTGGCTTTAGTCACTTTGGCTTGTGAAGGCATCTGCTCTTCTTACAGACCTACAAGTACTTGCAGCTGTGACTTCAACAACTGGTTAATAAATCCTGCCAAATGCATCTTGTTTCAAAGGAATAATGCTGGGTTGTACTGCATAGACTGTAGCTCGTGCCTGGTGTTTTTATCTTGTATATGAATGTACACTGGGAACAATTTACTGTTGAATTTCTGCTCATCTTTGTGTAAGTATCATGCCAAATCCATCTGCTTTGCTATGACTTAGTGTTTTACTTCCCCCATTGTAAGGCTCCTCTGAATGACAGCAGTTTGCTAGTGATACAACACAAGTGCTTACAGGGCATTTTTATCAAAATAGTTTCCCCTGATAGCAAAATCTCTTAGTTTGCCGTGTCAAGAGGATTTGTCAGTGTGATGTTTCTGTGTCCTGTTGCCTCAGGGTGCACCCACCACAGAAGAGATGGCTCTTTCCAGTGGACCAGTTTGCATGGCCATCTGTCTCTAGCAGGGACTTGTGTCTCACCAAACACCAAACAGGTTGTCTCTCGAGTCTGTCGAGAACTTGAGATATTTTTCCCCATGAAATTTATAACTACCAAATGTACCCTGGTAGATGAAAGGGCTGTATCCTGCTGTCTGTAGGCAGCTCTGCTATTCAGTGTCATTTTTACAATGCAGTTTTGGTTTTTGAATTATCTTTAGTATTTTTTACAGTTTAATGTTCATTTGCTTTCACCCCATCCTTTTCCCTTCTGTAGGCTGAGAGCACTCTTGTTAATTTCTCCTTTTATTCTCTTTCAGCACGGGAAAACTATCGGATGAAGTCAGTTCTGGATGGTATTTTCCAGCCCTGTAATAACCCTATGGCTTTACATTTGACCTCTGCCATGTATTTCTCATGAACTAAGTTGATACTTCCTTTGCACCACCAAGTCTGTAACTATTTCTGTGCTGCTCCCCTTCATCTTGCAGAAGACATCACATGGCTCCAGCCACGAGGCAGGAACGTGTCTCATAGCCATGTGCTTTCCCAGAAGCACTGCCCTTCTTGAATTGGAGAAAGGCATTTCTCTGTTACAAGTATTTCTCTGTGAGTCAGAGCAGTGCTAGAACTGTTGCAGAAGCATGTGACATGGATGTCAACCAGGCCCTGGTTGTGCTGTTCCTCCTAGTTCTTCACAGACCTCACAAAACATGGTGTGGATCCCCACCGAGCGATTCTGGGCAGAAATGTAACAATTACGGGAAAATCTGATTCAGTCCTTCCACTGGGCTGGTGGCCTGTGTGGGTGCTTTTGTTGCAGAATAAAAGCGGCACTGTTTTTTCACTTGTTTTAAACGCATTTTAGCATGACATAAGCTAAACCAGAAAAATCCCTGTGTGTCAGAAAAAGGGGTTGACCCTAATCATTGCACTGGTGTGACAACAGCGGTCTGAGCTCATGCTGTGGCTTACCATTGCTCTGCTCTTCTGTGTAAGCAGATCTTTGACCAGCAACAAGACCTGGTCCCGCTCAGCTGCACAGAACTTGAGTATGGTTAGGAGGCAGTCACTGTTTTCCTCACTTTCTCGTCTGTTGGAGTGAGTTCAGGGGAGGACCACTAAGATTATTAGAGAGATAGAGCTCCTTTCCTATGAGGAAAGGCTGAGAGAATTGGAATTCTTCAGTCAGGAGAAGAGAAGGCTTCAGAGTGACCTAGCTGTGGCCTTCCAGTACCTTGAGGGAGCCAACAACAAAGATGGAGAGAAACTTTTTACAAGGACATGAAGAGACAGAACAAGGAAGAATAGTTTCAAACTGAAAGACAGTAGATTTAGATGAGGAAGTAATTCTTTACTGTGAGGGTGGTGAGGCACTAGAATAGGTTGCCCAGAGAAGTTGTGAGTGCCCCATTCCTGATGTCGTTCAAGGCCAGGTTGGATGGGGCTTTGAGCAACCTGGTCTAGTGGAAGTTGTCCATGCCCACACCAGAAGGGTTGAAACTAGATGACCTTTAAGGTCCCTTCCAACCCCAGCCATTCTATGATTCTATGATGATGACAACATGATGCAAAACCAGGAAGGGAAGAGAGCAAGCTGAGAAAAAGGTCTATGTCTCTGGAGAAGATGGGGCAAGAATATTAACGTTCCTCTGTCATCTATGAGCACATCTCAAAGAGAAACAAGAAAGAGTATATCCTTTGTCCCTCAAAGGTGTTTTTGTTTTCATCTTGCACCTCTACCTTGTTGCCTTTTAATGACTGTATTCTTAGCACTTGTTCCCAGTGGTGGAGCACTTTGCCTACCATCTCTCTCCCCTCATTTTTGCTCTTTCTTACACAGTGCATCAGGAATGCAACCCTTGGAGTAGGACAGGAGAAAAAACTTGCTGGTGGAAGAGGTGCTGGCACTTTGTTGCCCTCTTCACCAGATGAACCTTCCAGGATACACCAGAGATACATCACATACTATCTCATTTCTGATACCTTGAGGATCTCTCGGGCTAAGAAGATTTCTGAGATGGTGTGTTCCTGTGAATTTTAGGAAAGGGTTCAAAAAATAAGTCTCAAGCAGTGAAAGACAGCACTTTGCATACAGCTGCTCTTAGACAGCAAAGCCCCTGTCCAGGACAGAGACAGGGGCCCAGCTACATAAAAACTTCCAGTGTGAGTTTCTGTTTGTCTGAAGTAAAGAGGCAGACAACCCCTCAGTCTCTGATCTCTAGTGAAGCACTCATCCTTCAGCTGTAGAAAAATCACTCAGCTGCAAGATCTGAATTCAATGGAAACAGGCTGTCTCAGGTTTAGTGCTTTGTATGGGCTTGTTTTTCTGTTCATCTCTCAGAAAGAGACCTTCTGCACCAAAAATTCAGCTTGCCAGACAAGTCAGTGATGTCAGGAGCAACCTTGGCAGAAGTTCTGCCTCAGAGCACATCCATTATTCACAGGGTTTTCAGAGTGCAGAGAGACACAGAAGTCGTGTCCTGGCAAGGCACTGAATGTCTCAATGACAGACAAAAGGAGAATAACAATACTTTCTTCCAAGGCACATGTGGCCCTAAGCATCTCTAGGGTTGTGCATTTGGTATCTGATTGGAAACAGACCTATTTTATCTCTGCCTTCATAGAAAACACTGAGTATTTTGTTTTAAGCAGTCAGGAAAAAAGTTCTAAATGTTTTCAGCAAGATAGGACAGGTCCTCGTTCCTTCCTTTCCACCTGCAGGAGCATAATGAGTGGGCAAGGAGGCTCATGCAGTGGGTGTGCTGCAACAAGAGGTTGTGAATTGGCACCACTTGCATGACAAGGGGCATCGGAAAATGCTGAGTTACAGGACTAATTGCAGCCAGCAGTTGTCACAGTGTCAGGACTGCATTACACCAAGTGTTCCTCGGTCATTTCCACTGCACCAAGCACTAAAAAAAAAAAAAAGTAATTAAAAATCAGCTTTGCTAGTGCGAGAGGGCTGTGACCACCAGGTGCCACTCTTGCTCCACGGGGAATGCGGGGTGGCTGTAAGGCTGGGCATCGTTTGCAGGAGAAGCCAAATCAGGCAGCCATCACTCATTTTGTCCCTCTCTGGATCTTCCTACAGGCCATATTTAGCTGGGACAGCAACTCCTCCCCATTCTCCAGTAAGGGGGATGCTGGAAATCCATGGGTACCACTCACCCTGGTCTGTTTGTTTGCCAGCAGTGTTTTTGCTGCAGCATTTTGGGAGTGGGATGTAGACGGAAAGCTGCTGCTTGAGAATGCTGTGGCCTCTTTCAGCATCTCCTCATTCTGCTATACATGGGAAAAGTTGGTGTTTCTTGCAGCTCACATCCAGGTGAACACCATGCGGTGTTATTTAGCACAGAACAGAGATTTTGTAGATGTTTTGAGCTTTTACCCCCTCAGTTTTGGCCATGGAATGAAAGCCTGAGGTTTCCACAGTGTAGCCTTCCTGGTTTTGCTCATCTTATGAAATCAATCCCTTCTGGAGCCACAGCCACCACCAGTCTTCGGGGCCCCAGGTACACTGGTTTTCATGGAGAGAAGCAGACTTTCCTACCTGTTTGCCACCATGAGTTGTCCTGAATAGTAACTGGGGTTACTAGTGGCCCCAGGGGACAGCTGGTGATGAGGTGCTGTAATCGCTAACATTTTTTAAGATGAAGGGGGTGGGAAAGCACATTTTGCACTTCCACTCTTGATTTTTTTGTTTTGGTGGTCTGGGCTGATGTTTGAGTGCAGCACTGTTTGAAAATTAAAGGGCTTCTGGAGCTCTGAGGGTCAGGTGGGTACCAAGTATACCTCCTTATGTGACTAAATCACATCAATAAGCTCAGTTTTACCTCTCCTTCTGCTTGCCTTGCTCTTCCTTTCTGCAGGTCTCCATCCTGTTCTGCCCTTAAATGACTCATCACACTTGGGTTTTGCTGTAACCTGTAACATCCCACTTCAGTTCTCTAATCAGATCTCTTTCCATTTGAGATCCCCATGGACTAAACAAGCCTGACATTGCCCTTCTTGTCTGGTTTATCCTTGATGCTGTTTACCTTTTCTTTTCCTAGATCATGAATAAAGATGTTAAAAACAAGGTCACTGGGGGCTGCTGATTTTCAGACCCTAGAGCTAGTGATATTTCAAGATCAATTCCATTATGTGATTATGTTTCACTTACTGAGTTTTCTAAGGGAAATCATTTGTCACAGAACAGCAGGCTCCAGCTTCCTGTAACCCTCTTAAATCAATCCCATCATATCGCAGCAGACTTATTTTAATATCTTTCATTGTAATTGTTTAATTGTTTACTTGAAGAGGCCTTCCTGGTGTATTTAGTAGCAATCAGGTTTTTCAATAGATTACTATTTTAAAACAAAAGAGCTAAAAGAGAACACCCCACATGAGCAAAGAAACACCTGAACAAATCCAGGTTTTCTGGAAAATTAAGTGAAAAATCTGTTGAAAACTGTCAGACTCCCATTGTTGCAGTCCAGTTTTTTGGGGTTCTTGGGTTCTTTGGGGTGGTGAGTGAGGTACCTCATACAGGACTAATAGGGATTTACAATATTTGATAGGGTGAAGAGTGGGGAATGCAACACTCATATCTGAATGTATGATGGTTACCCCCTTGGAGACTTTGCAAGTGTATTTTCATGTTCTTGTTCTGATGTGCACTCTGGAGAAAACTGGATGAGCTGATTTGCAGAAACCCTAGAAAGTATTTCCTGGGGGAAAAGAGACAAATATAGTCTTAAGAAATCCACGTCACTGGCTTGGGATCCTGCTTCATATCTGATGTGATGTGAAGAATTCATGTCAGCGTGAGGGAAAAGAAAGTATGTTGTGGGATGCTCAACAGTGTCCAACCACAGCTGTTTGTGCAAGGAGGAGAAGTTGCTGCTACTTCTGAAATAGCTGTATTTTGTTGGCCTTGGAGGCAGCTGTTACCTGCACACCTGTGCCACTGATAAGGACTCTATTCTGGCTTTGGCAGTTTCTTGTTATCTAGAACATTTCAGTGAACACTTTCTTTTTTAGTATCTAGCATTAAAGTCCTTCTGCATGCCAGCATACTGGTGTGTTTCAATACAGAGCACAGTAATCTATAGATTTGTCTGCACCTGCAGACAGCCCTACCTGTTCAGCAGAACGAGTTCTTCCTGCAGCCATAAGCACATCAGGGAGTTTAAAATGCAAAGCTATTGCTAGAAGGGTCACAATGGCTGATCAAAATTTGCACCTTTGTTGATAGAAGTGTGCTTGTGCAAGCAAGCAAGAAAATATATCTGATTGTTTTCTGCACCCTCAGTGCAGCTTTCCTTCTTGGAAAGGCCCTTTGCCCATTCCTGAATCAGGTGATCTATAGAATCAGTCCTGGATCTCCTTCTCCTTTGTAGGCTTCTGATCTCATCTTTGATCCCGGCTCCATGCTCTAACAAGCTGAGTGAGCCAACCCCGGCATGTGCCATCAGTGTGTTGGTTTTTCATGAGGTGTGGTCCCTCAGGGTGGTGAAACTAAGGCAGTAATGGAAAGAACTGTCTCAGAGCTGGGGGAAGTGCAGGATGCCAGTGCCAGAAAGACACAGCTGGAGTGTTCTTTCTCCTCATTGTGTTGTTGGATGAAGGCAACACAGGATTGTCAAAAGTATGTTCTTTGGCCAGGCAAAAATCTAGCTGGAATCACATCACGGAGTAAAAGCCTGTGGCTGTAGTTCCTGAAAAGACAAACAAGCACTGTCTGTGAAAAAGTAAAATAAAACCTGATGCATTTAAATGACCAGCTGTGCATGCAAT
This sequence comes from Campylorhamphus procurvoides, assembly GCA_013396655.1. Classification (NCBI taxonomy): domain Eukaryota; kingdom Metazoa; phylum Chordata; class Aves; order Passeriformes; family Dendrocolaptidae; genus Campylorhamphus; species Campylorhamphus procurvoides. The sequence continues at coordinate 4,796,756 of WBMV01003229.1, read as the reverse complement.
GATGTTTTAGTCTAAAGGGTTGAATGCCTTTCCTAAAGCAGATCTTCCCCTCATCTATTCTGAATTAACTGGAGTCATTGTTCTTTGCTCTCTTGAGGGCAATACCTATCCCTAGAGCTAATTTAAATTAGCTGTCCCAATTAATTAAAGCATCTTAATTAATGGAAAAATTCAGAGTCTTTATCAGGCACTCCTTGGCTGGAACACAACCTAAGATACCGCAGCTGAGCAGAAGAGAGAATTTTCTTTTATACTTTAAATAGCTTGCTAATATAAAAACGTGGTTATAACCAAACCTGGATCTGGATTGTTGCTCCATTTCCACTCAAACTCCCACTGAAGGCAGGGTCATGTTGCCTGAGGAAGCACTGGGTTTGTGTGGGATGGTTCGCAGAGGCAGTGCAAGCAAGGATATAAGCAGAGCAGAGTGTGAAAACACTATTACTCACTTCCCTGTGAGAGGAGAGGGAGGGTGACACACTGGAAGTGGCTGCTATCCTCCCACTCTGCCCTCCCAGCCCTGTGGCCATCAGCTGGGACAAAGACAGCAGGGAGCAGGACAGGGATGAGCTGTGGTCCTCCCTGCTCCAGGCACAGGCTGTGAAGGCCAGTGGTGCCATCCAAACAATCCCACATGAGCCCTGCAGCTGGCTGGGCCAGGCAGTGAAGCCACAAGCTGACCTTACATCAGGACACGCACAGTTGCCTCCTCCTGGAGACAGTATTCTTCCCTTACTGTTTTCAGATTCACCAGCCAAACAGGAGAATTTTGGTTGGTCACTGAGCTTCCTTCTCTTCAGATTTCCTGGAGATTTCTCTGTTCCTGATTATCTGGTGCGTTCAGCTTCTCTGCTGCCCAGGGGCTCCTGGCTCCCAACAGAAATGGGTCTGGGCAGCAAAGGATGCAAGTGGCAGAGCCACCAGGAGCTTCCTCTGAACACTGACAGCAAAAGAGAAAAATTTTACAAGCAGTCACCAGTATGATGACTACAGTGGTACCATTTTTGTACAGAGTACAATTTTTAGAGGGCACATTAAAACAAGCAAAGTAATTACTATCTAGTTTAATTAGCTCAGAATTTAATCCCTCCTGCAACTGAGGAAAAAAAGCAGGGTCTGTCTGTTCCCAACATAAGCAGTACAAAATTCCTCAGTGCCTCCCCTGGAACACCAAAAAGGTAGATCTATGTACCTTTTATCTCTCAAACATGTGACACAATCATCCCTTTAATTCCCCATTCCATCAGTGATTGTAGTGATCCACTGGATCATTTAAAACAATGGGTACTAAACAAGAGTGATTGTGCAGCCCCCTAAGTCCCAGTTTGTGTGATACTTTTCCAGCACTCATTTTTTATTGCTGCCACAGATAAAATGTTCTTAGCTGATCAGGACAGGAGAATCCCATTTTTATTCCTGCAGTGTTTGCAGGAGAGTATCCTATCCATTCTGGTTTAGAGAGGGAGAGGGATGAGAAATGTTCCCTTTGTGAACACTTTGCTGTGCAAAGACCATTCAAGATGAATAATTTTTGGTCTGTTACATCAACAAAGCAAATAATTCCTTCTCTTCTTCTTCAAGCTGTTGTGAGCTTCTTTATGCTTGACTCAGACCAGATTGCTCTCTTCCAGTTTGCCTTCATTTTTCTTTCCTATGTTGGCTTTTGCTAAGGCTGGGAAACTCTCTGATATCCAGCTGGGGCCCCACTCAGGTGCCTTCAAAAAGGAGGGTGAGGATTTTTCTGAATGGCTGAAGACATTGTGTTTTGCAGTATTGGAGATAAGGTCCTGGAAGGTAGGAGCACAACTGCATTAAGGTTTTCTAGGTCCAGCTACCCTTATGTGTAGCTAGGCAAGAGGAGTGCACTGACAGAAGAGTATAGCTAAATTAGAGTGCAGATCTGCAGGGTGTGACTGAGGTATCCAGAGCTAAATTGAAAAAACCACCAGCTGATGAGGGTCATTAATGTAAAGGGCAGGAGGTTGTATGTAGAAGCAGGGTGAACTTCAGCAAAATGTTATGAAAAATGAGTATAATGAAGAATTAAATCAAGTCCAGGATGATTTAATTCAAGGGAGCTGTGTGTGATATGCAGTTTGTTGGTATCTGCTTCTCAGTATTGGCCATAGTTTGAGGTGTCTGTAATGTATAGATGTATATATCTATGAGACATATATATTCTCTTATACTTCCAAGAACAGAGATTGTGGGAAAGCCAGAGGGGCTATGGAGATTTATTGGCAACAGGATTTGCAATGAATTCCCTTATCCATTCCAGCCCAAACCATGTAGCATTGACACACAGGGAACACGCTCTCCAGAGTGCCTTGCCTTGCCCCTCTCCTTGGCACATGGGTGTTGAGAGTTGCCTTGTCTCAAGACCAAGTCAAACAGGCACAGCCACCCAGACCTGGTCAGTCTGTGGGAAGGAAGGAAGAACAGGCAATCTTCTGTTCCCAGGCAGAGGTAAACTTATCTTCTCTGGATGAATTGTTAGAAGTTCTTTTTGCTAGGCTGGATTATTTAAAACATGTTCAACTTTGCAGTGGGTTCCCTGGGATTAATACTTTAAGTGCTCCCGTCGCAAGCATAACAAAATTTGGGAGAGGTCATTGCTGCCTTGTTGGATATTGATTTCTGTCTGATAAGGGCATTAAGCATTTTAAATGGATTACAAAGACTTCTTCTCTAAGATGCTTAAAATAGGACCAAGGAGCCATTATGATATAAACTAATCAGCTGGACATCAAATTCAGAGATGATCCTGAAATTGCATCCTGAAACATCGATTTTTTGTTATCTCTTCCTGTGGAGCATATTGCTCAATTCTGTTACCATTGAACTGGTGTCAGAAGGAAATTTCAGTGAGCAGCAGCAATACAAAAAACTTTGGGTTTTGAGGGGTCTTTTCCTACAGAAAATTTTTGCCTTTTCAATATTTTAACAGTAAGGATGAGTAATCACAGAAATTGCAGCTTTTGTACATTTTTACTGCTTCCCAATGGAGCAAAGTTATTATTTACAATTACTAAGCCAGTTGGGCATGAGAGAATAGATGTTTCAAATATATCATGATACTACCCTCAAAACTGTAAAAAACCCCATCAAATTAAAAGACATCAGGCAGATATCTACCCTCTGAAAGTGGTGTTGAACATGTCCATGCAAAAAAAGGAGCAAAACTGGGACCTTTCTTCCCTCTTTTAACTTCATTCATATTTGTTTGGTACTTCTGAGCACCTAGGATGAGAGGAAGAATCCACAGCATGTGCCATGTGGGCCTGAGCCAAAACCCATAGAAATCAATCGGAAAATATCTTTCTGGGGAGGTGGACTAAGCTTGGTATTAATCACAGGCTGCCAAACCTTAAGTAGTTGTCCCTGTGCTAATGCAGTGTTGTCTTGCATAACAAGCCCTGTTCTGATTTGAATCTTTTTGTCTTCCTCGGAAGGGGTAGGTTTGCTTTATGTTTTAAAGTGCCACTGGCATGAGGAGCTTCCAAGAGCTGTGGGAAAATGTTCTGGGATACTTTCTGTATCTGAATATGGTCTCGTGTTTCTTGCTGTTTGTGCATCTGAGAGCAGGTTTCACCAGGTGAATCAGAGGCCACCAGTGGTCCAGTGCAAGACATGTGGCAGGTCTCTCACCTGTGGGGAGCATATGAAGGAATCCTTTTTTTTTGCAAATTGACCCCCAACATCTCAGTCTAAATAGCATTCTAAAACCACCGAGGGAACTACTCGGAAAGAAGCAACGTGTTCTCATTTCTTAGCTTGGCTTACCATCCTACCTGTGTTCGTTCTTCCCTCCTGGAATGCATTAACCCTTTTTCTCCCCCCATTTCAATCCCCAGCCTGGCATGTCACAATGAAGGCAGTGTTGTGGACAGCTTGGCTGTATTTTAAGCACAGAGCTGGGGCTGCCATTTGAAAACTCTTCTTCTGATTCACAATGACTATGAAATAACTGGTCTTCCAGGTGCTCAGAGAGCCACAGCTTTGTCCTGGCTGCATGTAGATTTGCACTGAAGATCTAGATATAAAACTAATGCATTCATAAAATGTCCCTGGGAAGAATGCTTGCAAGGCAAGTATATGTTAGGGGACAAAATCTTGTTTGCTTGTTTCAAAGTAGTGTTTCTTAAAAATATTATTTAAAAATAGGTGTTTTTTCCTCTATTCTCAGACCATGTTACCTTGCTTTTCAGGGTGAGACTAGCTGGAAAAACCAGTCTAACCCAAGAGCCTGGACCACAAGCCCTGGGAAGGAAATGAGGTTTTACCATAGCTATTTCCTTCCCACCTGTATCCAGAGACAACACACTGTGGTGAAACCTTTACTGTCCTTGCTCAATCCCTGGTTAAGGGTAGAACTCCAGACCCAGCAGAGAATGTAGATATCTCCCACACATTTATCTCCTGATGAAGAGCACAGGCATCACTTAGTCCTCATGGCTCCCTAGGTTGTGCATGGAGGCAGAGAAATGCCTTCAAACAGGATTTATGGCATCCTCCTCATAAATGTCAGCCACAGAAAATGGAGGGGAAAATAAGTCTTAATTCCTGGTTGTCTCTGGGAAGGAAGAGCCTTGCTTTGTGTCACAGAAAAGCATTTGGTTCACTCAGGATGAGTGGCTTGTCCTTCTTTCCTGCAAATGGGTATCAAGGTCTTTTTTTGAGACCTGACAGAGGAAAATCACCCTCTGAAGCAAAGCAGATGGCAGCTGATTTATCCTTCTTGCCAATAATAAGGTCTGTTAAAAGCTCTCTTCCATGACATGAGAGCCTCAGATCAGGTTCATGCCTCCTTCAGTGAGGATTGACATACCCATTTTCCTTTTCCCACAACAGTGTGGGAACCAACAGGCAATTACTCATTGAGAGGGGAGGGTGGGGGGAACATTTTTGGTCTTTCCTGTTGAACTGAGCCCATTTTTGCATTTTCACCTTTGTGCCCATGGACTGATTTACTGTCATTTGTGCTGGAAAGCATTTTTTTTTAATTTTGGAATGAATTTTTTGATCAAAAATACCGATTCCATTGACAAATTTTCATCTTCTGGCAGCTGGCTGATTTTTAAAAACACTTTTAATTGAAGAGGTTTTTAAAAGTCCCTGCAGAAAGCAGTTTCCTAGTGAGTAATGAAATTTTCAAATTATGAAGAGTCCTTGCATGTCATTTATGTTATGAGCAAAGAGAAGAATACATGAGACTCTTCTTTTGTGTCTCATTTCCAGCCCTAGGGAGAGAATGCATCTTGAAGCAACCTTAATTATCACAAAAGAAAGCCAGGTATATGAATTTGTTGCATAAACTACTCCATTCCCATTGTTACTTTCAATGTTTGAAAAAAACCCCTGCAACAAATGAGTGAATTTTATTTTTGTCTGTGAAGTCTTGCTTTGTAAATTTTATGACTATGGAATTCAATTAAAGTCAGTGGAGTTGAATCAATAGAGAATTTGACCTCAAAAGAATAAATATCTCTCATGGTCTCAATAGAGCAGTTTGTCAGTGGGCTGTCAGTTCCTAGAAGACAACTGCATTTGCTCTGGAAAACAGGGATAACTGTAAACAACTCTCATGGAAGCTTTAGAAAATATTATATTCTTTCATGTCTGGATTTTCTGTTTCACTTACCCAACTCTAAGTAAGACAAAATTGCAACTGACTTGGAAAGTGTATTGGGATGTCTCCAGGTAAAAGGGATGAGACGGGTATTACTGGGGAGAGGAGTGAGAACAGATGAAATAACAGACAGCAGTAAATTGGCTGGGTATTTTCTGTAATTTTTGTCTTAGAAATATGAGGTGCTTAATGAAAGCCACTTCTCATAATACCATGTTTCCTTGCCCTTGGCAGCAGCGCAGAGGTCATACCTTCACACAGAACAATTCTTTGGTGATCTGTCTGATGTGCTGAGCACAAACATGCTTTTCCTTGCCCTGGGCATGCTGTACTCCTCCTATTCCCACTTGATTCTTCAACAAGCATATGCATTGTGTCAGCTATAGAGAGCTGCCACTGGCCTCATTTTGGAAAGCTGCCTCTGAGTCTGACTCAGTACATTTCACTGAGGACCCTGGTAATTCAGGGAGCACTTCACATTTGAGCCACCCCTTAATTTCCAGGCTGTCACCTTTGGTGATTTGTAGAACAATTGTGGACAACTCCTGTGGGCACAAATGGCAGCAGCAAGTAGAATGATTCTTAATATTTGACCCTTCCCAGGTGACAGCAGCAAGCCCCTGTTTTGAAAGAGACCAGAACGGATTCACTGTGGTTTTTCTTGAATGTTTGATCTTTCTCTCTCTATTGTTTTTGTTTGTTATTAGGATGAGGTGGCACTAACAGTTTAGTCCTCCTATTGGACACTATATTGAGGGATGGATGCAATTTCCTCATAAGGTCAGGTTGTTCTAAAAGCCTGTGCAGAGTCATGCAAATGTATATAAATTAATGCAAAAGTGAATGTTATGTTTCTCAGAATGTATAGGCTGCGACTTTAATTCTTGTTGGTTGTTAAATTCTGACCCTGAGAGCTCCTAATTCACACAGGTTTCTCATGGTTTTGTTGTCCAAAAGCCTTGCGAAGCTGTACCTCGTGTGTATTAAAGGTGTGCTACAAACATGAAGGAGTGGTCAGAGGGACCTGCAGGGGGTGGCCCCTGGGTCACAGATCAGGCCCAGGGCAAGTATTGACAGTCAGACTCCTAAAAAGGTGTGAAGTTTCAAATACATGTCTGGGTCAGAAAACTCCGCCAATGTCTGGCTGTAAAAGTGATCCATGTAAATAAACTGATTACGAGACTGTTTAATAGTGAGTATGAGACAGCAAAAAGTCCCAGCAAAAAGCCCCATCACGCTATTTCTGCATACACCCCATGAGAAGTCATTTCACCCACAGCAAAGACCACGTATCCAGACCCTGAGATTTTGTCTGTGATGCTGTTGGAGCCCAGTGGTCTCTGGCCAGGCTCATTCAGATACTCCACAAGGCAGGTTTAAAGTTCAGTATCAAATTATTAGTGCCCAGGCTCTTCTAGTCCTATTTGGGCTTACCTACACAAACTGAGGAATTTAAAGCAGCATTTCATGGTTTCATTTTTCATCATTATACTAAAACTAATAACCCAATCACAAGCAGTAGACAAACATAAATATACCCTACAAAAAGACCCAGCAGTTTTAACACTGGATAAATATCTCAGTTTATGAAAGAATTAAGCATGTCTCAGAGAATTCAAAAAAGACATTTTTTGGACGTGTTTCTCTCTGTGAGCCTGGAACTTACGGAGAGAGCCAAGCTGATTAAACTAGACCCCTTCTTGCAGTTAAGCTGGGTTTGAACTTTTAAGAAACAGCCAGGCACCTTGTGGCTCTGCCTGCTGCACAAGCATTTGCTCAAAAAGCCATCAAATACATTCAGGGGCAGAGAGGTCCACACGGGGCTATTAGAGTGGATATGACATCTGGCTCAAGAAGTCTCTAAGGCCTGAAATGGCAGCAATTGAGAGAGTATTTCAGACGAATTACCCATGTGTGGTAGCCCAGTCCCAACAGCCTTCTTACAGACATCTGCTCCTACTGATGCTTAGAGAGAAGACACATCCACCTTCTGTCTGATCTAGGACATCTGTTAGCTCTTTTGTATTAGTCTTGGAATGTGAGCTTGAATTATTGAAGTGAAGAAAGAGAAGCAAACTGAAGAATACTGTATTGGAGTATGCATAGGCATGCTCCAAAAATACAGTTCACCTTGCTCAGCAGATAGAAGTCAAAATGAAAATGTCTGTCTGGCAGCCTCTCACATGCAAATCTTTGCATATACAGGTTTAGGAAAAAAGCTGTATATACACAGTGCAAAATGAATCTAATCTGTTCTTGGCAAATAAAATCGGTTGGAAACCATAGATAAATGATTTGTTTTTCTGTGGGTGACAACTGTTTGCACTGCTGTGAAGAGACCCCAGGGAGGTCAGCTTTGTGCTCATGGATCTTAATGGAAGTCAGCTGGACTAAAAGCATGTGTGGTTTCATGGGGCCTCGTTTCAGGGTGATGATGATTAATGTATTTTGTCACAGTTCTGTCCTGTACCCTGGCCAAATGAGGGCTCCACTGTTCTGGGCACTGTGCCTCTTCCCCTTCAGAGATAATCCCTCCCTCAGAGAGCTTGCTGGACAGACCATGACGGGGGAAGAGGAGAGAAGAGCGCCCTGTCTGGTGTCACAGGGTATTCAGTGCACACAATACACTTTTTAAAAGAGAGGACTTTTTTCTTTGGTCCTGAATTTATTTAAAGGAATCTGCCACCACTGGTAGCTTGAAACATTTCGGAGAGAGGTTTTACATGTGTGAGTCACTAGAGGAGGAAGACCATTTTGTCAGAACAGCACAACCAGTGGGAAGAGCTGAAGAAGCCTGAGCGAGGAGCAAAGCGAGACAGGTAAGATGGTACAGGGTGACTGCGGGGCCAAAAGGTGGATTTGGCTTTGCAGGAAGAACAGTAGGACAGGATATTGTCAGGATACTTGACTGAGGGAGACAAAGAAACAAATCCCTCTGCAAACTGAGACCAGCTTTTAAAGAGTTCATATGAAATTATCATCCTTCTTATTTTGTGCTTATACTGCTGATACAGCCAGGCAAGTAACTATGATGTTTGTGAGAGACAGGAGTGTTGTGTGTGGCTGGTCAATGCAACAGCTGCCTTTAATGTATCTGGCTTTACTGTGCATATACAACAAATCCTATGGCTGATGAGGCTGAGTGCAGGCAGGATCTCTGTCATTTACATGTTTTATTGTTCCTTGCACACAGGGCTGACCCAAGGCACAAACCTGCCTGAGGTAAGCCTGAGGCCCTGCCCTGGAGGGTTCATAAGCCCATCAGCCAGTGCTAAAATGATGTGTGTGATGTGTCCTTCTGCAGGTCATAAATACTCAGGGCACCAAAATGGAGACAAAAGGAACAAAAGAAAAAAATAATTCAGAGCTACACCAAAATCTGGATGCATTTTTCACATCAGGTGTTTATTTGATATTGTTATCATGAACTGGAGAGATGAGACTGTACTTGTGATTGCAAAAGTGAACAAAGATAATGAAACACAGTCAAGATTGTAGGACCATCCCAATCAACATGCAAGTTCATGCCCCACTCCTAGACCCAACTTTGCACTCCAGTTAATGAAGAGTTCTCTTCCTTCAAATTGGATAAGAAAAAGCTTTTCATTCTGTTCGAATCAAAACAGTGGTTTTATTAGGTTTCTCCGTACTTATTCAGTTGGCAAACAAACTATCTATTTAGTGCAGGCTGTTTTCAAGCAGGGACTACATAAGGGTGAGTCTGCGAATTTGAAATGGTTGTTAAATCACTATTGCAGGGATCATTGTACTCCTTCTTGTGCTGCTTGTTCTCTCCCACAGGCTTCTTCTTCAGTACAACTGACTTTAGTGGCTATAGTTGCATTTCTGAGCCTATGAATGATCCCAAACAATTGCAGTTTAATGTTAGTGCATAGAAATCAAACAAAGAACTTGTTATATTAACTCAGAGTTAGTGAAACAAAGCAACAGTGAACAATACTGGCAGGTGAACTTGGAAAGAGCTGTAATAAAACTTGTTTCATCCACAGATCTGCTCAAGGAGACAACCTGACCTGAATGGAGTTGTGATGGAAAGTATTTTATCTAGGAATTCTAGAATTAATCAGCTAATTTGGTCCATTCTTGGAAGAGCACAAAAAAGTGACAGAAATGTTGCTACAAGGACTACATCATGCTTTTTGAAAACATAGGGGATGAATCTCTTCTCCTGAACTAGCACTTTGTCAGCAATTACTTCTGAGCTGTGATAAGTGAAACATAAGTTGTCAACTGCACAGAAATATTCCATGTCAAGCAGTTTTTCACATAGCAATTTTTAAAGGATTAAGTCCCAAGGAGTAGTTTCTGTAATTTATCCACATTCACTGGAGACTGGGCATTTCTTTGAGGCCAACAGTGAACTTCTTGTAAGAGAGTGGTGTTTCTTTATCAGCTTCCTGTGTCCAGTTTTACGGCAATGGAATATATAAGTTAGAACATTACAAATGTTTGCAGGCATGGCTAAAGAAAATGGAACAAGCCTGCTGTGAAACCCCCTGAGCTTGGCTTGCAGCTGAAGGTCAGGGAGCAAGAGGGATGGGAGCAGTCACTGTTCCTCCTGGAAAGCACCTCTCCTTTCAGCTGGCCTCATCCTCTCCTGTCACAGCAGCTCGTTTGGCTTTCCAAAACACAGGCACAGCAAAACAGACAAAGGAGTTGTCTTTTTCTGCTTGTCCCAGCAATCTGCTGCCCTAGTTACATGCCTACAACTTGTGCTGGCTCATAACCATGTGATGAAGGCTGCCTTTGAGGGGTTTTAATTGATTAAAGTAGCTCTTGATTCTTAGGACAAGAGAGGCAAAGCTTTAAGTCTCAGGAAGTGAAATAGATAAATTAAGAAATATTTTAGTTCAGCTTCAGAATGAAATTCTTCTTTGTTTCAAGGCCTCACAAGATGATGTAGACCAGAAAACTCTTATTACCACAGAAACACCTGTATGAGGCAGAAGATCCAGAAACTGAATCTAAATCGCATTATTAGCTTTAGTGCTCTGGTAATGCAATAAAAACAGAAACCAACAAATAGCTGTCTAAGGTATTTCAAAGAAGCCATCAGTGAAACTCTGAAAGAGAAAAGGCAATGTCTACATCCAGTCATTATTCAAAACAAAGAGAATTTCTCACGAGCAGTGTATGGAAAGGTATGAGCATGACACAAACTGAATTTCTCATAGCATGAATGTACTGTATGGGGGCATGTTTGTCAGTAATAATATAAAAACTCTAGGGCAGTAGATACTTTAAGATTATTAAAAATCAGTTTTGCAGCAGTGTAAAACAAATCAAAAACTGCATTCTTGATCTCTGAGGAGAGTCACATCTGACATTCTTCTAAATGTAGAGTTCACATGGGGTTTGTGACTTCCTTGCTTGAAAGCCTAGGGAGCTATCTTCCTAAATTTGGCAATTAACAAGGTATGCTGCTATAATCATTGAATCACTTAGGTTGGAAAAGACCTTTAATATCATCGAGTCTAACCATGAACCCAGTCCTGCCAAGGCCACCACTAAACCATGTCCCTAAGCACCACATCTACACATCTTTTAAATATCTCCAGGGAGGGTGACTCAACCAGCTCCCTCAGCCAGTCTTCACAGGACTTGTGCTCCAGACCCTTTGCCAGCTTTGTTGCTATACATTGGCTGTCTAATATATAGGATGTTAGTCTGAAATAAATTGTAAAAGTGCTTTTTATCTTGGAATAAAATGTTGGTCACAAAACCAGCCTAGAAACTTAATGTAATTTAAATGTGCTGACTCGTGCTGGCCCAGAGTGCCCCAGATTCTTTAGACAGCTCTGCCTGCATTGCCAGTTCTTGCAGTTGATCCTGAGGTGAAAAGATGAACATGAAGACAGGAGGTCTTTGGGAGCAGAAGCCAAAGGAAGGGTCTTTGTCAATGCTGATGAAAAGTCCCAGGAAGAAAGTGTCCAAGAAGGTTATGGAAGTGATGAGCTGGAAGGGCATCACACCAATCTGCTGACACCAAAACAAATGGTTAAAAAGGTAGTGAAAGCTTAGGATGAAGAGGAGAAGCCCTTTGTTTACTGGACCTTGCAAAGAATGTGCAGAAACAAAGGATGGACCTTGTTCCTATGAACTTGCAAATTGCCATGCAAGAAAGCAGACATCTTATTGCAGCCACCAGTGTCTTCTTACCTCAATTTCTTCACATTAAGGTTTCTCTCTATTTCACCCTTTGCTGTCTTTTCAGAGGATATTTTGAGGCCTTTTGATATTCCAGGCTCCAAAGCTGCATGAGCATTGCACAAGGAGCAGATGCAGTTCTGTGGTCTTTTGGGATGTATAATTATTCATCCTCTCTCCTGATGTTGCTGCTGTCACTCTGTGGGGAAATGGGGCAGGATCTGCTGTGTATCCTGTGTAAGTGTGATACTACAAATGCATAGCAGAAATGTGTCTGTAACAAACACTTCATTCATATCCATAATATTTTAATTTCTAGAGACTTGCTATTGATCATAGCAACGGGTATTCATATATAAATATGCCAATATCAGTCATTGTCTTCTAACTCCACATGTTCATGCTCGATGGCAGCAGAAGCAATAAATTTTTCCTTGGGGCTGTCAGCAATCCAGCTCATCTGTCATTTTTAAATGGACACCTGGGGTAGATTCTGTCCAAGCAAAACAAATCAATACAGTTAGTTACACTAAGTGCATTTGAACAAGGATACTTGAAGGGGGAGAAGAAAAGCAGCAAAGAAAATGATGGAGAGGAGAGATACGTATGCTGCAGACTTGGCAAAGGCTGGGAAAATGGCACCCAGTTTGATCTATACCTTGGGAGTGAGGAAGGGATTGAGGATGAGCTGAAGGGAACTATATAAGGATCGACAGGGCTGAGGAGGAAACTGGAGAAAAGCCAAAGAGGCTGGCTTAGGAAAAAGAGAATGCAAAGTAGTGGATCTAAGGTAGGTCCCCTGGATTGAAACAGAGGAACCAATGAAACCAGTTATTGTGCCACAGACTCCGGGCAGGCCCAGAGGGGAATCTTGTCCCTAGTCTGTTTGATTTAGGAGCAGTGTTTTGGACTTCGAAGCAAACAGGGGATTTTATAGTTCATATCACTTATGCTGCTATCATGGTTTTAGCATGGCAATAAATGTCACACAAAGAGAAGCTTGTGCAAGAGTCCAGCTCTTGGAAATGGTGCAGAAAGAAAAAAAAATCTCGTATGTCTCTTTTTATAGAAGTAGATAATATAGAAGGTAGGCTTTACTTTCTTTGCCAGCATTGCATTTTATCACTGAGTAGGACTGGTTGACATTTCATTTTCTATTTCAAAATGTTCATGTTTGATTGTATAAAAATAATAGGCTTTCCTGTGGAGTAAGCAGTCCAGCTAACTTGCCACTTTAGATGGACACCAGATCAGAGCAGATTCAGGTGACTGACCAGTACAGTCAGTGGGACTAACTGCCTTAAAATAAATACATTTGGATGAGAGAAGAAAAAGACGCCACAGGAATGGAAATGATACAGGGGGAAAAAAGTTACATGCAACAGACAGCAAATCAGGAGGGATGGGAGGCTTTGTCTTCATGTCCTTGAAATAGCACAGCTGATTTCCCAAGACCGTTATTAAACCAGCATTTAATAATGCATTGTCATCAAAAACAGGAAATTACCTCCGCCCCCAAATGCAGTTTATGAAAGGATGCTTACAGATGGTCCACAAGGCTGCAGCTGGTTTCTTGTCCTCCTTTCTTTATTCAAAACCCAAAGATACTGTTTGCCAAGATTCAGCAAGATCATTATGAGAAAAGGAATCAGAGAGGTGCATTTGGGTTTTTACGTTATGTGACTCTGAATCCCAGAACAATGAGAACAATGGTGGCAAAGCAGTTGAAGTGTCTCCCTGTGATTCCAGTGTGTCCCTGCAGGCTGGAGGATGATTCTCGGCCGTAGCTGATCACACAGGTTGGACAGGGCAGGATCTGTGACACTGCTTTTATGTATGTTTCTGGGCATGTGCCAGCTCCACTGGGCAGCCCAGGTTTGGCATGAACTCCAACAAGACTACAAAATCAGTGGTGTCAGTATGCTTTAACTTGAATGGAAAGGCAGCCCTGAGAGTGGAAGGCTACTGATTTCTGGGGTCTAAGGAAAGCCCTCCTGAGGAAACACCTGTTCCTCTTAGAAGAGGCAGGGATTCTTTGACCCACAGTGTCACCTCCAGCCTTGGGAGGGAACTGAAGAGTGTGATTTAGGGACGGCCAGCAACACCAGCTGCCATCAAATCCCGACCGGCGTTTCCGGAAAGCGGGGAGGGGAAGGGAGGGAGGAGAGCCGGGCTAGGAGGCAGCCCGAGCCCCCTGTGCCAGCTTCCCCTCGGGTACAGCCCCGGAGCATCCCTCCGAGCACAGCCCCGGAGCATCCCTCCGGGCACAGCCCCGCTCCCCGCCCAATTCCCGCTGCGGGGGCGCCTCGGACGCGCACATCTCCTCCCTCCGCTTGAATCAGTTCATCCGGGCTTTATTTTTTTATTACCTGCAACTGCTTGGGGTTTGTTTTGTTTTGTTTTTCATCTATTCGGAAACACAGGAGCAGAGGGCGGGCAGTCTCCGCAGCGCTCCCTGGGGTGAGAGGCGCTCCGTCCGTGCGGCTCCCGTCGCTCCTCATCCCGGGAGCACAGGTAGGGTGGGATGCGGGGGAACAGGGGCATCCCCGCATCGGGGCCGGGATGAGGGGAGGGGATGGGCGCTTCCCATCGCTCCGTCCTCCCCACGTTGTTTTGGGGGATAACTCGGTGTTTTTTCGCAAATCGCAAGTCGTGGGAAGGTTTCTCACCTGGGACGGCAGGGAGGTGAGGGAAAGCTCCACCCGCAATTTTGGGTCCATGTGCTTATCATTTTGGCTTAGTTTCTGCTCAAAAGGGAGGCGTGTGAAACCTCCTCGCAGGTTTTCATCGTGGGGTTTAAAATGCCGTGGGTATCTGGGTTTTGGTGTGGGTTTTTTTGTTTCTTTTGGGGTTGGGTGTTTTTTTTTTGGGGGGGGGGGGGGTTTGCCGGCACTTAAAACATTCACCTGTTGACCTCGTCTCAAATAGATGATGAGGTGTTTGTATCTCTCAGGTTATAGTGTGAAGAAAGATACTTATGGTGCTTGTATACCCACCCTATGAACAAACAGGTCAGTACCTAAGGTAAAGGGTTTGATGTTTCAGGTAAAGGGGTTTGATGTTTCGGGTAACTTGGGAAAGGGAATTTCAGCATATACTATGCATGGTAATTTTTACAAGTGTACATTTAGCTTAGTTAATATGTTGGTGGCATGAAGAAGTTGAGTCCATTTTCCTTTCCAGTCAGGAATTCCTTTTGCTTACAGGTAAGGGATCCTTCCAGTGTGCTCCTGTGTGGCCCAGTGTACTTAACTGGGTGTGGAAAATATGCATTTATGCTGTTTCTTGCTTCAGGATGATGTTTTAATAATGGAATGCAACCACTTTTTGATACTCCATCAGTGTCTTATAATTGGCTTTTTGCCAACAGGTGTGCAGCGATAGCAAGAGCTCTTTACCTTACAACTCTGTTTAAAACGTGGAGTGAATGAACTCCTCTCTGGTATCTCTGTAGATTTGGTTGAATGGGAAAGTATGATTGTATTGCCTGGAATGTGTGTGAGTCTTAGATGAGTGTAGCTAAAAGTACGCCCTGTGCTTCCGGCCCAGTTATATGGCAAAGGTGTCAGTTTGGGATGACTTCAAGAGGGCACGGAGTGTAAGGTGCCCTTTTGATATACAGATTATCTGTGGTGAAATCGTCCTGATTGCCAGTGGGAGAAGATTGTATGAGGAATGTCTTAAGGGATCTGCCCTTACCTTGTATGTTCCCTTTCATTTCTGAAAAGAGAAATCATCTGTGATGAAGACAAATCCCAGTACCAGGGAAGCACGTGAGAAATTCAACAAACCAAGATTTCCATTTCCCCTTTACAAACAGAGGCAGCAGAAAATATTTAATCAGTCGAGGCTTTCGTGTTAATAGTCTAGTAGATATTATTGCTTTGCTGACTAGTAATGCTTTAGTTTTTCAGAGGCATTTGCCCTGAGTGTTTTTTCTTAGGTGATGGCTTATTTTTTTCCAGCACTAAACATCAGTGCTTTGATCCAGGAGTGACTGGTATATATTAGGTTGCAAGCATAGTTCTCTTTCAGTCACTTTACAATCATAGATATATCCTTGTACAATTGAAAGCTAAAGATTTTTCTCCCCTAAAGTATTTTATCCAGATGGTTATTTGCAAATTCGTATTTAAAAATCTGCCGTCTCTTTTAAAAAATGAATTGATCTGTATAAATACTTCTAATTTGTATGCCCTGACATCATCTGCAGGTTACAGTGTAGGTGTTAACATATTCTCTATGTAGTAAAAGAAAGATTTCATTCTACCATTTATGCATTGTGAACATGACATTTGAATTTCTCAGAATAGTAAAGTGATAAACAGAATTAAATGAATCACCAATGTGCTTTTCTCTAAAACTGGCTGATGATAAGATAATAAATCTATTACCAAGCCAAGAAAGAAAGTATTGCAAGAGTAGACAGGCAGTAAACGAGGAGCCCATATGGATTTAGAAAAGGGAGTTAATGAGTGTAAAAATGATCATTTAGAAGTGAGATGTGTCAGATTGAAATGAAGAGTTTCGAAAAGCCAACCTAAGTTAGGTTTCACAACAGAAACAGCAAGACAGAGACGGAAAGCAGTAGCAGTGTGCAAAGCTCAGTGTGAAGCTGGTCACAGAACAAACCAAATTTCTTTCTCCTTTTTGAATGTGAACATAGATGTTGGGCCATGGGTACACAGGCTGAAGAACCAGTGGGGTTTAGAAAATGGAAACTGTGGAGAAGCATTTGTTGTGCCTTCTCCCTCAGCCCTCTGGCTCTGGTTGGAGCTAAGGAGATGTGTTGCAGGTACCATGGGGCTGACTCAGTACCCACGGTACTCTGTGGTACCTTGTGCTCTGGCCAAGGACTGTAGGCCACCTTTAAGCTCCTGTCCTCAGCACAGGTTGGCACTGGTGATTGCTGAAGCTGCTGAGCAGCACTGGTGTATTCCATTGTCAGTATGGAGAAATTAGGAGATGGGAGTCAGGATAGATCATGCCAGGCTGAGATGATACCTTTATGCCAAAACAAATGGTTCCTGAAATGAGAAAGGCAGGAAAGTTCTCCTTGTGTCCCGCTGACACTTCTATAGCTTGCCATCTCCCACCAGCTGCCTCTTTCCTCCTCACCCCCTCTGGAGCATAAGGATTTTTGATATGCAGATTGTCAGTATTTGGAGGTACTGAATGGCCTCTTGGGGTTAAGAGCTGTCTGGTCAGGGACACAGAAAAATAAAGGATGAACACGAATTACTGGAAACCTAAAGCACACTTGAATTCTGGAAAACTTCTAGAAGATATGAAGATATAAATAGCCTTATCATTAGTACGCATGTTTCATGTCACCTTTAGGTTTGTCCAACACAACTATGCTAGATTTACTTAGACTTAGCAACTAAAAATCTTTGAGTTAAACTGTGTATTTTATATTTTATATGTAGTGCAGAGTGATAATAACAGACTCCACATTAATACGCACACACAAACATATTTCAGCAGCAGTTAGTAGGAGGATGCCTACTTTAATGTTCTTAAAACCTCCTTTTTTTGTTTTGATTTATTTTTTTTTTTGCTGAAGCAGCCTGTATCTCTTATAGACACCAAGCTTGCACCTCTGGCAGAAGCATCAAGCTGTGCTGGGCAGCCTCCACCGTTGTGTGTCCCTGGCTGTGGTTGTGTCTGTGTGGTAGGATCACATGGGAGCTGAGTGTGCACTAGCCCCAGCCTGCCTGCCCACTGCCTGCATTTCCCGAGGCGTGGGAGATGGTGAGCATGCACCTGCACGTAGGTACTGTGGAAAACGAGCAGACTGAGGGGGAAATCTGGCATCATTAGCATGACAATATAGACAGAGCCCTTCTAGACAATAAGAGGTTAGTGGTTGCAAAACACCAGGCAGTTGTTGAGGAGAAGATGGAATTTTCATGAAGTGTAACTAGTTGATGAAATGAAATTTTATGAGTCTCAACTGACTCAGGGCTTCAGGCTTTAAGACTGAATTGCTGAATCCTTTCACGGTCCTTAAGTGTTTTTTTCCCTTTTTGTTGTTGCAGGATGCTCACCAGAACCCCCAGTGTTGTTGCCCAAGTGTTCCTTTTTCTAAGCATAGTTCTCGTCATTGCTATTGCAGTGATTCAGGTAAATCAGCAACAGATCCTCTCCCCAGGGCTTAAGGTAAGTCTCAGAACACCTCAGGAAGGAGAACAATGTTTTGAACTGATATTTAATTTAATGTGCCTTTCAAAACTAATTTTTATGGCGTGATTCAAATGAGCTTAAAGCCATAAATTAATGTTTAATCACATCTTTCTCATGGGAAAACTGATGCTGACAGAAAAGGAAAATTCATCAAGAGTCAGTGGCAAAGCAGGAAAATCACTCCTTGATTCCCCCTCTGCAATGCCTATCACACTATGTCTTCTCCAAGACTGAAAGACCGAATAAGGGAAAAAACTCACACCTTTTTTTTATTTTTGCCAGAGATTGGAAGTAATTTTTAAATAATTTTGAGGTGGGAAATACCCAAAATTTAAATTATGCCCCCAAGCACAGCTGGGAAGTTTACGCTGACATACGTTGCAAGCTGTTCCTGTGTGTCAAAAGCATTTGGGCTCGAAGTGTGCACTTCATGATTTGCCACATGTTGGGACTTGCTTGATATTAATAGAAGCAAAGTAGCTTCATGAGGAGAAGCAGATCAGACTGGGAAAGACAAACTGAAATACTCAGAAGTTCAGCTTTGCCTTGTGCTGCTGGAACATGTGCACAGGTTCTCCAATGACAGACCTACACAACTGAGGACAAAACTAGAAATTGCCCTTCTAGAGAAGATGTGCAGTCTGGCATTTTGAGTTCTGGGGTTTTTTTTTCCCACGATCCTCTTGTCAAATTCTTCTTTGAAGTCCTTTCTGCCTTTCCATCCAATTTAACTGGATGGTTCACATACTGATAGTGATAGGCTAATGCCTCATTACATTTCATGGGATTATAAACACCTCTGGCTTTGTCTGAATCCTTTGGTGGTGTATGAGTCAGATAATGTATTCTATACCCTTTTTATGTGTTTGTGTGGTGTGGCAGGGTGTGTGTGCTGGGATCTTGCATGGGGGCACAGTGTTTAAGTATTCACTCTGTTGTGCCTCAAAGTGCTGCTTGCAGCAGCTTTACATCCCACCAATTTTCATGCAAGGCAAGACTGGACTGACATGTATCCCAGCTGAAGCGGCAATCCAAAAGACAGCCTACACATCTCTTGTGTTTGTCATTAATTCAGTTTCCCATCCAGAATGATAGAGCTGCTTACCTTTCTCTTTAAGGAAACATTGGAACCACCTTGACTATCTGGAGCCGGGTTAGGTGGGGGTTTAGGTCTGCTTACTGAATCACAGCGACTTTGTGGCTGGTTCTGGAGGAAGACAGGTGGTTCCTCTACTAGCTGTGACTTGACTTTGAACTTGGTTTTGAGCTGTAAGCCTGCCAGTGAAGGGGATATGGAGGACCCTATGTTTGATTCCTGAGAAGCTGAGTCCTCCTCAGTGAATGATTGACACTCACAAGAAATAATGATGGAGGACCTTTATGCCAGTGTGAAACCCTCCTGTACCTGGTTGATATGATGGAGCTTGGAAATGGC
This sequence comes from Campylorhamphus procurvoides, assembly GCA_013396655.1. Lineage (NCBI taxonomy): Eukaryota > Metazoa > Chordata > Aves > Passeriformes > Dendrocolaptidae > Campylorhamphus > Campylorhamphus procurvoides. The sequence goes on along the minus strand of WBMV01003229.1, from coordinate 4,777,338 downwards.
AGTGTCCTAAAGTTAATGGTTGACTAAAATTAAATATGGCAATGCCATGATGAAAACAGACTTACTCTTTGTAAAGGGCCTTGTTCCTCTGTTACTACTCTTTGTAAAGTTATCTGTGGCATAAAAGCTCTGTCCCAGGATGTACATTGAGAGTATTGTTGTTGCTTCCCTATTGGGATTCCTATTCAGGATGTACCTTCAAAGCCATTCATATGAATATCCCTTGTATGTTTGGGCCACAACAGCACTGGCTGAGTGAATAGCATGAAACTGCCCCAGAAACAGGGTATTTAGTTGTCACTCACACTGGTAGCTGTGTGAGCAGGGGTACCCTCTTGCAAGGGAAGGACAAACAGCTGATAGGGGAACAGACAGTTGTGTCTTTAGGCAGCCAGGTAAAAGAAAAAAAAAAGAAAAAAAGGAGATGTATTTAGAGACATAAAGTGTGCTTTATTGTTACCTTGCTTTTTGTTTAGCTTCTAAGAAAAAAAGGAGTCACGGTGTTTTGCCAAACCCAAGAGGCAAAACAGTGCATTTACTTCATGCTGTAGTCAGCATGGTCACCTCTCTGTGGGAGATACATGGTCCAACAGCAAACCCCGTAAATAAAGTAAACCCCTTAAAGTCACTTTCCTCCTCCCTCTTCTTTCTTCCTTCTACTTGACTAGAAAACAGAACTCTGAAATTTTTCTGGGTTGATGTAGTCTGTCTGGTCTGACTAATCTATTCCATTCTATTATCTTGCAGCTCTACTTGGCCACAATAGCTCTAAAAGTAGCTAACTTAAAAACCTTCTTATGGTTGGCAATTTGAGCTGACAGAGACTAGATTTAATTAATAGCCCTTGAGCAGATTGATCATTTCTGTGTTATGCACCTCCAGAGTGGTCTTCTCTCTTCCAAGGAAGGGGAGTACACTCAAATTATCTTTTGCTAAAGTAGTTACTGAAACAGAACCTGATGATGTAGTGGTTTGATGGTATCTGTGGAGCCTTTGATCTTTTAGTGGATAGGGGTAAATATTATCTGCATAAATATAAATGAAATTTTCATTATCTGACAGTCCTCTATGAAACAGACTAGACTGGTATTGCTGGTATCCTTTGGGGGATTGGAGTTTGTAGGATTACAGTAGAAGCTGGGAACTAATCAGGTGTGGAAACGGAATGGTTTGCCACCTGAAGGATTGATCTTTCTCAGGCAGACTTGATGCTCCTCAGGGAGGCAGCAGGATGAAATCTGTGAGCCTGCTGCAGGGGCTCTCCCAGCTTTCCAGCCAGATGGAGGCTCTCCTTTTTCAGTATTGTCAGGCTGCTGGGCATCTGTCTGTTTTAAAAGAAAAAAGGTTGACAGAGAAATGAACCCTGCACTGTGTGACTCCTACCAATTAGGTGACTCTGGAAGAGAGGGGCAGCTAAACATACTATCAAGGATCCTAAAGAGGATTACAAATATTTCAGTTTTCTTCCCTTCATGGGATTGCCTTCCCAGCTGCTACAGTTTTCTGCTGCCATAAAATATGGGAAAGGGGGAAAGACTGGTCAGGTGAGCAGTGGGACAAGGTGGAGTAACCTGTGCTTTAATTCCACAAAATGTTCCACAGACCAGGGGCAAGTAATTTAAATATTTCTCATTTATTTCATAAATAATCAAGGGGAATATTGATTCTCTACTCCTTGTTGTCTCACACTGGCACAGCCTATTCTCAGAGGCAAACTCTCAGGTGGACTGCCTAAACCACTCAGGGGAGAGGTTTGTGGGGCAATTAGAAAGAACCAGACTTGTTACATCATTCTTACTGTCGACTGTTATGTACTTTACCTCTTTGCTTGTAGCTTTATGGATCCCTTGTGCATCCTTGAATCTAAAGCCTGTGCTTATGTATCAAACCCTTCAGTATCCAGGGAGTGGACTGGGATCATGGGAAATGTACTTGCTGCAAAAGCAGGTCCTAACATGGTGTTATCCGTGTGTCAGTGTGGATTTTGAACATGATCCTGAGAGGAGAGGAGCATTCTCCATCCCCACTGAATTCATTGTTGAATACTTAGTATGTTCTTTGGTTTGCAGCCAGATTCGTTCTGTGCATGGCTGTTGGATTCACGCCTAAGTGCCGAACACTAGAATTAATCTCTTTTAAATAATGCACTGTGCATACATTATCTGAAGTGTTTGGTGGTGCAGTGAAGTACAGCTGCATATGGGCATTTAAGCTGTCACTGTTTCTTCATCTAGTATATCATTTTTTTTCTCCCCAGTATGGAATAGTCCTTGATGCTGGATCCTCCCGAACTACAGTCTACGTCTATGAATGGCCAGCGGAAAAGGAAAATGACACAGGGGTAGTAACCCAGACCTTCAAGTGCAATGTGAAAGGTGAGCTTAAATGGAGGTGCCTCATTTTTTTCTAGGCTCACTTACACTGTTTTTTTTTTCCTTTTCCCACTATGTCCCCTTTTCAGTGCTGGGGAGCAAAAACTGTTAAGACTGTCTGTATCTGTCAGCATTAGTTCTTTTCCTGCTGATAGAGCAGGATGCTCTCATCTTTGTAACAGAGAGAGGAAATTATAGCTAAAGTTGATTTGCTCCGTTGCAGTGCATGAGCCATACAGACAGAATTCAACCTAGAGAGAATCAGGACCTGTGAACGTTTAATCCTTGTGTTTCTTTTAAAATAAGAGTAAAAAATAAATTTTAAAATAGCTCGGAATAAGAAGTGTTTGAGAAGAATGGGGATCTAGCCCTTGTTAGATGTTAGCCATTAAGCTTCTCCAGATTACAGAACTAGGAAGCATCTAGTAAAATTATCAAGTAAAATAGCTAAACTGGCAGAACTGTTTCTGACAGGGTAGTTAGGAAGACCTGTAGCTGTGCCCTGCTAGAAGGTGTCCCATGAGTACCACTGGCTACTTGCCTTGACTTTTATCTGAGGTTTTGATTTGACACCTTGCAGACAGACTAGGCCGACTGTTGCTCACACTCCAGTGTGGTTCAGTAGAAGTTCTAATGGCTTGTTGTGGATTCCTTCACAGCAGCTTTTGAAACTCTTAGTCAACTTCAGTGACATTTGACTAAGCTTTCAAAGATACAAAAATTCCACACATTTTGTGAAGACGGCCAAGTAAGAGAGAGAAACCCCTGATTAAATAGTAGTTAATCCATAAGGGATTTCTGCAGGAAGCCCAACTCTGTACATTACACTACTTTCAGTTAATTGAGCTTTAGATTATCCTCTTAAGACACCAATTTCAGCACTGACTTTGTTTAGTGTACTGGTGGGTTTGCAAGTTAGGTAAGAGGAGAAGGTGGGGCAACTCAGAAAATCTCAGTGCCCTTTTTTTGATCTCTGATAGTAACTGTGGCATTCAAAGAGAATTTTTTCCTTCTGTCTCAGTCATGATCTCACAAAATCTTGCATCCCTCTTTGTGTCTGGAAATAGATGCTGGAGATGTAGCTACAGAGGCCCATGAGTAACTAGAAGGCAATGGTTCTTTAACAGCACCAACATTTCTACCTTCTGCTTTAAATATCCATGTGGACATTCTAGCAATTTTTAAATAAGGAAAGTAAAGGTAACATGAACAGAAGAAATGCACTGTTGTGTCTCTGATGAGGTGTTCTTGCAGAGCACTGGAATGGTGGTCAGCCTGGTGAGGTGAGGGGTGCACTCTGCTAGCTCATGTCTTGACTCATTAGGAATTCTGGTGTGAGAAAAGTGCAGAGAGAAACTGCATTGCTCTTCTGCTTGAAAAATTAAACAGGAGTCCTTTGTGAATTTAATTGGTTTAATTTTTGTTTTACCTCTGGAGAATATAAAAAAATTCCAAAGTGGAGAAGTCAAAATTTCTGCGAACTGTCTGGGTCCATGTCCATGGTCAGCCAAAGCACTCCTCATCCTACAGTGCACAAAATCACCAGGGTTCACTCTTCTAGTCTAGGATAACTCTGCACTGGAGGAGAGAGAGAGTTTATGGGACAGGTCCCCAACAAAGCTGTGGGTGAAGCACTTAAACTGGGGGATGGTTCTGGGCATACCAAGTGGCAGACTTTTGCATACCTGCTGAACTTTGAAGGTGAAATGCTCAGCTACTCTGTAAGCTCTGTGGTGGTTTTGTGATGTCATTTCTGCCTTTATTACGTACCTCTGCCCCTGCACACAGGAACCAGCCCCAAATCCAAACCCTTTCTATATAGTGCAGTTAATCTGCCCTGGTAAGGTGCTAAGCATGAGTAAAGCGCGCATTTGTCCAGAACAGAATGGTCACTGCCTTGTGACCTGCTCTGTCTGAACACTGGGAGATGGAAGGTGCTGCCACCAAGGAGGTGGGAGGCAACAGCAGCTGCTGAGGATGTAAAACAGCACTTGCTGCTCTGTTTTCCTTTGGTAACAGCTTCCTTCCAGCTTCAGGCCTGCTTGTGCTAGACTTTAGACTTTTAGAAAGTCTTATTTCAAAACCAGGGCTGTGAACATCTGGTGACATGGTATTGTTTAAGCTCACAGTGTCAAAAAAGGGAGTTGGGGAACGTGGAATCTGTAAAGTCTTACATATTTTTTCTTCTGTTTTTATCAGTGCAATGTGACTAAACATAAAGGGTTTCTCCTTTCAACTTGGTAAGAGCCACCTCTTCCTTAGTGTGGGATCAGGTTGTGCAAGAGATCACTGTTACTGGAGAAGTAGATGGAGTTCAGATGGAGTTGTTCTCTGGGAGGCAGTGGCCTCCTGAGAATGCCTGGTTTTCTCTCCATGCAACTTTCTCAGCTAGGGAATTTTAGTAAGGACTGTTTTCATTCACACCCTGATTGAGCTGAGATCCTGCTTGTCCTTGAAGCATTGAACAAGGCAGAAAAGACTTTGATGATAATTGTTCAAATAGTTGTGCCTTATGCAGCATGGTGTAACTCTCATTCCTGCTCTTTGAAGGCTTTGGAAATTTGGAAAGCTGTTCAGTGTTCACTTTGGAAAGCTTTGAGTTGTTTCGTAGTTTATGCACCAATGCAGTCTTGTACCTCTATGAATTCAAGAGCCATTTCCAAGGAAACTTCACCACCAATTCCTTGCAGAAGCTTCTTTATTTTATTTTCAGTTGAGAGCTGTGAGCTGCGATGGTGTCTGTGACAGCTGTGGCAAACCAGATTAGAAAATCTCTGTCTTAGGCTGTGGAAGGAGGTATTTTCTGTACCTCAGCAGATCAGAGAAATTTTATGTTCATTAGACATGCTATTTTCTACAGCATCTTCCATGAGTAAGGCTGTTTTCCTCATGAATATAGCACTGTTGACAGTGTGTTATTATGTGGGTATACAGTATATCTTCCTCTAGGCACAGTACTATAGGTGTATATATACAACCAGAAACACAGGTGGGCAGTTTGCAGGTGTCTTCTCTGCCTCACACACCTGAGACAGCCACTACATCCTTTATCCCATAAGCACTCCTCGTTTTCAGCCATCCTACCCTTGTATGCAATTACAGGATGGAAGGGGGAAATCTCTTTCTCTTAACACCTGTTTACTAATTGGGCTAATTTGTAGTTGGCAAAGCAGAATGAAATCAATCTACTTGTTCTCTTTTAGGCCCTGGTATATCCAGCTATGAGAGTAGCCCTGGAGCTCTTGCCAAGCCTTTTGATGACTGCCTGAATAAAGTCAAGGAGAGAATACCAGCTCATCTGCATAGAAACACTTCTGTTTATCTGGGGGCTACAGCTGGGATGAGACTGCTGAGGTATGGCAGAAACTTGAACTCCTCTGTATGCATACTAGCAGAGCAGTCTGTGAAGAGAGAATGTGAAAAATGCACTGGATACACTTTTACCCACTGGAAATTGGCCATCTCAAAAGGAAATGGAGCCCAGCCAATTTAATTTAATTAACTTTTTTTGATAGGGAAAGCGGGTCTGCATGAAATTCCTCGTTACACCTCTGTTACTCTGTATTGAAAAGAAACGCTTCTTTTATTTGGGAGAAGGCAAGAATTCAATTTTCTCTTTCACATCTGTCTTGAAATACAGTGTTATGTAAACAGATAATGTGTGGGCACATCCATGGGCAGCAAAGCCAGATTGAAGCTAGACACTGCAGAGTTTTCTGAGTGTGGGTGTAATGTGATGTGGCTTTTGGGGTCTGTCTGTGGCTTTAGCCCTGGCACAAACTGGCTTTTTATATTTGTTCCGTGGCAAAACACAGTGGGGAGAAAGGCTCCAGGACTGTTTTAACCACCAGCTGTCATAAAAGCACTCAGTTCACTAAAAATAAAGGTATACAAGAAAAAAAACAGAGATGAACTTGTACGATGTATGAATCTGTATTATAAGGAGTGAAGTTTGTACATACTGGGGGAGTTCATTGCAGAAATGACACTGGATACTTGGCTGTTCCCTATTATAATCTTTCCCTTTAGGGAAGCTATGTCTATTTTTTTTATTAGGTTGTTACAGGTTTCTCCTTGAATTGCTAGTCAGTGAACAATAAGCATGAAATTGCCTTTCCAGATGCTCAGTGTCTCGTGTTTTGTGAATTGCTTAGGTTGCAAAATGAGTCGGCAGCCAAGGAAGTCCTTGCAAGCATTCAAAACTACTTCAGAGCACAACCTTTTGACTTTAGGGGTGCGCAGATCATAACGGGGCCAGAGGAAGGGGTGTATGGATGGATAACGGCCAACTATTTAATGGGCAATTTCTTAGAGGTGTGTGGAAAAAACTGCATGCTTTTCTTTTCACTGTTTCTCTCTTAGAAATGAGAAGTTTGAGAGGACATGACTGTTAAAGCACTATAGTTGTGACTTCCATATTGCACTGAAATCTCTAATGGGGTCTTTTTATGGCAGTAATAGAGCAAAGCAAACGCAAATCAAAGACTGTGTTGTTACAGGAACGTGGTATGGCAAAAGTGAAATTGTTGATCCATTAAAAAGAGCTCTTCCCTAAATGACATGATGCCTTACCTAAAAACAAAAAGGTAGATTGCTCTTAAATGCTTTGGTATGTTAAGTGTGACGGGTGTTGATTGTCTTGACAGTGGTGCCAACTAAAGATGTTCACTTCTACTTTTCTGTGACTTCCTCAGGTGGTCGCTGTCCCTGCAGCCCTAGTGGTGAAGGACCTGCACAGCTTAGGGGTTCTCCAAATTGTTTGGCAGAGTTGGCTTACTTGTCTTAAGCAGACAAGGCTGGTTGAAGCCCTGAGGGTGGTGAAGTTGATGTGGCCAAATGTGCTACAGCTGAGCCAGAAATCATTCTTACACAGTTCATTCCAATACTGCTGAAAAGCTGCAGGCTCTGGAGCAGCAGGCTGTGATACCACCTGTCTTGTACAGACCAAGTAACACCAATATAAAGATACTTATGCTGTCCTCGAACTTGGAATAGGGTCAGGCAGTGGCCTCATAGCAGGGAGGGAGTCTGCATATAAAAAGGAAGGTTCCTTTTTATATGCAGATATTCAGTATAATTTAATTCAGAGTAAAAGCTGTACCAATTTGATCAGCAACTGCTCATCTGCATTCCTGGCAGGAGTGTGCTGGCCTTAGCTTTTACTGCTCTTCTACCAGATTGTCTCGCTAGGCTGAAAGGAATTGCAGCCAAACTGCTGAGTATTGTTAGCTGTCCTGGTTGAATGGCCCCTTTTGGACCATGGCCATGAAATAAGCAGGAATTACACGTTGGTGCTGTGATAGCTCATGGTGAATGTGTTGCTGACTTGCAAAGTTAAGAAAAACAGTACTGGAATCACACATTCTGGAAGAATTTTTCTTCTTATGTGCCTTTCATGCAGCACAAAAGGCATCACAAACTTCAGGGTGGGGCCAGTCTTCTACCACGTGAATTTTGATAATCCAAATGGCCAATTCCTTTGGCAGATTCATCAGGACTGCTGCATGGACTGCAAGAGGCTGTGAAACCAGTTTAGTCCAGAGAGCTGTGTGAAGAGCCCCGTGTGGAATATCACTTGTAGCAGAGAGAAACTTTCACCTTTCTTGTGACAATGAGCTAAGAGTCAGGTTCTGCTAGGGGCTGTGTATGGAATCTTTCACTGTAGAATTTGATTGTGAATATATTTTCTAGCCCATAAAGTTTCTTTTCCCCTCTTGTGTGTACACTCATCTCATCATACTCAGTGAGAAATTCTGCATTAAATATGGAGATAGATAATCATAGAAAATTATATTTGGCACTGTGACTGTGTAGATCCAATACAGAACTCAGGAAATGTTTTAAGCAATAGGGAAAAATGCCAGCTGAATGGATCAGATTTATTGCCACTGCAGGTTCAGTGAAGGAAATGTGCAGATTAGGGGTCCTTGTTCTTTTGATTTTGATGGAGATTTCATTTGACTTGTCTGTGTTTTTCAGTCTATTTTCACTCTCTTTTTCTGTGTCATCTCTTAACATTTTATTCCTTTAATATTTCTTCTTGCCTTGAAACAAACAAGTATTCATAGTATTTACATCCAGATTTGTTCACGATCTCATGGGTGTCTGAACTTCAGTTCCCTGGATTCTAGGATAGACACTGTGGCTAGTTCTGTGCTTTGATCATTGTGCTGTCCTGTTGAGTTGAACACTGTGCTGTGTTCCTTTTTCCATCTTTCCAGGTAATTTCACTCTGTGAAAATACATCCCTCTTATGTAAACACATCTGCATGTTTCCTTCAGAGCTATGATTTCTTGGAAAGGGTGCAGGATGAACACGGGTAAATTTGAAAAAGTCAGGTAAAGAGTAGAAAAGCTTGAAGGGAGGACAAGAGATGATATTTCTAATTTGTCTTGTTTTTAAATTTCCATGTAGAGAAACCTTTGGAGAACATGGGTCCATCCTCACAGAAAAGAGACTATGGGTGCACTGGATCTTGGAGGAGCTTCCACTCAAATTTCATTCATCCCAGAGGACTCTCAGGAGCACTTCAATAGCACCTTGCAAGTGAAGTTGTATGGTTACAACTACAATGTCTACACTCATAGCTACCAGTGCTATGGGAGGGACGAAGCTGAGAAAAGGCTTTTAGCATTGCTGCTCCAGGTGTGTTTAAGACTCTTTGCTATGTTGCTCTTGCAGGTGTTCAGTAATTGTCTGAGCAAGTTCTTAGGCTTTTGTTCTCTTCCCTTCAGTGGAGTTTGGAGATCCCAGTAAGAGCTCTGTTGTCAACAGCTGCACTTAGGTTTCATACAGAGATCTTAATATTTGTTAAAAATTGGTGAGAGTTCTCTACCATTTGACAAAAAGGCCTGTAATTGTTTTGCTGATCTTGCTAATGAATTTTTGAAGAGTTTCTATGAGTTACAGTGATCAGCAGCATTGTACTGACCAGTCATGACAGTGAACAAAAATACATGCGTATGCAGTTTAAAAAGATTAGTTAATGTCAAATTAGGTCTTTCTTGCTTTTGAGTAGTCTTCATTGTTTGGGGTTTCTTGTGTTTTTTGTTGTTCTTTCCCCCCCCAGAAATCAAATGCCAGTTCCAGTGTGGAGAATCCATGTTACCCTCAAAATTATAATACATCATTAACGATGAAGTACTTCTCTGGCAGCCTTTGTACACAATCTCTGAGACCAGCAAATTATTACCCAAACCAGCTTGTGAATTTCCATGGAACAGGAGACCCAGGTCTGTGCCAGGAGATGGTTTCCTTATTGTTTAACTTCACTGCTTGCAGAGACAGAGAAGACTGTCCATTTAATGGAATACATCAGCCAAAAGCTAAAGGGAATTTTGTGGTAGGTTTGCAAGCACAGCATTTCTTTTTTGAGCTTGCTTGCTTTTGATTTCTGTAGTTCTGAAAGTAACCTGTCATCTGCTCCTTTTGTATAGGCTTTCTCTGGATTCTACTATACAATTAAAGCTTTGAATTTGTCTGGGCAATTTTCCCTAAATGACTTCAATTCAAGTATGTGGTTTTTCTGTTCACAGAGCTGGGCACAGGTAAGTGAGTTATTTGTTTGTTTCCTTTTTGGAGGTTGTTTTTTTTTCCCCCTTTTAAATCTGTAAAAGAGGGATATAAAAAGTATAAAAAGAGGGATATATAATATGGAATGGACAAGTGTTCATAACCTTTCAGAGGTGTGTACCAACCTCAGCATTTGTTTTTCCACTGTGCTTCAAACCATCCAGTATTTCTATCTTGCTTAACACTTGAACTAGATTTTGAAATTTCATTTCACAGTTTTAGCCATGCTGTAGAGATGAGATACAAAATTTAGAAACTGTAACATCCTCAATCTTCAATGTGCAGTTTTATGCTTATTTTCATTGTTTGCTACATAAGCTGTGTCATTGTTAGTCTTTCTGAATCTTCATGTCTAGTTGTCTACACCTTTAGGTGGTGTTTCTGAAAAATTTACTAAATTCTAATTGGAATCCAAATATTCTCTAGTTACAAAACTCAAAAGCATTTTTTTTTCATAAATTACATGGTTTTTTAAAAAAGCCTTTTGCTTTCAGCTCCAGTTTATGCTGCCTAAATTTGAAGAAATATATGCCAGATCCTACTGTTTCTCTGCAAATTTCATTTATCACTTGCTGGTACATGGTTACAACTTCAATGCAGAAACTTGGCCACAGATACGTTTTCAAAAGGAGGTGAGTAATAATTATTTTCTCTTGCTGTAATTTTAGTGCAAAGTTCAGAAAGAGACCGAAGATGCAGCAGCCTACAAAAATATAATGGTCATAAACAGCCTTTGTAATTGACTGTCAAATGTTTGGCATAAGACAAAGCCACTTTCCAATTCTCAACAGCAATTTCAGCCTGGTTCCAGGGGTTGCAGCATTACTTGCAGATGCTACCTGGATTCTTTTAGAAAGCTTTAAGCAAAGCTCAAACATGTGTGTTTTAAACATTTCCCCAGTTTGCTGAGGTAGTGTCTTGCTCTAGGCAGTGGTCTGCCTAAAACACATCACTGGCCAAGGGCAGTTTGAGCTAACCCTGCTGAGCTGGAAAGCAGAACTCTGCTCTTCTGTCTGCTGGCAGAGCCTTGGGGGAACTGGCAAAGTGGGTTTGTAGTCACTGAGTAGTGATGAAGGAACTAGGACAGTTTTCATCCTCAGCTGGCTCATCCATCTGTGCCATAATCTGGTTCTCTGGAATAAGAATGTATTTGGATGGGGTATTTCAGTTGACAGAGAGAGAAGGCTTACAATATTTGTCCAATAGATGCATTCCCTTTCCTCGCTGCTGCTGCACAAAGTCTTATTCTAAAACCCAATCCTGGACTGTCTCTTAATGTCTGTATAGCTTGGAAATGCTTCAGCAGCTGAATGAAAAACCAGCAAAAGAAGAGGTTGTAGATCTTTGTGGCATATTCTTAAATGCAGGGGACACTGGCAAGCTGTGAATGACAAACCATAAGCAATGCTTTCTGAACAGTTATATCTGTTACTTGTGCAGTAAGGAATCAAGTAGGATTTTCTTGCCTTATTTTGACCTCTGGTGGGCAACCATTAGCAGCTCTGGGCGAGTGTCCAAAGTTTAGCTGTTCTACGAGGAAAATGGATAGAGCTTACTTTGAGATCTTAATCTGGACTGGGGGTGGGGTGGATGGATTTGTCTTGATATTTAAAGGTATATTATATTGTCCCCAGCAGATAGGAGCAGCCAAACACAGCAACATTTTTCAGTGTTTGGCCAAGATTGTAAGAATACTGAGCAAAATAAAACCCTAAAAGGCTTATTTAAAATTAATACCTTTGTTGCCTAGATTTTGCACTAGGGTAATCACGAAGCTCAAAGAGGAAAAACTACAGTCTCTTAATTAGATCTGCCCCTACTTAAATAGTAAGATATAATGTTGGCTGGTCAGTTAAACTACCCTAGAGTTATAGCACAGTCTCTCTGTGCTAGGAATATATTTCCTTTTAATTAGTGAAAACAACTAATGAAAAGAACCTTAACCTAATGCTAGAATCTAGGTGAGATCTAGAGCGAGACGATTTGCAAAAGTTAAAAGTTCTAAACCTCATGATGAGAGTTTTTCTCCACTCTCAGTAATGAAAAACCACCTTGATCCATCTGGCCTCTTTGCTCATGTGTTGTATTCCAGTTCCTGTTGCTGTAGCTTTCTTTTGATCAGTTAAACAGCAGATATTGGGATACACACAGCTGCAAAAAGGGCCAAATATTCCAGCCTTTATTGTCTCCTACAACCAGTCGCTGACAGCTTTGAAGGTGGTGCAAGCCCTTTGAAAAGAAAAACGACCTGTATTAAATGTAAACCAAACACATCTCTTGTAGCTGGCTCTCCTGGCTAGCCCTTGTTTAGTGAGTTCCACTGATTGATCTTTAAATGCTCCATGACACATCCCCCTCCCTTATTTTTTGACTCTGTTTAACAACAGGTTTTGGGGGGGGGTTGGCTTGTTTTTATTTTTGAGTTATGGCTTGATTTGTAGGAGGCAGTGATGTGTACTTATATGTTTTATATAAATAGGCAACCCATTATTGGAGCCTGGGCATGTGGGAGGAGGACAAGGGATACTTTCCCCCTTGATCCTGTGTTTTTCAAGTAGCAGGATGATGACTTAATGAAAAGGACAGTGGAAAACTGGTAAACACTGTTGCTCAAATTAGATGCAGGAAAAGACAGCAAAGCTGGAGGACCATGGAACAAATACAACCATACTCCCTCTGCTGTTGTTTCACCTGTTCTGGAGTAGTTTTTCACTTATGCTTATTTTTTAAATGGAAGTGCCTAGTGTCGGTTCATTTGCAGGCACAAACCCAACCACAGAACAAAAGATAATAAAGAGTCCCTGCTGTGGGGACTTTACCTTAGCTTTCTCTTTGTGCATGCCAGTGGGACTCTTTGTGGTTTTTTTGTTTGCTTGAACTAAATTATATCCTAGGTTTTGTCTAAGGTGAGGCGCTAATTTTAGGAATTGGCACAGGAGTGCTGATTTTTTTTTTGTTTGTTTGTTTAAAGAGTGTTTCTTGCACAGAAAATCCCATTACTGGCTGTCTGCATATATACCCATCCAATACCTGTGTCTCACTTCTTTAGCCCAGTAACCAATTTAATTATCATCCTCTGGAACTACAAAAAAAGGGCAATTTAAAATGGTTCTGTATCTTCTTTGTATACTCCACTTAAGATTTCTCTTTGTTAATTTAAAGGGCAGTTGCCAGTGTCAGAAAATGAGCTTTTGGAACCTCTTTTCTTTGAAAAATCCATGGCACTAGGACTCTTCTGTCTTTATTGCAGGTTGGTAACAGCAGTATAGCATGGTCACTCGGTTACATGCTAAGCCTCACAAACATGATTCCAGCAGAAGGCAAGCTGATCCAATTACCTCTGAAACCCCCTTTGTTTGCTGGGCTCCTCGTCTTCCTCACAGCTACAGCACTGTTGTGTCTCCTCTTCCTTGTTTACTTGTGTGTTGTATCACATAATCAGAAGGACATCACTCGTGTTGAACATGTACCTACTTCAGAATGAATGACGTTTACTGAAGACAAATCAAAACTTTCAGAGTGCTGTTAAGCAGGACTTAATTTTGCCCTTCATTTCTTCAAAAATAAAGGTAGAAAAAGTGACTTCAGGACCAGAAGCATAAATAGAGAAGGGACACAAAGGAATCTGTGATATGGTGAATTGGAGTGCTGTTGAAATATTTTGGTGGTTGTTCTGTAAACCTAATTTGTCCTCTGTGCAGCAGAGAAAACATGGGCAGATATGTCACTTTGCTTTATAAGGGATTACTAGCCTTTTCCTGCCAGGTATGTATTATTCTGTTGTTCATTAACTCTGTGCTAACTGGTAAACTCCAATGGTGGTGGATTTGATCACAGCAGTTGTTTAAGATAAAATTAAACATATCAGTAGGTGGTAACATGGTAGCTGTCCTTGTGTGCAGTGCTGACACTAAAAGCCCTGAAGCAATTTGAATTCTGAAACTGGAACAAGCATTGGATAATGACAAGACCTGAGAGGGACAGCTGTGATAGAATTGTTTTTATTGCTGATCCAAATGGATTGATCCCCACCACATAAAGGTGTAATGAAGTGTCAACACCACTCAGGACTTTCAAGCCTGTCTTAAACAGAGCTATATCTTTTGGTACCATGTCAATCCCAGAATGCCTCTGCGATGTTATGGAAGATTTGCTTTGAAGGTGAAACAAAATGCTTTCATGCTTTAGTAACTGAACCCAAATTGAAATGTCTCATAGTTATGTCCAGAAGCCATTGGAGTTTTCAGTGTCATTTTCTCTCTTACTTTCATAGAAATACTGTTTGCATGATCTCGTACTGAAACATTGTTCTGTATTCCCCACATATTGTTGGTCTCAGACAGTCACAGTCCATGCTGATTTGTCATGTACATATTATTTCAACTGTCTGGATACAGTCTCAGATCTGGAATTTTCCAAAGCATTAACATGTTAAGCCCTTCATTCAAGGCCAAGACAAACAGGAGCCAGTCTGCAAGCCATCAGAACACCTTTTCTGCAGTGGGTTCAGGAACACATTTTTGGAGCTGCAGTCATGGGTGTAGTGCCTTGGTCAGCCTTTCCACTGTCCTGGCCTCAGTGTTCCTTTAGCAACATTGGGATCTACCTAGCAGATGCTTCTGGCAAAACATATCAACTTTGGAGCTTTCCTAGAAGTGCTGCTGCCTTCATACATCAAGCAGCTGGCTTCCCTGAAAGCCCAGGCATTCTTCATAAGACCTCTTGCTCCCTTAAATCGTAAGACTACAGTTGTACCCACTGCTTGATTAATTCTTCATGACCATGTCCCTTTTATGTGCCTGTTGTTTGTGCAGGTTTGGTGGTCTTCAGCTGACTTCTGAAATAACCCTTGAAAAAGCCCCCTGTCACATCCTCTGCCATCTCTTCCCTTTGTACACTGTTTCTGTTAGTTCTTTATAATATTGCCATATCATTATCTGTGAAGCTGTAAGGGGAATAGAATCAGAGAATGGTTTGGGTTGGCACATAATGTGTTTTCTATCTCAGCTTCATCTATTCTCTGTATTCATTAGGTTGTGAGATAGGAGAAGAGTGGCCAGTATTTTTACCCATGAATAGTGTTTTCAATTTCTGCCTTTTGTTTCTATATCACCTTCTTAACTTATATTTGGTTGTGGGGTTGGGATTTTTTGTTTTGTTTTGTTGGGTTTTTTTTCCATAGGCTGACAGATGATTTGAAGAAAAGTAAATATCTTTTAAATGGAAAAAAGAACAAAGTTAGTGATTTTTCAAGTGGATCAGTAGTGAGGGCTTCTCTGCTGGTGTACTGCTAAGTTCTGTCAGTCTTCTTGGAGCAGCAATACTTAAAATAAGGCAGAAGGTATTATAAGATGATGGAGAGCTCTGTGGCACCAAAGTTGCAACTCATAAAGCATAAAATTTACTTCAGAATGCAAGGACATTACAGAGGCTGGCATGAGATAAAGGCTTCATCTTCTTACGATGGATTTGTAACTGCAGTTACAGAGTAAAAGACAGTTGGATGACAGCAATAAAATGTTTTCTTCGATTGCCAAATTTCTGTTAAAAAAATTCTGGAATACATAGTTGCCCTACAAAACCTTTTTTTGTGAATGGCAGAGCCATTCAAATGTGGTTTTACACAAGTGGAACATGCTTGGAAGTCAGTCTCCCTAGAGCTGGCAGCTAAAGAACAAGTATATTTGGTCAAAAATCATTTGGACTTTCAGATGTGCTGGGCTAGACCCAATATCTGTTCAAAGAATGCCTTCCCTCCATGAATCACCTGTGTTGCTTTTTTAGTAGTTCCCTCTTCTCCTTGTGTCTATAATCTCCCTCGTGTGTCACCAGGATGCCCACCTGCTCCATCTTACCTGTCCAGCCAGGCAGGCCACAGTGACCACAGCTAACTGCTTCCAAAACTGTGAGTTGGAACCAGACCAGCAGGTGTAATACTGTCCTGCCATCCAGAACTGAACAGAACTCTGGGAGAGACAGGGAACTTAACAGTGCTTGGGAACGTGTACAAACCACAGGTTATTTATCTTTTTATACTCTTTAGTGACTGTTTATGAAGATTAATAAAAATAAGTTATGAAAAGTTAAGACAAGTGTACTTCTTGTGGGTTTTTTAAAATTTCCCCAACACCAACATTTTCATCCAGACAAGCTGTTCTTAATAGAGGAGTAGGAAATCTCTGAAATGGTTTTCTGTGAGGAGTGGAAATTTTCAAGCTACAAAACTGATCCTGTAAGGTTTTGGAGTGCACAAGGCTCATTATCTCCAGAATCCATGTTCTCAGCAAGGAAGTCCTAGTGGAAATCCTGGAGAAAGTAGAGCTGAGTGGAGTTAGGTGGGTGATGAAAGAGCAGAATAAAGAGGGATGGGACATGGGCAATGAGAGAGCACGGATGAACTGGGTGGGACATGAATGATGACGAAGGAGCAAAAGGAGGAGGTGCTGCCCACAAAATTGGACACACCTGGTGTGCAACAACATTTACACACGTGAGAGAGACATTGATTATTGATTATTTATTTCAGAACTGTGCAAGGCTGGGTGCTTGGTGGTACTCCACGAACCAAGCACAACCACTGGACTTTTTGTGCCATCATTTATACACAGAAATCCAGACTTAGCAGCTTCCCAAGTACAGCCCCTCTATTAGGACTGGTTAGTGATTTCCACACAGGTCCTGTAACCTCAGCTAACTTCTACCCATGCTGAGGGGAAGGGTCTTCACCTGGGCAGGGTCTTTTTGACCCATGGGTGTGATTTTTAGTATTATAATGACCACAGCTCAGCCACAGTGGTGCATGAACCTTGAGTATTTTGCCAGATCACAGATATGCATCAGCATCTTGATTTACCACATCCTTAAATTTACTACATCCTAAATCCCTGTTAGTCCAGGGTGTTAGTGAGGGGATGCTGCCTGCTCCACTGATTAGGCCTCCTTTCTTGATTAGGCTTGGGAGTATACAAAGACCTCACATCAAAGAACCTCCTGGCTTCAGGTATTATGGGTGTATCCCACATTTTGCCTCAGAGGGGTGGGACATGGGAAGACCCCCCTAGGGGGGCGCAGTTTAACGCAGCGAGCCCGGAAGACGCTTGGGGCCGCCGGCAGGGTTGGAAAAAAGTTGCTGGGGCCGCCGAGCCGGCCTGAAAAGAAGAAGGGAAGGAGGGAAACAGGGAAAGAGGCGTGAGACCCGCGAGGAGCGGCAGGCAGCACCGTGAGGCGTGGGCTCTGTCCGCTACTGCTGTGGAAGGGGTTCAGTGCTCTTGGGAAGCTTTCTGAAGGGAGCTGATGGGGCGTGGAGTGATAGGAAAAGGGGGAATGGGTTCAGACTGAGAGTAGGGTTAGAATGGGTATTAGGGAAAAAACTCGGTGCTGTGGGGGTGGTGGGACACTGGGACAAGCTGTGGGTGCCCCGTCCCTGGCAGTGTGCGCGGCCAGGCTGGATGGAACTCTGAGCAACGTGGTCTAGTCAAAAGTGTCCCTGCCCACGGCAGGAGGTCGGAACTAAGGGGTCTTTTAAGTCCCTTCCAACCCAAACCATTTTGTGGTACTTTCGGGAAGCTCTTTTAAAGGCTTTGAGAGTTTTGAATCTGAAAATGGCCTTGTGTGTGTTCTCACCTAACTCTGTCAATCCCTCCCTGCTCTCCCAGGTGTTCAAGCGCTTCGTGGAGATTGGCAGGGTTGCCTTCATCTCCTTCGGGCCACATGCTGGCAAGCTGGTGGCCATCGTGGATGTTATCGACCAGAACAGGGTAAGTTTTGAGTGCTGTGGCTTTATTTCCTCGTTTCTGCCTTTGACAGAAGCTGATAGGCTTCATTTGACAGGCAGCAATTGACTTGAAAGAAAATTTTCTGTGTATAGTTCTTTGCAAACAAATTGAAGCAGTTGACAAGATGAGCCTTACCAGCTGTTGTTTTTGAAGTTAGAGTAACAAGCCTCCCCTCTCTGCTGTTTCCTAAGAGTAGAATTGGAAAGGGATGTCAGTTGGACTCTAAAACTTATCATTGGAATGTCATTAATGTATGTGTCAAGCAAATGTTTGGGTTAGGGGACTCTTTGTTTAATGTTTCTGAAAAAGCTGAAAGAAAAATTAAAAAGAAGTATGTTACCTTAGTTCTGTGTGCTTTTTTATAAAGCTCAGTTTGGTTTTTTTCCCAAAGAGAGGCCTATAAAGTTCTTTCTGTAAAGCTTGGGTTGTGTAGGCGGAACTTAATCTCCAACTTTGCCCACATAACACATTATTTGAGTTTTGGATCATTGTTGTCAAGATACTGCTCATACATTATTAGGAAGCTGCTCTCTTAGGTCAAATACAATGGGAAAACTACTACAACTCCCCCATGTTTTTTTTCCTTTTTCAGGCACTGGTTGATGGCCCCTGCAGTGGTGTCAGGAGGCAGGCCATGCCCTTCAAGTGCATGCAGCTGACTGACTTTGTTCTTAAGTTCCCACACAGGTGAGTAGTTGCCTTTTTTTTTGACCTGTGTAAAAAAACCCCTGCTGTCCCTTCATGACTAATTCTTGCTAAGTCTAGAAAGTTCATATGGCAGTGGATAAACAGTAAAAGTTTGGCAGACTGTGGTATCATAGTTGAATATATTAAAGTTTTCCTTAGCATTATTGGTTGGTAGCTGCTGTTCAGGAGCAAAAGAAATCACACAATGGTCCAGGCAACTCACAGGTAGTTCTGTGGTGGATGGTGTGATGGGGAGGGAAGTAGTTGCAGTAAATGCTGCTTTTGCTTAGGTCACTGCCAGGCATTAAATAGGTTCCCTGCCTACAGAACTGCACTGGAATTACAGGAGGCTGGACTCTGTTCTGTTTAGCTTAGTTGCTGTATGAGTTTCTGAAATTTAGAAACAAAAATTGCTGATTTACTGATCCTGAAACAGTGCTAGGAATAGTTGTTCATCTGGAGTGAGGTGGGTTGAGAGCAGATCCCAGGGGGTTGGAATCACAGGTCACTGGCACAGGATTTAGTTGGAGGCCAGTTGGTGTCCTCCAAGGTTAAAAACTGATCTCAGTGTTGTTTAACTTACTCATCAATGACTTGGAGCAGATACCTCCTCAGCAAGTTCTCTGACAGCACAAAGAGGGAGGAGTGGCTGATAGCCCAGGGTGCTGTGCTGCCATTCAGAAAGACCCCTACAGACTGGAGAGATTGTCACAAAGGAACCTTCTGAAACTTAACAAAGGCAAACACAGGGTCCTGCACCAGGGGAGGGATAACCCCATGTACCAGTACAGACTGGGGGCTGACCTGTTGGAAAGAAGCTCTGCAGAGAAGGCCCTGGGGTCCTGGTGGACCAGCCAGCAGTGTGCCCTGGGGGCCACAAAGGCCAGTGGTATCCTGGGATGCATTAGGGAGAGCATTGCCAGCAGGTCATGGAAGTGATCCTGCCTTTGTACTCAGCACATCTGGAGTGCTGGGTCCAGTTCTGGGCTCCTCAGTACAAGAGAGACATGGAGGTTCTGGAGTGGGTCTAGTGAAGGGCAACAAAGATGGTTAAGGGACTGGAGCATCTCTTAGGAGGAAAGGCTGAGGGAGTCGAGTCTGTTCAGTCTTGAGAAGAGATGGCTAAGAGGGAAACTCATCAATGCCTATAAGTATCTGAAGGGGGGTTGCCAAGAAGGTGGCTCCGGGCTCTTCCTGGCCAAGCAGCAGGACAAGAGGCAGTGGGCAGAAACTGATGCACGAGAAGTTCCAGCTGAATATGAGGAAGAACTTCTTTAGTGTGTGGGTGACTGACTGTGCACTGGAGCAGGTTGCCCAGAGAGGTTGTGGAGTCTCCCTCATTGGAGATACTCAAGAACTGGACACATTCCTGTGCCATGTGCTTTAGGATGACCCTGCTTGAGAAGGGAGGTTGGACCAGGTGACCCACTGTGGTCCCTTTCAACCTGACCCCTTCTGGGATTCTCTCAGTTCTAAGAAAGCATTTACTTAACAGAATGTTCATTGGGCCACAGAGATGTATGTGGCATTGACTCAGGTGTCTGAAGTAATATAGAAGCGTGATCTTCCCTTGTATGAAATCTGATAGGCCAGCATCAGTGAGAACCCTTTGTTAATAAAGACTGTTTTGTGACTGTTGCAATGCAGTGCTCGCCAGAAGTGCGTGCGACTTGCCTGGGAGAAGGAAAATATCAATGAAAAATGGTCAGCGACAAGATGGGCAAAGAAGATTGAAGCCCGAGAAAAGGTACAGTGTTTCACTAGAGGAGGGATACATGTTGTACTGCTGCTGCTCTGTTCAATTAAGTGCAGGCTAATAGGCTGCATGTTTTCAATTGCAGGATAAGATTAAAGATAGACAAAATGTAGCTTTTTTTTTTTTAATTTCTACTAATGAGCTTCAAGTTCTTGTATTTTAGCAGTAAATTTTTGAAGTTTTGCTCAGTCCTTTCTTTAAGCATCTTTTTTCCTGCACCATTCCTTCCCAGGAAAGGCCTTAAATAGTGAACTTGTTCCAGAAGTGCAGCTAAACTTAATTCGGAGATAATCAGAATTACATATGGGATGCTTTGAAACACTGAATTTTACTATTTATATGTATCTGAGTTTCATGGCTGATTCTTTTCACACAGAAAGCCAAAATGACTGACTTCGATCGCTACAAGGTTATGAAAGCAAAGAAGATGGTAAGTGCTGGAGTGCTGCTTCTTTGTGGGGTTAATGCTTGTAGCTCTCACTTTAGAGTCACATGCAGGTGGTAGTAGCCTTACTTTCATAGGTGGCTTGGGTTATGGAATGACACCTTGAATGTCACTGCCTTGGATTTTCTGTGCTTCTTCCCATGCCACCACTTTCTCTTCAGTAGTTGCTCAAACTTAAACCCATATAATCCGTGTGTTGGTCCTCCCAAGTTACAACTGAGGAAGGAATTGTCTGCCAATGAAATCAAATATTGATGGGTTGTTGTTAGTATTTTATTCTGTAATGAAAATCATTATGCATGAAATACTGGGGTGCCCAAGTTACCAGCCAGAATTACGTTGTCTACTTCGTAGTTCAGAACAGTTCTAGGTGGAATTTGACATTTTGAATATAATGCATGGTAAAGGGTGATAATTGAAACAGTAGAAATCTGAAAGCTACTATTTGAACTAAGAAGCAATATTTGAGCTCTTGCTCTTTTCAATGTGATGAAAACATTTCCTTTTTTTTTTTTTTCTTCAGAGAAACAGAATCATCAAGCATGAAATGAAGAAACTCCAGAGGCTGGCTTCTAAGAAAGGCAAGAAGCCAGAGAAGGCATCGAAATCAGGGAAGGGAAAGAAGGCAGTGAAGGCACCGAAGGCGAAGAAACCAGAGAAGGCACCGAAGCCACAGAAGGCACAGAAATAAAATGAACTTCTCATCATGTGTAACTCTGTGTCCTTGCTCTGGTTTTAAAATTACAAACATCTGATTTAAATTGTAATTGTAAGTTCACTTTTATTTCTGACCAAGAGTTGTTGTCTGTCTCGTTTATTAATGTCCAAGTGTTGGGTTATTGTGTTTCCCAGGAACATGCAGGAATGTTTCAGTCACCTGTGCAGTTGCTCTATACCCCAAGCTAGTTGAAGTAATCACATACCCAGTTATTTGAAGTAGATCAGATCCTGACATGTAAAAGCAATTGAAGTTGGTTGGGAATGTACAAAATTATTTGCACAGTCTGAGTGTGAAATGTGAGAAATAATAGTTAACACTAATTCTGTATTAATGAAAGAATACCCTGGAAGTATGTGTTCTGGTTAGAATACAAGCATGTCAGCGTTTGAAGGTGACAGATTGTTCAAACATTTTAGAATTATCCTGTATTTTCTAAAAACTTCCACCATTCTTCAAGTAGTGACCTGGAATACTTAGATACTTCAGATATCTTAACACCATGGTCCTGCAGCAGAATTACAGTAATTAGTGATGTATTAACAAGATGGAAATTGTTGGTTTGTAGTTAAGCATGCTTGCTCTTCAGAATCTTTAGGGTTAAGAGTTTTCTGTGAAGACCTGAGACTAACTCCAGTTCTTAAAATATGCAGCATATAATTTCCACTTGTTAATCAAAACCCTTAAGTAAAACTGGATATGACCTAAAAATTAATCCATCAGAAACATTGAAGTGCCTGATTTAGTCTTTGCATTATAAAATAATGTTTGCATATCTCAATGTCAGCATCCATGCAGTTTTCTGCACAAGATATATTTTCTTCATATTGAATGAAGAAATGGAAGTCTTGAGTTATCTGGTAATTTAAAAGCAAATTATTTTTGCAGTCAAATATAAACCGGAGCAGGGAGAATATGTTTTGTAAAGAATGAAGGTTGTAAGACCTTTAGATTGTCAAAAGCATACTGAAATATATATTATCAAATACTCTGATAAGCATGTGGTGTTACAAATACATGCTTTAACTTATTACATGATTAGTGTTGCTTATTCCAGTCAGAATTAGGCATCTGTATTCTCAAACCACTGAAAACTAGTGTTGTCTTGAGCTATTCATAAGCTCTTGGAAATAAGAGTTAAGCACATGGTTGATAGGAGTGTGGGTCTAACAGCTAAGGAAAAGGAATCAGAAATTATGGAAATTGGGATTAAAAGCCATGTTCAAGTATCGGGAGGCCTTGATTTTAAATTGGATTTTGAAGTGATTAAATCCATCTACTCTGAAACTCTTTTTAACTTGAAAGTAGCTTTAAAGTTCTGTCAACCTGGAGGTCCTTTAAGGTGAAAGATTTGTCCCTTAGGGTTGTTGGGTTTTTTATGTACTACTGTTAAGCTTGGTTATATAAGACTAGGGCAAAAAAATGTAAAAGTGCCTGTAGAGAAAATGGATGTGCCTTCAATCATAATGAGCTCACAAGCCCTTTTTCTACACCATTTATTCATTTTTAAAGGTAATGTCTTCCAAAGAATAACTGCCTATGACTGCAGCAATTTATCTGGTGTTTTCATTTCTACCACTCAGCGACTGTTGAGGTATCTGAAACTTTTGCACAATGCAGGGTGTACAGTAACCTGCTGAGCTGCCTGGCAGCTGGGGTTTTGCTGAAGAGTGACCTTGTGACAGTACAAAACATGCCTAGAGGATTGTGCCTGCCCTAGCACTGCATCATGAGAGGTGGGCATTAAAGATGAAGAAGGCACTGTTAGGGAGACAGTGTCATGTGCCTTAAAAGAAGGCCAGGCCCTGTTACGGCATGTCTGCCATCAAGGGCTTCTGTGAAAGCTCCATTTTTTCTAGTTTGACCAAAAGGGGGAAAAAGCCAGCAGTGGGATACACGGTGTTTTGGTCCCTGCCCTGTAATCTGACAGGATGTTCCACGTGAGCAGCATCTGGTGCCGCTTTTGGCAGCTCGTGAAACCTCTCTGAAACCTGCAGGTTTGTATCGTGGGGAGTCCACCTTCCTTTCAGCCCGTGAGCGAGCATTGTCCCGTCTGGGCTTGTCCTCTTTGTAAAGATGCGTGAATGCAGGAAACTACAGACCGCAGTTTATTTCTGAAGGTTACCACACGATGGCAACCTTAGCTCTTCATAAGGTCCTTCCTAGGGCCAGCCAGCTCTGCTACCTTCCCTATTCCTATTCACAAGGAACGCTGCCAAGGGAAGAGGGTGGACCGACGCTTGGGAGCAGAGGGCATGCTTACCCAGTTCTTTATTTTGCCTTTATAGTTGACTGAGATGTACTTTGCTGGGCTGAGGATAGACTTCAACTCGGTGGAGCTGGAGTGTAAGCAAACAGGACCTGGTGTTTAGAAAGAGCTTCAAATGAAGTCCCTGTGTTTGTTTTATATTTCACAGAGAACATGTAGTGGGCTTGCTGGGGGTGGAGGGAGGGATGTACCATGTTCCAGTTTACTCCCGAGATCAGCAGGGAATTGCCGTACTTGTAAAATAATACCAATAGTTGACAAACCCAGTCCTAGTGCCTGTGCTGCAAAGTCTGGGAGACAGGAGCAATTCTAGGAGGAGGATCGGACCTCATCACATAATCTGTAGTTAAAAGGTGTAAAATCTGCAGCTGCAGTTCTGGGCCAGCTGATTTGCTGGTGGTACATAGTTCTTCGTCTTGAAAAGGGCTATATTTAAGTGCTTTTGCTTCTTGACTAAACGTGTCTGTTCCTGTGTCTGGCATCTGAATGTGTTTCGGGTTTTTAAATTGATTTGTAAGAGTCTTGAAAGACCTCTGGATTTACTGATGGACTTGTGGCAGATCTGATCTGGTTTATAGCTGTATTTGTTTTGTCTGTGCCCCTTAAATGTAGTGCCTCTTGAATGTTTTCAGCTCATGTTTCTCTGCTTTCCCCCAAAACACATTGATAAAGTGTCTCTGTAAGCTACACGTGCCTGTCTTTCATCGAGATGAAAAGGTGCTAATTTCTATCCACAGCGTTATTGGTATACAAGTAAGTACAGCTTACAAGCAAGTGGAGCAAATTACAGGGATGGCTGTGAGCTCTACTCATGTCAGGTCTTCAGCTTTTTGTTCTTCCATTGTAAAATTCCTGGGACTTTTGCTTGTTCGAGTTTTTTAATTTGGAAACAGTCTTTCATGTTGTTTTGAGCTTGAAGATGCATATACTATTGTTGCACTCAGGTACTTTTGAGTTTATACTGGGATTTCCTTCTCTGAAGCAGCAAAATCAGCTCTTACCTGTTTAAGCATGGCATCCCTCGTTGTGCTGAAGCACTGCAGTCCTTGTCCCTACCTTGACACAGGCAGTGGCAGTGCGGATACTTGTGATGTACCCACTCTTTTTCCCTGAACTTGTAACAGGCTTCTCCTGGATGCTGTGCAGCTTCCCGTTCATTTCCATTCCCTGAGTGGGAATGTGGCCCAACCTTCACTTTTTGGAGCTGACCCCTGCATTATATTCTTGTTTTAAATATGTGAAGAGTCGGTATCGTTTTCCTCACCTCACTTTCAGTGATGATAAACCAGTCTGAGTAAGCCCCAGGCAACTCTTTACAGCAAATTCTTCCTTCTCTCCCAAAAGCTTTCAGACCACTGTGCACATCCAAATTAGAGAAGTCTTCCACCTGCAGTCAGCTGTTTGTGCTGATCACCAGCCTACAAAGTATGCCATTGCCACCAGCACAGAGCTACTTCCTCCCTCCTGAAGTGCATTGACCCAATTCTTGTTACAGGGGAAGTACTTTTTAACATTTCCCCAGTGATCACTCCCTACTATGAGAGTATTTTTCAGGATATTTTGTTCTGTAACTGTTTGGGATCTTGGCTCCTTGCGTATAGTAAGGAGAGACCCTGACCTGTTTATCATGGCCCTCAGCAGAGCTGAGCTCTTCCCTCGTGTCCACTTTGGGACACCAGTGGAGCACAGGTGGCGTTTTTGGGCACTGTAAAGGTTTATATGGAAGGATCTCATCAGGAAGCTCTGCTTTGACACTTTGAAAAAGTAACGGTGTGCCTATCTAAATACCATGAAAGAATATTATCTTTGAGATCAGCTGGAGCTTTACCTAAGGACACACAGTGGGAGAGCACCGCATCTGAGTATTTTTCGCAATAATTCATCAGTCGAGACTTTTTAGAGCCACTGTTTGAACCTCCTATTTACAAAAGCCACCAAACAAAAGAAGGGGCCATTGTTAGCCTGTGTTATTGCTGTCAGATGCTATGTAAAGGTATTCTACAGAGAGGATGGAAAATAGGCTTGAGGGCTCCTTCCTTCTTCCTTCTCTTCCTCCCTAGAGTCCCTGAATAACTTTAAAGGGAGGTTTGGTTTTGGTTTTTTTTTTAATTGTTCATATTTTATTTCTACTTCTTGTCTCATTCACATTCCATGTTTGAGTCTTAGCTCATCCTGGATATCTCTGTGGATAACAGAAAAAAAATCAGGGTTTATAGCATAATGAAATCAATTAAGTCTGACTAGCTGATGGTGGCATCATTTTTTCTCTGGTTGCTTGAAGCATTTTTCAAGGTCCAGGGAGAGGCTGACAAGCTGTTGGAGATGAATGCAAGTCCTCATCCCAGATGTCAGTGGGCTTGCTTAACTCCCAGCCACCTGAATGTGACCTTGGAAGGAAAGGTGTTTATACAGTGGCTCTGCCTGGTCTCTGCTGGCACTGTGAAATTCTGCTTGAGTGGGAGGCAGGTGTTGGGGCACAAGGGGTAGAAGCCAGGAGGTGTGGAGGTTCATGTGCTTCTCCAACTCACAGCTTCACAAGAACTGGGGCATGGTCCCTGTCATGGCACAGTGGGGGGGGTCCCCTGGCTCCCTTGACTCTCCCTGATCCCCATTGCTCGCTGGGGTCGTTGCTCTTCAGAAGGCAAAGGCATGCATAGATCACTTGACAGGCAGCATGACCACTTGGGTGTGGCTGCACTAACCTTTCAGGCTGGCACTGAACTGCACTAGACTTTGCCATCAGCCTCCTTGGGAGCATAAGCAGAGCTCTCCTGCATTAGACCAGTGGTCTGCCTAATCCCAGCCTGGATCTCTGACACTGCCAGTGGGAGATGCTGTGTAGGGAGAGAACATGAGTTTAATCCCTCCTCTTGCCATTCTTGAGCACCTGCAATAGCAGGATTAGGGATTCTAGAGGATACACCCTTGCCCATTCCTCTTAGGATGTCTTTTAGACCTTCTCTCTGAATTTTATGAATCTTTTAAGTCTATTCATGCTACCTCCGCTCACAATCTTGTAGTAACATATTCCAGAAATGTGAAACACTGCTCTGTTCAGTGTTTTAAATCAGTCTCCTACTATGAGGACTGACCAGTGCTTGAGGCAGGAGCTACTATTCAGCCCCCTGACAGCACATGACATCCTTACCAGCTGTAACCTTGCAAGTGAAGGTAAGAAAATGGTATTTCAAAGAGGAGTCCTTGGGAAGGAGGTGAGTTATGAGGAGTTCTCAGAGAGCCATGACTTGGAATTTGAAGGAATGTTAGAGTTTCATTTAAATATCAATGCAGGCAGTTGTGTCATAGGACAATTATTTCAACAGGAGACTTGAAAGCATCCACATGCTCCATGGTGCAAAATACTTTCTAGGCTCCTATAAAAAATCTGAGATTGGGGGCAGAAGAAAGTCCCAGTGCCATGCCACAGGATGAGAGTGCCCAGGGTCACAGGCACTGCCAACAGCCCTGGGTGGGCACTGTTCAGCCAGGAAATTTGGTGCCTTTATAATCCTTGGAAGGTGACTATACCTGACAAGGTAGGTCCTGACAATCTGACCTTTCTTGCTGGCCATTCTACTTAAAACTCCAGGGCTATTGCTTTGTATCATTAGCAGATAAAACAAAGCAATCCCTGGGGGCATGGACAGAATGAATGTTCCAAGAAGGAATGACTCCCTCTCCTGTCTGAACCTAATCCTCTGATTATTAGAAACTTTTTAACTGTCAACCTAATTTTATTAATGACCAATTTATAACCAAGAGGCTCCGCTTCTTGCTTCTGTAACTGCAGGGCTGTCAGGAAAGATTCATGAGCCCATATGTTGGTCAGACCTTATTTTCAGCAGCCACAATCCAAAGCTTTCAGATTAAATACTGCCTGATTTCTCCATGTGTTAATGCATACACCTTCTCCCACCCTAGCATGATGGTGACAGAGGGCTTCCCCTAATGCACAGGTATGTACACAGACAAGATAGTGTCTTTGTAGTCTCAACTCAAGCATATGCCAGTAACTCCTTCCAGGAAAAGAAACAGATTGCTTCTGTCTTGTTTTCTCCCTCTCTCTTTTTTGGGGAGTGGAAATGTTCTGTGCATCAGCCTGTGTTCATTTTTCCCTCGTTTCTGCATGAGCCTGCAGGTTTAGAGCTGGAGGTTTGCTGAGATGCTCTGAGGAAGAAGAAAGAGGCATGGTCACGCTGTATGGGGAGATACAGCACCCATGCAAAACTCCACCAGTTGAATGCTAAGAGAATCACGGGCAGGAATGCTCTGTGCTCCTGCCTGGCACTGTCCACACTCCCTTTCAGGCTTCCTAAAAGTTGTCTGGGGAGGAGCTGAGCTGTCCCCTACAGAGCCCCACCACGGCTCTACTTCCCCTGAAGCACCTCCTGAGTGAGATGAGCTTGGACAACTCCTGCTCAGGGAGGGCCAAGGGAATGAGCCGAGCAGCTCTCTGAACCCCCAACACTAATTCTTAGCTCCTCTAAGCCAAATTATTTGTGCACTAATTTTGCAACTCTTCAGGATTTTTTTTTCTGTGATGCTGTGGAGTTTTCAGTGGAGTTTTCCCAAGTTTGCCTGTCTCTCTTCCTACCCATCTTCTACAAGTGTGGTAGCACAAGTGCGTGGCTAAACAGTTTTTGCCAAGAAGGAACAAGGAGTGAAGACTGTAAGGATTGCTGGTTAATATAGTTTCATGGTCAGACAAACTCCTTATCTTCCTGAGGAGACCATGCCTTCTGTGCTGTCAGGGCACATTTGGGTGTCTCCAAGGCAACAGACACAGCACCATTTGCCATTTTTATTTTGTAAATGGTATAATTTAGAGGGACTGCTTTGCATAGTAGATGAGAAACTGTCTCAACAGAAGATCTCAAAATGAGACATCAGCAATAAATTGTTCTTCATCCAACATCCTATATTTTCAAACAGTGGCCAAGTAAATGATACACAGACACAAGCATGCATTTATTTGCTAGTGAAGTTTGCAGATGGTGCAGGATTAGTGGGATACTAAATAATAGATATTTGAATATCTTGATTTACGTGGTGACTGTCCAAGAAAATGGTGTTTCTGATTAATTCAAGTGCTAGCGTTTGTATCTAGGAATGAGAGAGAGGAAGAATAGATAAGGTTTGTATTGGGAGCATGGGGGCCTGTGCCTTGGAAAGGACAGACTCTGAAGACAGCAGAGGTGTCTAGTGTGAAATACAGGTAGAAACCCAGTGTCAAATCTCAAGCTGTTACACCAGCTGCTGGGAGAGAGGGAACCCACTGGGATGGAACCCTGCTGGGGTACCAGTGTTGTGCTGCCCTGGCAGGTGCACCCTTTCCCATGGGCTTGGGTGGACTGTCAGTGGCTGTTCTCTTGTGGGGCTGGAGTTTTGTTGTTTCCAAAACCAGGTGAAGAATGGAGGCTGAGACCTTTGGTGATGCAGAGTGGTCAACTTTTTTGGGGGGAACAGGCTAGGAAACAGTTGATTCTCTAATAACAGTGAATGTCTTGGACATGGGTCATGGTAAGAATTTTTTCTGGGAGAGCTTTAAAAATAGCCCTTAGAAATTAAATAATGAAAACAAAACTCTAACTCATTTGACTCATAATAGTCTATGTCTTGTAGAAACAATACTGTGGTCTGACAAGCGATTCAGAATTTCTAGCATGTATTAAAATGTAAGTTGAAGGAATGAGTAATCACCTCTGAAAGACTTAATAACTCTTTGTTCCTTCTTCCATATACTTGTGTTTGAGTCATGACAACAAGGAGGATACAATAGGTATTTGTGGGAACATAAAGCCCGTGTGCTCAGGGAATGTGTGATTCCTCTGCAAGTGTTATTGTTTTCTCTGGCGTCTTAAACGCTGCTTATAAAGCAGTACTCTCCCTTCAGGATGTGACCTCTCTGCCTTTTGTCTTGAGTCAGACAAATGGTGACAAAAGCATCCCAGCAACATTAATTGACTTTAATTACCAGATTGGGGGTGTGCAGCTTCTTCAGCATATTTATGAAAATCCAGGGCATTCCCTACGTGACTTGGGTGGGCTTATTTCCATGTGAACAATGAGGAAAACCTGAGATGCAAGAGTCTGTTCCCACACACAATACGTTGAAAAGAAATCACCCACATCTGTTTTTTTTCTCTAAGTTAGGGTCTTGTTGCTTGTCCCCTCTAGGGACACTGGCTGGGGAAGTGGGGCACATGTCATGGTTCAAAGTCAGATGCAAGACTTAGTTTATCTGAGTCAGCTTATCTGCTTCTCAGCATCTTCTTGGTCCCAGCACCACCCCCACAGCGCTGAGCAGGAGCCCAGCTCTTTCCTCATTCTGCTCGATCCCTGTAGCCTTAATTTCCCTTCTCTTTCACGGATGCTGCAAAGGAAGGGTGAAGTATCAGATTGTTCCTTAGTAAAGCGTGAAGACCCATTACCAACAGATACAGGAGATAGTGGGATAGGGAGGGAAGAGAAATTTGAAGGCTTTCTGAACAGCTCATTTGTATTAAGTACTTGATGGGGTGATTTATCTGGGCAGAGTTTGGGTCTCAGAAATTCATTCAAGCTTATAATTATCTTGGCAGATGTGGAAAGTCAGATTCACAGCCACTCAAACCTATTAGAGCCTCACACTTTCTAAAAGGCAGAAAAAAAACCCTTCAGGTTTACTTTCTTAGATGCAGAATAGCTTTCTATTCCTTGTCAGCTCTTGAAATCTGTCCTCTCTCCACTGCCTGTCTTTAGCTCCCAAGGGAGAAATGAATGCAGGTCCACTGGGACAGAAAGGGAGAGAAAAAAGTATTTCTGCAAAAGAAAAAAAACCAGCCTATTTTCATCCTTTTGCAACAGGTATTTCTTTATGAGGAAAAGCAAGTGGAAAGGCAAGTTAGTCTATGAAATGGAGGCAGGATTATACCAGAAGGTTTTGCTAATGCTTATAGTGGTGGCATTTTGGGGAGCACAGAGGTCCCTGTGCTGCTGTGGGTACAACAGCACCCGTGGCCTTCTTTCTCTCCCTCAGTTTCCTTTGTTTCTGGCCCACTCCTGCTCTTACCTCAGGGAAAGGTCTCAGCTCTCCTACTTCAAAGTACTTGTGCCTGGCTAAGCTGGATCTGCCTGAAGATACCAGTTAATTGAGCCCCCCTTGCTGCTGCCCTGTGCCTTGAAACAGGGACAGAACACCTTTATCCCTTGCCTGAGTGCAAGGTGAGAGGGAGCAGGCTCAGGAGACCTTTGGTATGGGAAATTGTAGGTCAATTGCTCTGAGACCGTGGTGTGACATGTCTGTTTTGGAGGCTTGTGTTTTGCTTGTAAGCTGGATGCAGTCCCACCTCCCTGCTCTCCTTTGTCTCCCTTTGCTTATACCTCACAGGAGCTTCTTGGAGTGGGGACCATCCCGGGCATCTGATTGAGGGACTGGCCTTAGCTAAAATCAGGGAAACAAAAGGGACATCTATGTGTAAATTGCAGAATGGCTGTGAGAATGTGAGCAGAGGCGGCCAGGGGATAGAAAAGACAAGAAAAAAGAGAGAAGAAAAGCAGTTTCCAATATTCAGGTAATCTGTGATTTTTCAGAACGCAGTAAGCAGGGATGCTACTGATGGGATCTAAGGCTGCACTAATGGGTTTAGGACTACTCAGCTCAGGTACAGTGTAAGCATGGACCTATGGTTTTGGGGGATCCTCCTTGAAAAACTGGTTCTCAGGTTTTGCTGCATTTTTAATGTGATTTTTGCACTGTGAATGTCATGAATAAAATTCTCCAGGGGAAGGAGCGGGGAGATAAAATTGAAATTTCAAAATGCTAAGATTGGAGCATTTGTTTTGAGGCTTGCTGGATTTATCTTACTGTTTTGGCCACTGAGCCCTTAAGTCTGCCTCCTACAGCAGCCATCCAGGAGTGTTTCTGATGTCAAATTCCTCAAATGTCAGGCGTGCATTTTGAACAGTTATTTGTATGGAGAGGCAATCCAGAGAGACCAGCCAGAGTGCTTGGCCTGTCAGTCAAGGCTCACAACGCTGTTGCGCTGACAGGAGTCATTGTGACATCAAATTGCATATAAACTGAATAATTTCAAAATTAAAAAAAGGAGATAAAAACAAACACTCCCAAAATGAGGTGCCGATGGTGAGCCATGATGAAACAGGGTTCAGTCTGGTCTGGTGACTTGGGCCAGTTTTCCTTCAGCCTCATCTTCTTTTTTCAGACCATCATATCTTCAACATCCCTCACAATAGCCTGTACTGTGCCTCTGTCAGATTTTTAAAAAATGCAAATATCAGTAAAGAACAATGCTGAGCAGCCTGGTTTGCTTTAAGGTTTCCCAGAGGAGGTAGTTGCACAGGTCGGGGGAGCTGGAAAACTCCCACCCCTGAGACAGAGGGTTTCCTCCTGTCCCCAAGGTGGGCTGGCAGGGGCTGAAGCTGGCACAGGGCTGGAGCACTTGGTGGCATCACCTGCCACAGTGAGGGACTGATGGCTTTTGCTTGGCCATAGCCCAGGGCTGGAAGAGGAAATTGTATGAAAAATGAAATGCTTTGCAGCCTGGCAGCTGCCTGTGTACCCTGCTTGGCCATGGAGGGCTGGTGAAACACACTGCTTCCCAGAGTAATGCCTCCAGACCCTCTTCTGCCAGAAGCCTGGGGAAATGGCATTTAGGATGCACCCTACACGCAGGTGCTGAGGGAGGAGCTGCACTGGCTGGGCACTGCAGGGCTCACTGTGCCACAGTCTGGACATGGTGCTGCTGGGGGTGAGGGTCTTCTCCCTCTGAACCTCCTGGGTCACCCCTCTCCTGGCTGCCTGCAGACACTGCGTGCCCAGAAAATGGTTTTAACACATTAACTCCTTTCAGGCAGAGAAGAAATCTGCTCTCGGGGCTGCATCCACTCCAGGTGCTGATGTAGCACAGCGCTTCACTGGGCTGTTACTGAAAGGCAAAGCGATGTTAATAAAAAGCTGAAAAGGGGATTTTCTGGGGCACTGGGGAGCAGGCCTGGGGCTCACCTTCCCAGCTCTGGAGCCAACATGGTCCCTGGGGCTCTGCCAGTCCCTCTGCTTGTGTGACACCAGGGGCACTGGGAACAAATGGGTTTGGGAAGAGCACATGTGCCTTCATCTCCTCCTTTACCTGTGCCTCCTGGCTCAAATTAGCTCTCGGCATTGCAAAAAAATAGAAAAAAAGCAGCAAGAAGGGCTTTTATTGTGAAAAAGAGACTCTTCAAATGCTTGTTCCCCTCTTCCCAGCCTCTCCACTCCCCTCCCCACAGGGAGGTGGGTCTGGGATGAGGCAGAGTTTGAAAACTCACAGCTGAAGTTTGAAGGGTGTCCTCCCACCCAGGGGGAAGCGCTGGCGTGTGGTGGCAGGACCAGCAGCCCCCACAATGCGGAGTGGGGAGCAGGGACTGCAGAGAGCCCGAGGGGCACCCCTGGGTGACAGCCCCCGGCCGTGATTAATGGCTTGTGCAGGGGAAGCAGGAGAATTTACTTTTTTTTAATTGCTCTTTTTTATATTTTTGTATTCTGTGTTGGTTCCTGGTGTTGTATGGATGTGCCACTGGTGGATGGCACCCGGCTCAGGAGGTGATCCACAGGCAGCGAAGCACACGAGGAGGAGCGCGAGACATGGTAGGATTTGGGGGTTTCCTTGCTGGGTCTGCTCTGGGACACCAATCCCATGGGATGTGGTGCAGTGGTGTATCCTGGCTGTCTCCATCATGGGGGCAAGGCGAGTGGGACCACTCGGAGTGTTGGGGCAAGGTGAGGCAAGCAAGGCAGGGACCCACTCCAGCACAGGTCTGTCCTCAAAGGCATTAGGGGTGGACCAAGCAGATG
The DNA here is from genome assembly GCA_013396655.1 of Campylorhamphus procurvoides. Classification (NCBI taxonomy): domain Eukaryota; kingdom Metazoa; phylum Chordata; class Aves; order Passeriformes; family Dendrocolaptidae; genus Campylorhamphus; species Campylorhamphus procurvoides. The sequence goes on along the minus strand of WBMV01003229.1, from coordinate 4,743,911 downwards.
TAAGAATGCAGTACGGACGGACAAAGCAGATTGTAAGGATGCCTGTAAAGGCAGTGCCTGGGGCTGCTGTGGCTGAAGGCACTGCTGTCAGCCAGGGAGGTGATTAGGCTTCCTCAGCCGAAACCCATCTCTTTTAAGTGCCCAGGTGGCACTGCTTCGGGCAGGCAAAGAGCATGGGGTGAAGGCAGTGAAGTGCAGATAGACTCAGAGATTACAAAGAGCCCCTCTGTGCTTTCTGTGTGATCCCCACAAAGCACAGTGCTTTCATCAAAAAGCCACAACAGTGGCCAGTTTGGAAAGAGAAAACTTCATGTCCCTCGCAAGAAATGTTGTATTTCCCCAGCATTAGAATATTTATTCAAATCTGTAGCATGTTCCAAACCTTAGGGTGGTGCTTCATCTCATCTAGTTTTAGGGCTCCAGTTTGGAACATCCCTCGGCAACCAGTTTCCAGATCCATCGGAGCAAGCACGCACCAGCTGAGCTGGGATGGCACACCCCCCCACCCCACTCCCTGTTACCATTGCCCCTCTGTCATGTTGAGGGGTTTGCACTGCAGGGCAGGGAACCTCTGTCTCTGCTTTGCCACCTCAGCCCTTGCAAGGCTTGTGTTGGGCAAGGATTGCAAACCTGTGTGATGGATGAGCTGAGGAGGCTCCTGGTGCTGGTGCCAGATTGGTCACTTGTGTCACTGAAATGTTTTTATGTCCTTGAGAGTGTGCTGATGTCTCGGAGCATCTCTGGGAGCAGTGAGGCTGTGCCAGACTTCACCAGAGTGTGTGTGTGTAGGGGGACACTGGTGTTGTGCTTTATACTTTCCATCCTACAGTTTCCAGAGGCTGTTTTAAGTTTCTTATTTAATGAACTTTAGCAGTAGGAAAAGTAGATAAGAAGGGGGTTTGTGTCACCCATTTTGGAGTTGGAGAGAACTCTTCCCTGTCAAAGGGAAAGCCAAGGCAGGTCTCCCCACACCAGCCTTTTGTCTGCAGTAATGCTTTCCTGTGCGAGTCTTCACTATGAAGCCTTTCAAAGTGAGCGCAGCCCGTGCCAGGTACCTCGTGTGGTCCCCCATGTGAGAGCAGGGTATTCACTTTTTGCCAGGATTTCCATTTTGCCTTGGCAAGGGAAGGTCTGCTTCTGCAGCGCTTTCCCCCTCTTGAGCTCCCACGTTGATTGCTTTGATTTTGTCTGTAATCTGGGTGTGCTCTGGGCACCTGTAGACAGGGCAGTCATGAGGAATAAATCCAGGCTGTCCCCTAAGCTGATTGCCTTCTTGCTTCATTTGCAACAAAACCCCAAGCAAGATGCTCAAGATGATTTTTGACTTCTTTCAAAATCACCAGGAGGGTGACCCCTTGCAGAAAGCCAGAGGGATGCCAGCTATGAGCTTGCCATGTGTTAGTATGGGGAGCACGCTTGCAGCCGGCTGCTTATCGGATCCGACCGCTCTACATGCTCGACCTGCTGCAGCACTGAGTGCTGGGGAATGACTGCATTACAGAAACATCTTCTTTCTTCTGGTTCAAAGTCTGCCAGAGAGCAGTTTCCAATTGCTCTGTCATTCTCCTAGTATGAAGCACTCTAAATACGAGGGGCTGATTGCACTGGATTAATCCTCTGGCGTGGATGCCCAATGCCTCAATTACCCCTTCTGTTTCCAGTGCTCCATAACTCCAGTCTGCCTGCAGCTATTTGTCTTGTCCTGGGGGAAAAGCCCCTTTCCTGTGAGCCTGGCCACACCAGTGCTTGTGCCAAGTTTGCTCTGCTTGCTCAGCCCTTGGGATTTGCTGGGAGAAGAGGCAGGCTGGGGGGCAGCTGCCAGCAGGCTTTGGCCAATACAGGGTCTACACAGGCAGCACTCTGAACCAAGTGGCAAGCAGATTTCTTTCCCTTTATTTCTCACTAAGATGTAGCAGTGTAAACAGAGGAAAATGGGGTTACCTTTCTGCAACTGAGGCCAGGGCTGGTATGAACTATTCTGTTTTGAAGAAAGCCCACAGGGCTGAAAGGCCCTGCTGTCCTCCTCCTCCCTCCCCTTGGAATCCCACGAATGCACTTCCCTGCTCTCCAGGAAGGGAAAAAAACCTGACAGCCAGCTCAGGGAAACCCAACTGTCTGATTTGGGCAATGTCCACTGAAACCCCAACAAGGAGATCCAGTGCTGCCCCTTGCCAAGCATCCCGAAGTGGGTTTTGTGAGCTCTTCCTGGGAACCAAGGAAGCATTCCTGTTTCCTGGTGCTGGTCTACCAGTTAGAAATGAAAACTGAAAATAAGTGGATCAAAATGCCCCCTCCCCAAAATACAGAAATAACATGACCCTCAATAAAATAAATTTCACTGAACCGAGTGCCAAAATGCATGAGAGAGTTTTAGCAGCTTTCAGGGTACTCATCAGCAGGATTGGTAAACTCATCAAGATCAAGAGGAAATAAAACTTGATTTTATTTTAATGTATTCCTCCCCATATTAAATACAACCCAGAACACGTTGCAAAAGAGACATGGCTTTCTAGCACTTCTACTCTTTGCCACTGTTAGGTGTGGAGGAGCCAAAGCAGCCCTGCTGGGGATGCCAAGCCAGAGGTACAGTGAGAGAAGTTACCAAGGTGAGAGGAGCTGTGAGGAAGGGGGTCTGTGTCTCCCAGAGTCTGGCTCTTACATCCCCAGGTTTGGATGTCCCACAGGAAGCATCAGTGCGAGCTACTGGCTGCATCTGGAACTGAAGTGCTGAGGAGTAGGACTGTCAGTCCCTGAATGTTGCAGGAACAAAGCATATTCTTCACCAGAAGCAACCCAGGGGTTTCGAGGCAGTTTGTGTGTGGGACTTAAGGGGAAGGAGTCCAGCCCGTGGGCCGCAGGCTGCTGCCCTTCTCCAAAGCATCCCCTGTGCAACCCCACACAAACAAAGGCAAGACTGTTCAAAATGAGCAGGGCAGGAGGCGCAGATGTTGCACAAAGGCAAGCCACATCTGTTTCACCAGGGAAGGGGCCCCCTTCTTGCTGGTTCAGCAGGCAGATGGGAAAGCTGCTCCGAACACTAACAGAGCTGAGTGCAACAGGCTGGCTGGGAAACTGGGACGCGGGGAGGGGGAAAAGGAAACCTGGCAGGATCCTGCACGGCAATGTGGGAGTGAAAGAGCTATGGCCACCCAAACCCACTGCTCTCCCTCCTTGACATCCCTGCCAGGATTTCTAGGTAGTGCTGCTCACATGTAGGCGTGAGGGTCAGAGGGAGAGGAGGGAAGATGAGGGGAACCTCCCTTGTGCTGTGAGGCTAACAGGACAGTCTTGCACTCAGGTCTGAGCAAGTCCTTACTGTCTTTGTGAACATGAAGTGCTGTTTCAGGTCCTCAGTGACCTGAATGACTTGGGTGCAGGTTAATGTCACTTCTACTGTTGAAAAGTAATGGATATGTTTGCACATGTAAATGGCAGCAGACCTGCGCATCTCAGTGATGTGTCCTGAAAGACAACCATCAATCTCCTGGGAGATGTGTCACCAAAAAGTAGAAGATACAGCTAAGCACGAGTCTGCAGTAAAAGCTTCGACTCTGAACTGAAACAGAAGAAGGATGAGGCATCTGAAAGCTTTTAGTTTGCTTACTTTAAGCAAAAGAAGTATGGCATCCTGGAGACTGTTTATTTTTGTGGTGCTTTGTGTTGACTTATGGGATTAAACTGGAGGGTTCTGAGCTGCACTGTACATAGCATTGGGATGAAAAGTGCCGTGTCCATCCCTGAGTATTAACTCCCTGCAAGCTGAGATTTACACAGGGGGAGTGAGGAGAATTAGAAATCTTTCCTTTTGCTCAGTGAAACTGACATGATTTAGTGGTAAGGACAGTGTTATCACAGGAAAAGCAGGGCTTTAGTCCACCCCAGATGCAGGACAAGGTGTGTGTCCTCTCTGGGTACCCACAAGTGGCAGCCCTGACCTTCACTGCATCAGCTGCACCCCATGGTGTGGCATCCTCCACTCAGGTGCTGGCCATCTGCTTTCTTCATGGTGCCCTCTGTCTCCTGCCCTAGGTCTTTGTCCTTCAGAGATGTTGAACAGGACATTTGGGATGCTGGGAGCCTTGCCATTCTTGTAGGCTATTTCTAGGTAGGTGGTTTACAAGCCGTGTTTCTGCTGTACTTTGTTTATTCTGTAACTCAACTGTGACCAGTCAGTGCAATGAGAATGGCACTGTTACATACAAGTGCTGGGATTTTGTCATGATGCAGAGCAGTTTCCAGCACTGACTGAAAGACTTTGTTCAAAATGGTCCTTTGGATGTTGGGGTGTATGAGAGGGGCCTGTGCTCTGCCTGCAGCTATGCAGACAAGCACCTCCATGGTGAGGGGCTTCCAGAAAACAGAAATAGTCAGTCTAGGTGGGGGGCTTAGAGGAAGAAATAGGGCATCTCACCCCTAGAAAGCAAAAGGCTCAAGGGGCTGATGTAGGGCCTGGAGCCAAAGACATGCCAGAGGCTGTGGAGCTTGAGGATTTAAAGGTTTTTCTAATTTGCTGCTCCAAGGCTGTAGCAATAACTGGGAAGAACTGTTAAGGCAACATTATTTGAGAACTTAAAGGCAACATGATGGCACCATCCCTTTCAAGCCAATGCTCAGACCAAATGGTATGAACACTGTTTATCCCATTATGCTGCTGCTGGAATATTGGCCTTTGTTAATGCAAAGCACGCTTGTCTTGCAGTTAGGCTATAAATTATGTCCTGCAGGCAGAAACTTTGCAGACTGTCCAAAATTTAGCAAAGTACAGCATGTTTTAAAGTTTCATCCCAGGCAATTTAACTTGGTCATTTTCTGGTTTGGTTTTTGAATGTGCTGGTGGGAAAGGTTTGTGTGCCAGCCACGAGGACTTTGCTGACTCTGCAGGGAAGGACCCAGCACCATGTGGTGATGTGTCACATTTCTATCTCCCCAGCCTCAGCTGACCCAGTGGTTGCTCTGACTCCCTTTCACAGGGTTTGTAGGAGCACAGTCCCCCTTCCCACCTCCTCAGTGCCTGGCTTGAGCTTCCCAAGCCATTTGTGAGGAGCAAGGTCTGGAATTGTGTCTGCAGGAGTACCTGGAGCTGACAGGCATGGCCTGCCTGCTGCATCCCTGTCCTGTCACCAAGCAGGGTGGCCTTCGCAGGGTGCCAAAATGCAGTGGGTCATGATCCTCCCCTCTTGAAGAGCATTTTGGAGGAATAAACGCTGCATCCCTGATGGAAACAACCCCAGACACAGAGCTGGCGCAGGTCTGCTGGGAATCACAGCCACTTTGATGGATCATGAGGCCAGGTGAAGGGCTGTCTTTGTGCCCCATGGCGATACAGATGCAGGTGGGTGGTGGTGAGATCTGGAACTCCACCTGTGTGCTGGGGGAACACAGCAGACCTGCCCTCCTGGGCAGCTGCTCTGAGCCAGAACTACCTTTGGTACTGGCATTCATCATTTAACAGCTGTCTTCAGTAAATTCCCGCTCTGTGAGCCATCTATCTTCCCTGAGCAGGATAATATAGGAAGGCACTTAGGCACTTGAACGATGAGCGATGGATGCTGCCAAGGATTTCCTTCTGCTCAGACTTGCCCAGAGTCACTCTGGGTGTGGAGGAGTTTTGTCTCCTTCCATGTCTTCAGCACCATTATGGTGAGCTTAGCCCATGTGCCATATGCCATGCCCTCAACCAAAAACCCTCCTGCACAATACGAAAAAGAAGAGGCTGCTTGCCTCCCCGATCTGATTGACATGCTCGCTCTCTCCAAAACACCAGGAGCTTCTGTGAGCACCAAGTGTGGGTGCAAGGCTCTGGAGACGTTCCCAGAGGTGGGGGGCAGCCAAAGGAGGTTTCCCACTTGTTTTCGAGCAGTCTTTGTTAAAATTGGTCACGGCAGGCTGCATCTCCTGCTGCCCAGGCGGTTTTGCGGTTCATTGGGCGGGCAGCGGTGCTGGGAGGGTGAGGGTAAGCATAGCTCTGTGTGTTGCACCCCCTGTGCAAAGTACACCCCGCTCGCTGTGCATCCAGATAAATGCACATACCTGCTTTTTACCTGCCCATCAGCAGGTTGCCCTTGGCAAAGTCCTTTGAGCTTGGCAGCCTAGGGCAGGCAGGTGGCCAAGAGGGACCATGGCCATGGCTGAGCCATCCGGGCTCCCTTAGGCACTTCTTTGGGACAGTGGGATTTACTGCTGGAGTGGTCTGGCTGTGCCAGTGCAGGGGCGGGATCACTCTTTTGAATGCCAGAGGAAAGCAGGGACTGATCCCATTTTCAACAGCCACGTATTTCCTTGGCTTCTCTCTTGTCTCAGGGCTGTTTCTTACATTCTTGGATAATGAAGTTTGGGGGTTGTTTTCCTTTTCTTTCAAGCTCGACAAAGCCAATTTGATGCACTTTGAAAAGAAATTGAAAACAGGCTTCTCTGCTTCAAATTCTGCCAAGGTTCAAGCATCCTGGGAATACAATGTCAAGGATAACCCTCCCCCCTGCAACCACGCTTAGAAAGTTTTATCTCCAAGCATCGAAGCTGCACAGCTCTCCACTGTGCCTTCAGAGCCTGGACTGTACGCCCCTCTGATGAGCAAGGGTATATATTATTTACTTATTGGCATCCTGGAACAAGCAGTACCTCTCTTAAGCCTCTTTATGGGTTTTGCCTGCTGGGGAAAGGACCTGATTTCTGGCAAAGACGTGCTGTACTGTCAGCATGTCAGCCTGGCAAAGCAGAGCTGTACGTATGGTTTGCATTTCGGGCTGAATTGAAGCCATAGCTTAAACTCCAGCATTTTTTTACAGCATGAACCCAGGGAAGCTGTCTTTGGAAAAGTATTTACCTAGGGCTTGTAAATATAGTATTATTTCTGCAGTGTTTTATCACCTAGGTTATGATTAAATTTGCAGTATCAACTGCCAGAAATAACACAAAGACCGTACTTGCACTTTTTTTGTTTCTTTTTGTTGTTGATGTGGCAGGGAAACCCTGAATGGTGCTAGGGAAGGGAGCCTGTGCTGGCCCTTGCCCAGCCTCACAGCCCAGGATTTCAAGCTGGGAAAGCAATGAACCTCAAACTTGTGGTGCCCAAACCCAAGCTCACTGACAGGGAAGACAAAGTGGGTTTGGACAATAATGATTTCTTAACCACTTGGACTGTAAATTGACTTGACATTAAAAACCTGGCAGTCACTGCCATCCATTTGGCATCCTCTGTTCTCCAGCTGTGGGTTAAAAAGGATTTTTCCTGCAGTATTTTGAAGGTTCTGCAAATGGGTCTTGCATGCATCCCTCCAGGATACTGGGATTTTTGACAGCCAGGCTTTTTGCATATCCAGGGACAGTGCAAGGAACCAAAGGGTTATTATTGGCTGAAAAAATCACACAAAAAAATCACCCTGAAAATCCTCTATACAGAACAAGAGGGTTATGGAGGATTTTGGTGAGAGTGGGATGAACCATGTCCCTCCACAGGGGCAGAACAGCGGAGACGCTGGGAAAAGTTGCCCAGGGAAACATGGATTGAGAAGGGACTTGGGTGGATGCAGATGGGAATATTGAGATTTACAGTTAATCCTGTCCTTTGGGTTTAATAATGTAGATGTTATTGCAGTTAATTCAGCATACTTTGAGGCCAGAGGGACAGATTGTGAGGCATTTACAGTGATAACTCAAAAGTAGTATAGATATTAGAGTATAAAGATCAGCCCTTTTTATGTCACAGTGTTATTCTACTGTGCCTAAACTATGCTATAGACATTGCACCTCCCCTAAACTCTAGCTCAGGATGCCAGACTTGGATTCGGATCACAACCAGCCCCTTGACAGAAGTCCTGCTATCCCTTGGGGCTCCTAGGGGTGTTCATGCTCATTCCCTCCCCAGAGAGGCACCTAAGACAATGATTTAGCCATGTAGTGCAATGCGTGGGACAGTTAATGCCAAGCCTTGAATGACCCTGCCTGTGATTTGGGACAGGACATCCCTCACCCTGGACTAGGTCCTTTTCACTCTGGGGAGAGGTGAAACAGGGGGTCCCCTGGCAGGTCCTGAGACCCTGTACCAGACAGCTCCAGCTCCCAGCAGAGGCTGGGGTAAGCCATGTCTGAACAAAGAATTCAGCCCAGCAGATCTATTTTGCTCCACTACATTGTATTTCTGGGAGAGAAGCAATTAAATGAGAGCTATAAAGCTGAATCACTCCAAGTGCACCATCAATAGCTCTTGTAAGCTTCATTAAATCTGCTCAGTTCTTGAAAGGGAAACATTAAAGGAACACCTCTATGGTTGAGGGCAGCAAGCTGGTGGCTCCTCTTATCCACCCTAGCTGATGTTGTGTCTTTGCAAGGGCTGTGGCTCCTCACCATAGGGCTGTCTGAAGCAGCCTGCCCATAATGAAGGCACCAAACCTGATGTATTTTAAGATAATGCTGTATCAGCTTATGGAGGGGCTCATGCACTGGGGTTGCCTGGGGCAGCTGTGCTTGGGGCTGGAGTTGTGCTGGTGGTTGGTCCCTGTGGCCAGTGGGAGCCTGCGGTCCTAAAAGCCCCATGGCTGGAAATGCTTCAGCTTGCCCAGCTGCTTTCTGGAAGTAATTCTGGCTGCTGGCTCTCACCTCCCTGGCTTTTTAGATATTTTTTTTTCCCCTGGCTTTTACTCTTATAAACAGTCTCTTATCCCTTCTTTGGCAGTATATTGTCCCACTGTGTCTGCCATGGATATACTTGTGCTTCCAAAATAAATAATTGCAAAGAAATGTATCCACTTGACCATTGCCTTGACTTGCACTGTGAGTTTGAGCCACTTGGAAAGGCCTGTTGAAAGCAGAGAAACGGCGCCAATGTGCTTTTTGTGGCTCCAGCCTCCAGAAGTGTGTTAGCCTGCCCAAACCAGTGTGAATGAGATATGGGTGCAGTGTGGCCCAGGACTGGCTTGGAGGATCTCCCAGTGCTGGCCCTTCACTGCCCTCCACCTCAACTCAAAAGCAGATGTGCTGTACTCAGGGCAGGCCCAGCACCATATGCATGGGATTTCTTCAGGCCAAAGGGGAGAGATGAACTTAGCAATACAGGGAAACTTGTTTGCTTGTAACTGCCTTTCCAGCCTATGTAATTTTTTAAATTGCTTCAAAGTAAAAAGTACGTCTAAAAGGGGACTCCCCCCCCCCACCCCATATGTATAAAGATATATTGACCAAAAATTGGTAGTACCTGTCTAAAGGCAGTTCCTTAGTGCTGGGAATCAGAAGACTTTAGATTTCACATTTAGCATAGACCATATAGACTCATAGAATAGTTTGGGCTGGAAGGGATCTTAAAGATATCTAGTTCCAACCCCTATATCACAGGCAAGCACACTTTCCACTAGACCAGGTTGCTCTGAGTTCCATCCAACCTGGCCTTGAACACTGCCAGGGATGAAGCATCCACAGCTTCTCTGGGCAACCTCTTCCAGTGCCTCACCACCCTCACAGAAAAGAATTGTTTCCTAATATCTAATTTAAACGCAGATTTCTGGCACAGGTCATATCACCAGCCATCACCCTCCTGCTACAGTGCCTTGGAGGCAGTGAGTACTTGGGGAGCACCTTTCCCAGGAACACAAGCGGAGGGGTTGCTTCTCCTAAGCAAACTCTTCCTGTAGTCACACTGCAGCATCACTCTTCCCTTCTCTCCCCACAGGCCCAGCGGCAGTGGCGAAGGACAGGGGTGAAGCTCTCAGCCCCAGTGGCCATCGGGGTGCTGCTGACCCTGCTGGCCATCATCCACCTGCCCCCACCACCAGACCACTCCCCACTCCCACTGCCAGCCTCGTCCCCTCCAGGTCCCCGGTGGGAGGTGGCTGACCTGCTCTCTGGAGGACAAGCCCGCAGAGAAAGGCTCCCTGTACCCCTCACTCGCTTGCAGCAGGACCAGTCCCCTGGCCGGGGCAGATGGAGGCGGCGGACGGTGGAGAGGAAGACTCCCCCCTGGCTCTCTGAAGATGACCTCCAGAAGATGCAGCTGCTGGCCACCGGGCAGGTGGTCTCCAAATCCCGCATCCCTGCCCATGGGCAGGTCATGCGAGTGGGGCTGCGGGCCATGGGGGATGCCAGGGGGGATGTCTTGCCAGCCAGTCCAGAGAGGGACTGCCAGGATGGGAACTGTGGGCTCATCAAGCGCCCTGGGGACCTGTTGGAGGTGCTGGCCTTCCACCTGGACAGGGTGCTGGGGCTGAACCGCAGCCTGCCCGCCGTGGCCCGGCGCTTCACCAGCCCCCTCCTGCCCTACAGTTACACCGATGGCTCCCCACGCCCCATCATCTGGTGGGCTCCTGACCTGCAGCACCTGGAGGATGCCAACAACGACCAGAACTCCTGTGCCCTGGGATGGCTGCAGTACCAGGAGATGCTGCAGCCCCACAGACCGGTGCTGGTGGCTGGGGATAACCCCTGCTCCAGGATCCCACACAGCGAGTGGAGCCGCCTGGCCCTCTTTGACTTTCTTCTTCAGGTAGGGCTGGGGCCATGAAGACCACCTGCCCCACTACCTGTGCCACCTGGGTTCCCCTGCATCTGAGCCTTTATTGACCGTGAACTCCTTCTCTGGGGGATCACACAGGCTCTGGTTTCTTGGGGTGTATTTTTACTTATCAGCTAATGGGGAGCAGCAGAGCTCTGTGCAGAAGCACTTTGGCCTGGGACTTGCAGGGGAAACACAGGCAGGTTACAGACATGGTGAGTCTGCTCTCATGTGGGTGAGCTTCCTGCCATTGTGGCTTCAATGGCTTCACTTTGTGTGGATGCCAGCAGTGGCTTGGGACATCCCTAGGGCATCTCTAGGGACAAGCAGAGTGTTCTGCATCAGCCCCATGCAGGGATGTGCTGCTGGCACTGGAGATGAGTAGCCCTGCCCCTTCACATAGCAGTGCTTTCCTCCTCCTCGGCATTAGTAGCACTTAATCTCCTGTCTGGAAAATCATACCCTGCTGCTCTGAGGGATTACAACAGCGTCCCAGAGAGTTATCAGTTCTTGGAGGGCAGCTATTTTTCTATGAAAAAAAAAAAGCCTGTTAGGCACCTTGGGGCTGGAGCTTTGGTTATCAGACAAGAGGAAACTGCCTGAAAGGTCAAGTATTAAAGTAAAAAAAGAAGGAAGCAAAGAAAGAAAAAAAACACAAACTAAATGTGTTCTCATTTTTCTCTCTCTTTTTGTTTTTTTCTTGCCTTTTATTTTTTCCCCAAATCCTGGTCGTTAACACTTACAACCTTGAACTAGGACTGGCAGAGGCAGAGCAGTCCTGGCTGGGCTTGGAAATATTTCAGCTGAAGCAGCCAACCTCCTTCCCTTCCCCAGACCAAAATGCCACCGAGTGCAGTGGAAAGGCTGAGTCTCCAGGAGAAAAGTATCTGCATTTAAGGAGAGTTTTTTCTTGGAGGGCTGGAGCAGTGCAATGATAAATCCAAGGTTTTCCTCAATAATTCCAATGGGATGCAGAAAAGTCATGTAAAGAGTCTGTAGGATATTGTAGAAGTGAAACAGCATCTTTCAGAAATGGCTTTAGCATCTCGCAGCCCTTGCTGGGGAAGAAGGAGCTGCGAGATTTGAGTCCAACTGTACATTGGCATTAGAATCCTGGTAATTTTCATGTATTACCCATAAGCTTGGGCTTCTTCTGTGTTGATTTCTCCTGGTGTTTGCCATAAGGGAACTCCCTTCTACATGCAAAGTTTTACTGGGGGCAAAATGCTGAGCCTGATGGAAAGGGGGCAGCTGCTGATGGCTTTGTCCTGTGCTTTAAAGAGGGCCAAAACCACCAAATCATCTCTGAAGCACTGCAGCCACTTCTCCAGAGCACCTCCTTCCCAGCTGAGGGGAGAGCAAGGAAATTTCCCCTAGAGGAAACCATCCCAGGCTGAATCATGACTGGAAAGACCTATTGCACCAAAGAGAATGCCCTGGGGTGGCCATAGGACCAAAGAAGGACTGAAGGTGGGCTTATTATCAGGGTGGAGGGAACAGGCAGCCACTGTGGGTCACTTGGCTTCTGTCTAGTCATCACCTGTAGATCACTCCAGGCTTACCTGGGTCTTACCTCTTGGGTCTTACCTTATTCCAGCCCTGCCAGTGACTCCAGAATCCTCTCTGCACCCCAAGCCCTGCCTCCTGGCTTGGCACCAGCAACACCGAGCAAGGGAATGAGTTGGACATTTTCGTGCTTCAACCAGAAACCACATTTATTTTATAGATATGTATTTATATTTATTGATTGGTATTTTAAAAAAGTGTTTGCAAACAGGCCTCCAGAGCTGGAGGTGGCAAGCCAGCTTCCCTACATGGTTGTGGCAACATGCAGCCATGGGAAGGGATGTTGGCAGCCAAGGAGACCCTGCCTGCCCCACAAACCACCACAGAGGATGTGCCAGCTGCTTCTGAGAAAGCTGAGGAAGCCTCATGAACACCAAGGCAGGGTTACTGAAACCTGGTCTGACAGAGATTTATGTCCTTTAAAAGTCCCTCATTCCTCCGAGGGTGTGGTTGAAATACTGGAAGTTGCCAAGTGAGGTTTCTGCCGGGAATTGGGGTGGGAACCAGGAGGTTTGACAGCCTTGATGACACAGAGCCCGAGCAGCACCTGCAAATAATTAAACAGAAATGTAGCTAAAACAAGTCACTGCGGCCCAGCTTAAATGTCAGGCATTTTTCCCTTGCCAATGCTTTCCCATTAATTTTTCCATTGAGAGCTGCTCAGGTTACCATAGGGACAGATGAAAGGGTGTATGTGTTGCAGGAGCCAGGTGAAACAATCATCCAGAATGACAAGACTCAGAAAAAAATTATCTTTTTGAGGATTCAAACTCTAGGTTTCCTTGGGTGCTTTGCTTGTTTTTTTCTTTCTTTTTTTTTTCCCATTCATGGCCATGTACATCTTCCCTTGGTTTCAGCTTGAAAGCACAACCCGTTCACCCAGTGTGGAGGTACCAGGCACCAAATGCAGCTGAACTCCATCAGGAAAGTGTAGCACCATCACCTTCTTCAAGCCAAAGGATTTTTGCAAGCCACCTCAGCTTGTTCATGCTCTCCTTCCTCTCACTTGCTCCCTGGTGTATGCATCTTTTCCCATTTCCTGTCTACTGAGGATCCCTAGAAATGTTTCATTTTCCTCTGAGCAAGAAAAGTTCACAACAGGACCTACCCATCCTGGGCATACATCATTACTAAGGTCCCCAAATGTCTCCTGCAGGTTCACGACCGCCTGGACCGCTACTGCTGTGGGTTTGAGCCTGATCCCTCTGAGCCCTGCATGGAGGAGATGCTCCACGAGAAGTGCCGGAACCCAGCAGAGCTGGTCCTGGTCCACATCCTGGTATGTCCCCTGCTCTCCAGGGTCTGCTCTGGGGCCAAGATGAAAGTACCTGGGAGGCACTTGCAGGGCTGAGGTGGGAGCAAAGGGAATGCAGGTCCCTTGGTGATGCTGGGTCCATGGTGGGAGGTGTGCCCAGCACAGAGGGACCTGGACTTTGGCATCTCCTGTCCCTCAAATACGCTCAGGCTTTTTCACTGCATTAAAAAGCAGCCTACACCCACAGACTGGCGTCTCTGCAGTGAGTGAACTCCTTCCCATCCTGCTGGCAGGTCCGGAGGAGTGCACCATCCCACCTGGTGTTCATTGACAACGCAGGCAAGCCACAGCACCCCGAGGAGAAGCTCAACTTCAGGCTCCTGCAAGGCATAGACAGGTAGGAATGTGCACCTTCCAGGGGACAAGCCCCGGGTGAGGGCTGAGCTGGCACACGCAGGATGGCCAGCAGCCCTGTGTGCACACCTTGCTGCTCCTGTCCTCCCCAGCTGGGCACCCCTGTGAAGCAGGACCACCTCCCACCCCCAGCAGGCTGGCTGGGTAGGCTCACAAACCCATGTGCCCTGGCCATGAAACTAGCTCTTTACTCTGCTCTGGGTGACTGATGGCAGGCCCCAGAGCCTATTTCCCCTCTTTGAGTGGCAGCTGCACAAAAATAATGAATAATCAGGTATTTCAGCATTTCTTGCATCGTTGCCTATGAGGCATTTTTGCATGCTGCAGGCCGCTTGATTTGGAATTCATTTTGATCTGTTTCTGATGGAGCCATCTGTGCACACCATGGGGCAGAGTTCTAAGCAGGAGGCTCCTCATCCTGTGTTCCTCTGAGTGGTCATGTGTTTCTTCCCAAAGCACCTTTCCTTGAGTCCCTTGCTGCTCCCCTCCCCTCTGCTCGGCCTTCCCTGGATAACCCCTTCCCTTCCTCTCTCTTCTGCTCCTCCTCTGCAGCTTTCCAGCGATGGCAGTGGCCACGCTGCGGTCGGGCAGATTGCAGAGCCTGATGCTGGAGTCCCTGCGCATGGACCGGGAGCTCTGGGACAGCCAGGGTGGTGCCAAGGGGCTGAGACCCCTGCTGCAGACCATTGACAGGCGGGCACAGATCCTGCTCCGGCACATCCAAGAGCACAACCTGACAGTGTTTGAGGACTCGCCATGCTGAACCGCCTGCCTGGCGAATCCCACCAGTGATGGATGTGCCTCATGCCCTCAGCATGGGTGAGATGAGACTGCACACTGGTGCTTGGCTCTGCGCAAGGTGTTCCCCCCCTCCCCTTTGTAGAATGCTCTGGAGAAGCAGATGGGATCACAAGGAGTAGGAAAGGGGAGGAGGAAACGTCTTCTGAGGCAACCCACAACTACTTGAGAAAGGCTACAGTCATCGAGTCATGGTCTCAGCATGGATTTTCAAAGGAGGGGCACATCCATGAGAGTTTAGGGTGCCTTCACACACACAAACATGCACATACCGCAACTAGGAAAACTGGAGGCTTGGACAGCTGAACAGCTGACATGGACCCTGGGAAGGGTTAAAAAGCAGTGGAAGAAGTCACTGACAGCCTTTCCATGGCTTATACTGGACTTTATGATGATGTTTTTATTGTTTCCAAAACATCCCAGGCAGAGAGGGGAAAGCAGAGGAGAACTTTCTAAGTGGATTAAGCAGGGACAAGATGCCAGAGCTGAGCTCTGCCTGGTAGTCCCATGAAGGAGATGATGTGTGCCCAGGAATGAGTGTAAGCCCTTGCCTGAAGCTGGGGCTAGGCAGGATCCTGGACTGCAGCAGCACTGGGCAGCAACTGCCCTCGCATAGCCCATGGTACCATCCCTGGTGAGCACCGTGTGCCATGTACCATGTGCCATGTGCCATGTGCCATGTGCCACGTGCCTTGTGCCATGTGCCACGTGCCTTTTGCCATGTGCCTTGTGCCATGTGCCTTGTGCCTAGTGCCATCCCTCAGCAGGCCTGGGCTGCTGCCAAGGTGCGTTCCTGATCTGAAGATTTAAATCTCTCACTCATTCCTTCCCTTCGCTATCAGGGGATTAAAAGGCAAAACCACCATGCTTGTGTAAAGTGCTCCTGGCTGCTCTCTTGGGCATGGCTGCGCAAAACTCCTTCCAAGGCTTGCAGAAATATGTTTTAACAAAAATACCGAGCTATTTCAGCAGAAGGCAATCAAGTGCAAAATGGTTTCTGAGCATGCTGGCACCTCCGGCAGAGCCCGTCCTGCTCCTGTCATCCCTCAGGCTCCTGCCCAGCAGCCCACTGTGATGAGGCACAGCAGCAGGTCCTCAAACGTCAGGGATGAGAGATAATCCAGAAGCAAACAGAACAGGAGGAAAAAAGGTGCAGGGATGGGCTCTGTGACTCCCCACCATGTGTTTCCCAGCTAAGGCATGCAGTCAGTATTTACTTTCCTGGAGCTGCCGGTTCCTGACCTGTGGACTGAAAGTTTGTCACCAGGACAAGGCTTTTTCAGAGGGTCTCAGGGAGCAGCCCTCCATTTTTCCAGTGCTACAGGTGGAACCTCTGTGCCTGAGGCATCCCAAATCACTGGTGCCTTTGGACAGCCTCAGTGAGACTGGTGTAGGCACTCGCTCAGTGCTGCTGTCCCATTGCCATAGCTTTGGAGAGCACGGCCACCCGTGCAGTGGGGAAGAGAGGGCAGGTATTGATGCCTTCCCTGCTCCATCCCTCTTAACATCGTGTCAGTCTGGGAGCCTGCAAGGCGACGCTTTAACATCCATGCTGATAAGCACAAGCAATTACCTTTTTTCCCCTTTTTCCTCTTGCTGAAGAGAAGATGAAGTGAGGCATGGGTGACATGAATCAACAAGCACAAGTGCTCTCAGGAAGCATCAGCACTCAGTGCTGCAGTCACAGCAGCACCCAAAGTGCCATCAGCATCTTCCTGGAGTCCTGCCCTCCAATTAGCCAGGGAAAGCCTTTTTCCCAGCACTCTCTCCACCCCATGAGTTATCATCCTATTTGCTGTGCCATGGGGTGGAATACTGCCACGGAAGCCCTGCTAAATCCTGAATTTTCAGGATTTATTATCAATAGGTGAGCTTAGCATGCAAGCATGGAGGAGAGAAAAATCACCCTGACTCCTATGAAAAGCCATGGCCGGGCACGGCTATATAAGAGTAAAGAATACTAAATGAAACATAATTAAATAACAAGAGTGTTGGTTAGGATGTGCAGCATCAATCATAGTCTTGTTTTTTCTCATTAAAATGAGACATTTCATTAAAGGAGAGGTTGTCATGCCAGGTAAGCCAAATTCTCAGCAAGAACTGGGAGGCAGATGGGGCTCTGTGCAGCGGCCAAAGCTGTGGACTTTGCTGTGCAGAAACAGCAGCTTTTGCCTTGCCTCTGGTTGCATCTTCTCAACCTTAACCCTGCACAAGGTAGTGGGGATTTTTCTAGGGTTTCTTTGGGTATTTCCTTAGTTGTAATGTGAGTTTGCTAAACACATACGGGTACATCTGTAAGTAGTTACTCATATGAATAAAAATCACTCATAATTTAACAAAGAGCCATGTATGGATAAATGAGAGAAGCAAAAGCCATGATCTTGCTGATACTGATCATGAATCTTCTTTAATTAGTCATTTTTTTCATTGGTTTGTCTATGTAACCAGCACAGGCTCTGAACTGTGGTCATGGCTGTTCAAAGGAATCCTGTGGACTGCTTACATCAGCCTTTACCATGTAGTGTTCAGCTCAGTTTGTCCCAGCTGTGAACGTGTCGTATGTCCTATGATAAGCTTATTTTTATGGTTATAACTATTTTACAGTTATAAATATTCACTTGGAGCCATGCTTGATAAACAATCATCTGAGCAGTGATCCTGTTTTAACCAAATTTTACCGGACATCATTAGAGATCCTATTGGTGTGTGGTAACAAAAAAAAGGACATGGTCCAAGCTGGCTGCAGCAGCTAAAGCAGGATGGTTTTGGATTTAAGAAAGCAGTAGCAGCTAAGCAAGGGAAAAAGCAGGGGAGAAACAAGGGCTCCTTGAAGGAGGGCACCCCTGCAGCACCCTCGTGCTCACCCTTGGCAAAGCAGGAATGTGCTCTGAGAAGAGCATTTGAGAGCACAGGCATGCACCTTCCCAGAGCTTCCCCAGGAGGGAGGGAACTGTCTCGTTCTGCAGTGATCCGAGTGACATGATCTGTGTTTAACAGCTCTCTGGCTGTGCACAGCAGATCTCTGGCTGTGCACAGCTCTTCATCTGGCAGCAAATAGTGCTGGAGGATGGAAGGCAGGGGTCAAGCTGGCTTCAGTTTGCTGAATACACACACACACATATGCATGCACGCCAACATATAGTTTCACTACTGCTATTCAGCCTGTTCTTAACACCCCCAAAGCTGGTGACCCCTGGTCACCCCCCACCAGCCTGCTCCAGTGCTTTGCTGGCCTCACACTCCATAAACTAAATGCCTTTTTGCTGCATTTAAGGGCCACTTCTGGAGCTTCCCATTGTGGACACTAAATAGTCTTTGCAGCTGACCTGTATGGACCTCACAAAGCTCTCACTGAACCCATGCACTGGCCAGGGGTGGCATCAGTAGGGTGGCATTCGGAGTTGATGTGATGACCTACCCTTGTGCTTCCTTCCCTTAAAAGGTGGGTTATTACAGGTGACACTCAGAAACCTTACAAGATGCTCAGCAAAATCCTCCCAAGCATCTCTGTGCCACACAGAGAAAGCATGGGCTGACTGCTGTCTGAAAGGCAAGAGCTAGCAAGTAAATCCAAATTTATTGTTAAATAACTGGATATAAAAATAATCTGGCTTTTAGAAAGCAATTTATTTATGCTTTCAGTACTTACTTAAATATTTATGCAGAAAAGGAAAAAAAAAAGTCTGCTCTGACATAGGACTATCATTGTAGCAACAGCCTTTAAGATAAATGGAACTAAATTAGCCTGATGTTTTATTTACATCCAGGGAAGAAATAGATAAACTCTCCTCATGATGGATTTTCTTCATTAGCTGGGCAAACGCCTAAGGTACAGCTTTTGACATTGTTTCTTCCATGTGGTTAGACAGTTTATCAAAAGGGCATAAAATTGTGAGGAAAAGAAGCAGATTAATGGGCAGTAAAGTGAAGATCACTGAATTTATGATATAAGTAGCAGTATCACTGGAGCTTCAGAAATGGCATATTAAGTAATGGACACATACAAACACACACAGAAGTTCTGAGCCCCCCAGACCAGCTGCGTTGTCAGCAGCTGCTTCCCAAATCCCAGTGGGGGGGTCCCCACACTGAAGCTTCACCTCCCTTCTCCCTGCCTTCCCTTAGATCTGGGTTTATTCCATAATGTTCTCATTAAAGCTCATGAACATACGATTTCCTACCAATTAAAAATCCCTAAGACTTTTCATGGCTTCAGGGATTATAACTTTGTCTTCACATCTGTGCTGCTGTAACTGTTTCTGCAACCTATTTTGGCAGGTTTGGCTGCTGTTACAGCACTATTAATCATACCAATATCAACAACAATAATGTATAGGTCTTATGATTCTTTGTAAAAAAACCCCAGCATTATCCACTTTTGGATCCCATATGGCTCCTGAAGCAATTACCTCTGGAATGATAATTAGCTGTCAGATAAGGCAAACAAGGAGAGAAGGAACCTGGGAGGAAGGAAACATTCTTGGAGATGGCAGAGGGGCTGTACTTGTGGGCACCCAAGCTCTCTGCCCTGCCAGGCAGGGGCTCGTGTTTTCAAGCTTCACAAGAGGGATTTTGGGTGCAGGGATGACAAAGAAACAGCAGTTTAACCAGTGCCATGAATCTCGGTTTCCAATAGCTGCCTCCAGCAGGTGGCATTGGCTCGACAGGCTCTCTTTTCTCCGTGCTTTCCAGGAGTATCTTAAAAATTCCATCTCTGGACCGACAGATTTCAAGCAGCTAGAATGTCATTAATTCCCTAATTCCCTTCCAGCCTAATCTGCCCAGCTGTACTTTACATCCCTCCACCAGAACCACCTTTCCCCCTCTGTTTCTCTTTTTCCAGTGAAAATCTAGATTCACAGAAGCAGAGCATTGCTTCATGCTGGGAGCAAAAAAGAGAGGGACAGAGGATGGCTGCTTGGAGAACAAAATGCCACAGCATCCAGGAATCTTCCCACCCAAGTGTGGACCCAAGTGTGGACCCAAGTACACGGCACCTACAGGATTTCTGGACTGAAGACCTCAAATGGGAGTCAGGTTTCCAAGAACATGTCCTTCAAAGATATTTTGGACACCTTCTGTTTTGGTAGGATTGTCTCTGTTCCAAAGAACTCATAAATTTCAGGACTTTTTGAATAGGCCCTGCAGTCATCCCTGGGATGGATTTTAAAGTGATACAGCTCTCAGAGTGCGTGATGCCAACCAGCAGATAACACAAATCCAACCATACTTTGGGGTTTTGAAAGCTACTGGTTTGTAAGCAAGGCAAGCCAAAGATGGGAGCAGCCTCTTCCAAAGATGAGGAGTTTTCCATCCAGGTGGTCCTTGGGGATTTCCCTGGGTTTTTCTGTTTCACTCCTAACTTAAGGACCAGCCTCACTTTTCCTCCTCTTCTGAGCTGCCCCAAGTTTTATTCCCCTGGGCCATACCCAGCATCACTAATCCAAGCCATAATGCAGGTGCAAAGGGGTTTCTCACATCTGGCACCCTGTGCTCGTGCCATGCATGTCCCTCCAACTTCTGACTGTGGCTTGGTCTTGGATGCCATGTGAGGTTTCTTCCCCTCCTCAGTTCCTGTCCAAGTTTCAGGTTAAGCAGTCAGACTAACCATTTTACTTCCTTTTGGGATGGGAGGCTGCAATTTGTGACATCTGTGCATCATCAGGCAGAAGGGGGGCTCCTGCAGCAGGAGGGGCAAGGAAGAGGAAGGATCGAGACTTTTCTATAAATCCATGAGTTTTCTTGACTGATACCAGGAACTAATATTTCAGTCCACAGGAGTATTAACTCAGCCTATGCACTGCCTGGCCCTTCCCTGGTTGTCTGGAGGAGGCAGGGTGTGGTGATGCGTTCAGAAAGCACCTGAAAGGAATGGATGAAGATTTTTCCCACCAGCTGCTCAGCCTTGGGAAAGCAAAGAGAAACTCTCCAAGGATGTCTGTTCAGTCCTCTCCCTCCTCCCAGTCCAGCCAGATGAATATGGGAGGCCAAGGAAAACCTGAGTCCTGACTCTGCATAGAAATGGAACAGGGTGTGCCCACACAGGGGTATTTCCCTGGTGAGAGGTGAGCATGCTCCACTGTGCTGCTGGCCTGGCTCTCCTTGAGCAAGCATGGGGCTGCCTCTTCTAGTCCTGTTTTTTGAGTGAGCTTTGCTCCATTGGATTTAATTTTTGGCCATATGCAAACAGGGATGGAGTTTTTATTGAGGATGAGGCGACTGGATACAGTGGCACAGGCTACACTGCAAATGTTGCTGTATTTTTGCGCGTGTTTGATTTTAATTGCCCATTCTGGCAGCATCAGGGAAGGCTCAGAGTAAAAAAAGCATGTCCCAAGCCCCTTTATGTACATAAACCATTGGAGGTTTATTGCCTTGACCTTCCCTGAAAGAAGTTCTTGGCTCCTCTGAGTTAAATCTTGGGGATAAAAAGGGATCTATTAAGCTGAGCTGCAGATTTGGCCTTCTAGGAAGCACATCTAAGTGCCAACAAGATACCAGGAGGCTGAGATCTGCCACAACTGGGACAAATCTTTTTTAATGGTTTTTGTTCATTCACCAGGGTCTGCCAGCTCTGCTCCTTGCCAATACTAAATATTCTGGGAGCAGGGAGTTAGTAATTATATTCAATCTAAGGCACTTCAGCATGGTTTCCTTGATTTGGAGTGAGGGGTGGTGCAAAATGTATGCACAGAATGGACAGGTTAGGTCAGACACTTCCTGCTTTATCTTCTGAGCATGAAACCTGGCATCACATGCAAAGACCCATAATTAGGTGCTCAGGAAGAGTTTATCCTGCCCATTTGAGTCGAAGTTGTATGCTCAGGGTGCACAGATCAAAGGTCTCTTTTCCCTCACTGCTTCTACTGATGGCCAGAGCAGTTTGCTGAGGAGCTTAACTGGAGGGATAAGATGGGATAAGCAGATGAACTGCTTCTTCCTCACCTTAGATAAAAGAGATGAAGGACTCCAGGACCTTTAGCAACCCTGACTGATCTCAGAAAATTTAAATGTGCAGATATGTGCTTGTAGCACATGGAGAGAGGAGCCCCAGCAGCCTGCTGTCCTCCCCTGGCAAAGCCAGTGGTGTTGGCACAGGCCATGGACAGCTGGGAGCCTCTGGAAGGTGCTGCAGCTGGTGCAAGGGATGAGCAGCCCTCTCCATGGAGCCTGAGAAAGGACCTTCTCTGCAGACATAAGTTTGTAAACTCAGTTTTTTCCCCTACATGTAGGAACTATATGGAGGGTCACCCTTAGCTGGGGACTCCTGGTCTGCCTTCAGCTCATTCTAACTAGTCCCAGCACTAAGTGATTTCAGTGGTGGGGATGAACTAAAGCACATGCACCAAATGAGATCATATCATAGAGTCATAGAATAGTTTGTGCTGAAAGGGACATTAAAGATCATCCAGTTACAACCCCCCCTGCCATGGGCACGGGGTTAGGAGGCAGCTTTAGGCAAGCCTTTGACTGCCATTCCACAGCTATGCTGTTCTCCAGGGTCAAATCTAATCAAACATGGACAGTTCCCATCTCAGGTGCTGGCCTGTCCCTCTGGGAGGCTTCTTTCTTTCACACCCCACCCTGTGGTGCACAGCAAATATTTTGCATGTGCCAAGGATGTTTGGAGGCAGCTGGGAAGAGCTGGCTGATATCTGGGGAGCACGTGCTGGTGGAAGAGGTCACACTCATTGTCCACGCAGGGGCACCATATCAACAGCGGACTCTTCCCTGCCTTTATTTTTCCTCCTCTTCCAGAAATGAGAAACAACCAATAAGTGTGGGAGATATCTCTACTTCAGCTGGGCATGGCCTTTTCAAGATGACCACAGCTCAAGAGGTGGAGAAAAAGGTCAAAAAATACATGGGCATACTTTTGTGGCAGCAGAACCCATGTGGGCAATGTGGCTTCACTCCCCCCTGGTCTCCACCCCAGTCTGACCCCAGGCTGTGCAGAGAGAGAGGCTGCTCAGTCCTTCCCTAGCTCTCCCACCCGGTGATGCTTTTGCACGTATCCTTCTAAAAAAAAATCTCATCTTCCTGAGTTGTTTTGATTGTTCTCAGGAGAGACTGCCTTTTTTATGCCTGCAGTGTTATCCCTTCCCTGCCCCTGCCTTCTAGAGCTGCCTCTTTCACGCTCCACGAAGCAGCCAGGCAGTCTTCTATTTTAATTGCTTTCGCCCACCTCCTGTCCTGCCCTCACATTAGCTTTAGGGGGTGTGGGGCAGTGGAAAGGCTGGGAAACAGGGAACAGTTGAGTGCTGAGAGGCAGAAGAAGGGAGGTAAGCAGGTACCTGCTGGGCTGGTGGATTTGAGCCCTGGCGTGCTGGGAGCAGATGTGTCAGTGCAGGCACCTGCATGGATATGGCCAATAATTTCTCTGTCTTTGCAGAGCTACAGCCTTGAAGTTTGCCTCTTTTATTCTGTAGGGACCACTGACTGCAAAAAACAGATGCCATCTGTCCACCATGCCTTGTAAATCAGATTTTAATCATCTCTGGGAGAGGGCTGTCTCCTGCTGAGTGCTGCACACCAGGTCTGCAGGAGTTACTCTGCAAAATTTACATTTCTGAGAGAGATTAGTGTTTAGGGCTGCAGCTTCATACCGAGGAGGCTGAAATTCAATTTCTCTCCCTCTCACAGGTTTCCTGGCTGATGGTGGAAGGTGGCTTAGGCCATGCCTGTGTCGATCAGTAGGTGCAGATCTGGTTTCACGTCCCACATGATCTCCCTCCACAACACACACCACAGCATATTTGCCTCCATGATGAGGGACACCATCAGGTTGGGACAGGCAGTCACCTCCAAGATCCAGTTTTGCTCCATGAAAACCAAAGCCATGGGTTGCAGAGATGCTGGTGTCAGAATTGCTGTCTCCTGTGGTGCTGCCAGTGGCTGATTCACTCCAGCTACAGGCTTGCCTGATAGATAGATAGATAATGCTTTTGTTCCTAGGGCTGCTGGGTGCTGCAGTAGGTTACAGTGGGCAGTGAGGGAGAGAAACAGCACAAGGTCTGACTTTGTCTGATCTGATACAGCCCTTATACAAATCTACAAGGCAAATGGTGTCTTCCTACAGTAACAAAATGGGCTGCTGAGGATGCTCACAAGTACAGGTAAACTGTCCTACTGTCCTTGTTCCTTTTTTCAAAGCATTATATATTGCAAAATCACTGCTGGTATTACAGGGAGGCTGCAAAGCTACCTCTTTGTGAGTAAGGAATCAATAATTTGTTTTCTTCTTCCCTCCATGAAAAAAATCCTATTAAATCATATTGTTTTATTAAAAAGGCAGTACCACCCCAGCACAGAAGGCAAAGCCGATCACAGCCTGCCTGTGGGGAGATAGAGCTCTTTTATCCACAGCCTCTGTGGATTTATATTTCAAAAAAGAGCTTAGCAAAGCCTCTACAAACATGGTTATTTATTAGCTGGCATTGCCAAGTTTTGACCCCCCCGCAGAGGTACCTGCAGGGACAGAGCAGACAGACCCAATGGTACCTGCAGGAAGCTTTGAGACAAACCTCTGCTCCTTCTCCTCCATCCCTGCCAAGGGGATTTGCTGGGCTGGATGGTCCCACCAGCCGGCCCACAGCTCACTCATGTCTGTCATCTTACACAAAACAAGGGCGTCCTCCCAGACTGTGTATTGTCACATCACAAGAGGGTGCTTAGCTCAGTCTCATCTTGGGATGAGACAAGTCCTGTCAGCTCATCAAAACCCAAAGTCCAGCAGGGAAAAAGGACAAAAACAAGGAAGAAAACAATGCATGAAGCAGGAGAATTGAGAGTGAGAATGATCTAATGTTTACAATGATGCCATCCAAATAGATCTTTGAATCAGATGCCTTTAGAGTTCAATCTTTTCCAAGGGTACGGGAGGAGAAATCTGCCTCCTGTTAGCACCTTCTGACGTGTTGCAGAAGCAAACCTGCATCCTCAGTTCACAGGGGCAGGGGCAGTCCTCTTTCATTTTGCATTGAATCTTTTTCCTCTACCTCTGCAGCAATAGTGGTAGCTGCAGCTGGGCCAAACCTTAATGAACTGGATGGGATGAGGACACAAATGCAGTGTGACTTGTGCAGAAACCATTTAATAGGGAACCACTTAAAGAGATGCTCCCTCTGCCCCATACACGCCCCCAGAGAGTTGTCCTGCAGGATATCTCCATGGAGGTGCTTGAGATGGAGGAAGGTTTGGGCAGGGCTCATGAGGCTGGGATGAGGAGTCTGATGAGCAACTCCTGCAGCTGAGGGCACCAAATCTAGTTTGTAAAAATGGGCTAATGTGGGGCCGTGTGATACCCAGCTAATGAGGAGAGCCCAGCATTGACTGCACAAGCACCCTGCAGTGCTGTGATGCATTCTAATCAGCACTCAGATATCCGACAGGAAAAGGAAATATTTCCCATCTTTTTTCATAAAGATTCAACCCTTCATTCCACCGACACCCTGATGAGGCACCTTTACCAATAGAGCTGTCATGAATAAATATTTTCAAAATAATTAACTTAAATGTTAACAACCCCCCCAGCATCTCTGTTCTATAGCTAGTAGTCATGGAGCTGGGGTAGAAGGTGGAACATCCCCTTTTCAGAGGACCAAAGGAGACTATGGATTAAACCGATTATTGAGCTGGTTTCTAATGAGCGTGCTGCAGCTTTGCCAGCTGGATCAAAGAAATTAAAATCCTTGGGCAAAATAAAATTTCCACTCAAGCCTTATGAGTCTTCCTATTCCCCAATCTTCCCCCCAGATCCTTATCCCTGACCCTGATGCTTATCCCAGTCTCAATTACAATGATGCCTGGACTGAGGTGTTACACCTATTTCCAGATAAGACGGTGGTGTCTGGGACCATCACCTTACTGGAGCTCAGAGAGCCCTCACCAAGGCTGGCTTTGTCCTCCACCCCTCCATGAGATCCTTCACTTGTGGCCCTTCTCACAAGCACCACCATTTCTCCCTCCTTTGTCCCTCTGCAAAGCAAGAGAATTTAAAGACTAAACCCTGCTGAGAAATTAAAAAATTATAGATCCCTTGAGACATAAGGTACAGCTACACAACCAACTGCATGAGCAGGGAAACAGCTTTTCTGTGTGTTGGGGGAGGTTTGGCAGGTAGCAAAATATTTCTCAGCTGAACACCCTCCAGTTTGAATTAATAGCTTGGGTCCAGCTTCACTCCTCCCATAACAAATAAATTTTAAAACAGAACTAGCCCAAGAGAAGTATCTGCTGGATGTCTTCTTAATGCCATAATTTTTTCCTCTGTAAAACATTCATCTTTTAAAAGCTCTCTGGCTCTTCACAGCTCATTTTCCTTGGACTTTCCTAAAGATGCCTGTTCTGAGCATATGCAGACAGACAACTGAGTTCTCCTGTGGTGACATACACAAGACACATGTGGCAAAAAGAACAAGGCGAGCTGTTCCCAGCAAACAATTTATTTCTGCTTGTGAATTATCAATGAGGAGACAAAGATATGGGTTTTTTTACATAGTCAGCTATTACTCAAAACTAAAACATTGCCATATTACACCCTGCTGCTGGTCATCCTGCAAGGCAAACTCCCACCATCATGTCTGCAGCCCCTTTGCCACCACCCTGTCACAGACTTCTCCTGCTCAAAGGGATGGAGGTTTGCACATTTTTTCCCATGGTTTTGGGATCTTCTCCCACTCCAGAGAGGACCCTGAGCTGGGATTAAGCTACTGCTGGGATAGAGCATTATGGGAAGTTATTAAACAAGAACTCAATACAACCCTTTGTACTTCTCTTAAACTAATAAACAATAGATGTTCCCTTCAAACCTAAAGGAGCAGCTAATAAAACACTCACAAGCTCTGCCTTTCAATCTCAATAAAATCCCAGCAAGATGCTGCCAAAGAGATCCTTAAAGCCAAGCACTGAACTCAATGTTGAAACATCAGCCCCCAAACACAATAGGAATATGTCCATTTCCTCAGTGTGCCTGGGAAGAGACAGAATTTGGAGGGCTTGATCTTTCCCATTTGCAATCAGGTGGAACAAAGTGTTTCACCTAAAACCTGGTACTTATAAATCAGGTATTTGAACTCCTGCAGAGAAGCCATTAAGCAGTTCTCAGCTCCAGGTGTGTTATGGCTTTGGACAAACCCTTATATCTGTTTTAGCAAAATGGAGCAAAACACAGTCTGCTACAGAATTATGTTTTGCAGTTTCCCCAAATGAAACCCTTCATTGGGTGCCCTTCACTACTCATCACACAGTCTCTAAAGGTGGGAGAAAAAAACCCTAAACATGAAAAATAAAGGGGGACACAAGTGGCTCCCACTGAGATAACCCTCTTGTGAGGCAGAGGTCCTCTCTCTGGGTGGAAAGTTTGAAACTCACAGCTCAAGGAGGAAACAACTGATGACAGGGAGCGAGGCCAGCACGTCCATGAGTGCTCCACAATCTTTCAACTTGCCCAGCAAACAGTGGCAGAGGGCAAGCAAGCTGCCACCAAATGCTGAGAGGCTTTAATCCCACTTTTGAGAAGAGTGCAAGAGCAAACTTTTGAGGTAGAAGGTGATGCACAACTCCCGTCCAGACCTGGCAAAGCCTGACCTCACACTGTTGATGCAAGCCCACTTGATCCTTTCCCCTGCTTGCTGCTCCTCTGCTGGCACCAGGGGGTGGCTGATGAGAGCTGGCAGGAGCCTGGGCACGTGTCTGAAAGCCAGGGAGAAATGGGAAAGACGCGGCGTTAATTGTGATGGCTTGGGACCAGCTGGAACTGTCGCACCGAGTTAAGTGAGGAGAAAACAGCTCCCGGCTTGGGGACAAGGCAACTCGGGGGGCTTGGCAGGGGACACCAGAGGAAAACCACCACCATGGGCCAGTCCCCTGCCCTTTCCCAGCCTCCGCCCTGGAGCATCACCCCGGTGTTACCAGGGATGCAGCTTGGATAATGGGAACACAGAGCAAGCCCACTGGCAGCAGCATTCGCCTTTGAAGCCCTGCCATCACATGTGGGCTCCCAGACTGGCAGGGTCTGAGCTGCCTTCTTAGCTAAATTGGGACATTAATTACCCCAAGCCACACTTCTAAGTGAATGATGGGCAGCTCGGTCTCAGTGATGCCCCGTCTCAAGAGACTAAATGAAGATGAGTGGAGCAGTCCAGAGCCTCGTCGCTCGGTGTGCGGCAGGACCACGGCTTTCAGCAGGCAGGATGTTAAGGGAAACACCACACACTGAGGTCTGAAATACCCGGAGCTCTTGGTAGCTGGAGAGCTGAGCTGGAGTAGCAGCGGACACACATCAGGGTGGTTGTAGATGTACCTGTGTGGTTATCTAAACACTTGAGATGGAAACAGACAAAACCTGTTAAAATAAATGGCACTGGGTTTATGCTTCTTGTTGCCTCTCCTTCAAGTAGATTTACGATTCGTTTGCATTTATGGAGAGTTTACATTTTTTAAGTGCTGCAAAACAGTTCAGCCTGAAACATGCGTTTCAAGCCTATTTTAATCTTGCGGTGAGGAACAGATTCCCCTGCGAGTCAGGGAGCTTCAGACTGAAGCAATAAATGGGTCCCTTTTATAGCCACTTTCAGATTTGCCCCTCTGCTGTAAATCTGTGCAAATGGATCCCAGCACAGCCCAGGTGGCAGGAGCTCCCTGTTCCACAGCCCCACTAAACCTGGCTGTGCCTGCAGCACTGCACACTTTTCTCATGGATCTCTGCTTTGGTCTTTTTCCTGGTAAACAATTGTGTTCGAGGGCCTGATTTTTGTTTATTCCCCTGTAACCTGTATGGTTGTTTGCATGAAGGCAAAGGGTATGAAAAAAGCCATCAAACCAGAACTGGGATAAAAAGGGAAAGGCTCCATGGAGCTGCAGTTGGATGTGTTGAGTGCAACATTCTGGGTTCAGGCATGTTTTCTTGCTCCTGAAGCTGCTGATCACCTGATGGAGGTAATATTTTCCTACAGATTATATGGGATTGGCTGCAAGGGGTTCTTTTTATTTCCATCACACAGAAAGGGTTTCCAGGTAAATGGCTTGTGTGGCCTGGAGCAACACAAACTGAGGGGAACTGCTGGTCCATGTGGGTAATTTTGTGGGTCTTTCCCCCCCTGAAATGTTACTGCTTTGAAAGAGAGCTGAGAAAGCAGAGCCAAAATCCTTGCTTAGAACTGGGTAGCCTGTTTATGTGAGGTGCTTACCCATGTGGCCCTCATGTGAGCTACTGGTGAGGATGCATCAAACTGGCCACTGAAATCCCCTTGCTTTTTATGGGATGGGATAAGGATTAACTCAGCAGGAGTAGGGGAAGAGCAGTGGTGTTTGCCTTGGGAAAAACCACACAGGTAGATGTGCCCATCACAGCCTGGTGTTATATACCTGCCAACCTCACCTACAGCGCTGCTATAGTAAATATAGACTGCTGGTCAGAGATTTCCCAACCTGGGCTGTAAAAAATATGGTTTTTTTTCTGAGGAGAACACATTTAAATTAGGTCCTTGCTCAGAAAGGTGATGGCATGCAGAAGAGGAACATGCAATATAGAGAATTAAGCCAACCATCCTTTGACAGATTTTCTTTCTGCCTACAAGCTTTGCAGCACAATTTTGTGAGGAAAAGGCTGCCCTGAGACTTCCACCAAAAATTCTGCACTGCAGACAGGCACTCTCAGGTCAGCCCCACCAATTTCCCAGCCCTTCCTGTTCTCCCTAATAGGCCTTTTGTTTTGTTTTGATTTTTAATGCACAGGAAGGAAAAATGCACAGAGAAACAAAGTGTTTCTCGTAGAAGTGGCTGAGATGAGCAACCACAGTGCTTGGCCCCTTGCAGTTGCAGCACAGATGTCTTTTTGCTCCCCATCTCCAAGGACACAGCATTTTCCAGGCATCAGCATCAACCAGAGGATGTCCTGCAGTCACTTTCTGCCCAAAATAAAGCAAGTGAGAGGTGGGAAAAGAGCAAGAACACAAAGCACCTGAAACCTTCACTACCAGACAGCTGAATCCCATTCTTCCCCTCAAGAAAAATGCGTTTCAAACTGCTCCTCTGAAGCACCATCATAATCCTGAGGAAGGAATTTGGAGGAAGAAGGAAGGAAGGGTATTTTTCACAGCTGTCTGGCTCTGAAACTGAAAAGTATTCATGTGTGGAGGAAAGCACCTTTCCCTGCCAGGAGAAAATAGATGAAAAACATGTTTCTGAAATATGGAGGGCAACACTCATCTTCCATTGTGCTGCACAAGGGATGCTGTCAGGGGCTTCCTGGCCATGGCTGGAGACATGACAGTGTTTTCCCACTGAGCTCTCACCCCTGCTCGCCTCTGCCTAAAGTCCAGCTCAGATTTTTCATCTTCTAATGGCAAAACAGAAGAAGGGACCTAGAGAAGGGTGAATAAAAAAGAACAAAGTGATAGAGAATTATATAAATCCTCTAAACAGAGGAGCAGGGTTGGGAAAAGGGCTTGTACAAACAACAGATTTCCCTAGCTAAAACCAATGGCTTGGGCCTGCAGCCCTCCACTGGTCTCTCACCTAAAAAATAGGAGACCCTCCAGTAATTCAGCTCAGATGGCAGTACCCACCTGCCTCCTCCCTCTCCTCCATGCTTCTCACAGTGAGAATCCTGCAAAAAACCAGACACATTTCACAAAAACTTTGTCCAGATGGCCATGCATGTCCTTACCCTGCTATTCAGCTTGAGCAGCAGCCTGAGCCTCTGCTTCCTAATCCAGGGCTGTCATACCTTACCACCAAGCAGACATGATCCCTGAATCCAGGCACACCTGAAGGGTAGGGAAAGGCCAGGGTTCAGCTGTGTTTATTTCAGCACTGGTGCAATCACCCCAGTGCAACACACTCCATCAGAGTCCACAGAGCAGCTGCTGTCTCAGCACACACTCGTGGATGGCAACAAGGACCCTGCAGGTTTTTGCCACGCAGATTGAAGAAGCAGGAGGAATTGACTCATCGTGGAAATATCACACCACTAGAAACATCCACAGGATAACAGAGTTGGAAATCCACAGACAGTGGGAAAACAACGTTGCTGCCGGTGATGGAATGCCTGCAGACTGTCCCACCTCCATCCACCTTACTCACATGCTGGCCAAGCCAAAAGGGGCAACTGCTATTGGTAGTGGCCAGAACAACATTAAAGGAAGGAAGGACAAAGGAGCAGGGAGTCTCTAGGACAGGGAAGAGAGATGTTAAACTGAGTGAGTTTGTCTGTGGATGCTACATTATGCATACAGGGACATGACTGACCCAGAAGGTAAATCTGGCAATTGGAGCGAGCTGTTGGAATACACACCAAACAAAGGGAAACTCAATTAAATTTTAAAGCCAACACATTTGAAAGTGGCAGGACTAAGCGACATTTAAAGGTGATGATAATTGCCAAGTTATTTTGAGCAAACAGGAGGCTATTCCATGTATCTGTTTGAATGTGCCAACAATTAATTTAGTAATCAGCATGTTCTAAAGGGACGATTTGAGAGGGTGACAAGGAGGGCCAGGCCCTCAATCAATGCAAATTCATGATGGTTTGCTGTGTGACAGCCAGCCCCAGCTAGCAGAGGGTTTGGCTCAACCCCCCTAGGGGGGGATGTACAGGGGGAGCTGACTTGTCTTACATAAGGACGGTGATGTGCCTCACACACGTGCAGATGGTGATGCTTCTCTTACCACCCACCGCACAGATGGACTGTCAGTCATCACACTGAAAGCCATTCCAAGAGTGTGCCTACCTCAAGTCCAGCAGGGAAAATTCAGTGGTCTTTTATCCACTAAACCTACTCAGCCTTACACCACAGACTCCAGAAGCAAAAATATTGTAGAAATAAGTCTGCTATTTATACAAGTCAGTAGATGAGACACAGCAGTAAAGATAGTGAGGTCATCTTTTTGTTCAATATAAATTAAATGAGGTGTGCTTATGGAGTCCTTTGCCCACAGATCCTGGAGAGCAACAACCTCCTTGCTGTGGAGGTGGACTAACCTTCTGAGGAGGTTAAAGGCTTGGGTCAGAGCCCTTGCCAGTCCACCTGCACTAAATGTGGCTCTGCCTCGGAGCCATCTACACCAACAGCCTTGCAGGGTCTTAAAATGGTTTATTTCTCAAGTGAGAGTGCATTCATCATAGGGCAAAACTTTAAGTGATACCAGGCAAACATTCCTTCTGATCCATTAAGAAGTGGCATTGACAAGGAAAATACCAATGGGTTTTTCTTGAAATGTGAAGGTTTGAGGCTGTGAGAGGATATTCATGTGAAGGAAGGGAAACACATAGCCCATGGGACAGGGCAGGACTGGGGGTGAAAAATGGAACAGGCCTGCAGAGCACTGATGGCAAAGCTATTAAAAGGAAAGAAAATTCATTATGGAAAGATGCCAGCACTCCAGAGCAGTTCCTGAGGTAGTATAAATCAGTACAGCATTTCTGTGCCCAATTTATGACAACTACAGGCTGGACCACAGGCTCTCTGTGCTGTGTGCCCTGGCAGATGAGAAATTCAGGTATAGCAGTGAGGCACCAGCACAGACATTCTCACACTGGGCAGGTGTTGGAGGCAAACAGCAACATCACTGTCACAACTTCAGTGTTCAGCTACCTCAGAGTTTGAAAAGGAAAAATACTTTCATTTTCCTTCCACCTCATAAAGCACTCACAGCACTGATGAGGAAGACAGAACCCGAATGAACATTTTTGAAAAGCACATTTGATTATTTCTGGAAAAAACGAGTCTCTCTCTGAACACAAGAGACCATTTCGTGCCAGGATTAAGAGCATGGAAACCCACATATATGATACGTCATAGCCCTGTAGCCAATTTTGTTGATTAGAGTCATTAGGATATGAGAAGAAAATAGTTAAAGTGCTGTAACCAATCTGCAAATGTTAGAAAATCTGCAATCACATGGAACTAATTTTAAGTGAAACAGGATGCTCTATAAATTACAGGCAAAAATTACTACAAAAGGCATACAGAAAAGCAGGCAGGAAGGTAACAAGCACACCAATACCCTGTCCAGGATGAAGTGGTTAGGAGAACACAGGCAGCTCACACACCCAAAGAAAATTACTTCTGAGAACTGATGCAAACCAAATGCTCACTGAATTTCTGCTGTCTGAAGGCTCATTCAATACTGACTTCACAGGGTGCAAGCACCACCACCCTTGCAACAGCCAGCAGGATGGCCACTGGCCACAGGGCTACCTTTACCTTGGATGGATGTGGAGACACAAGACTGCTGCAAAATGCTTCCATGAGAGGGAGCTCATCGGCCAGCAAGGTCCTGGGGAGCCACAGGTCCTGGAGGCTTTCCTGAACAGCTTGCTTTCACTGTTACCTGTTATGGAGTTTTTCTCACCTCAGCTCTGGTGTACGAGGCATGGAATGTGCAGCCACATGGAGGCTTTGGGCCACAGCCTGGATACTCACTTCAGCAAGAAGCCCATTTTGGCCTAAGAAAATAACAGCAGGAATATTCACGTGCCCCTCAAAAATATCAAGGCAAAAACTATTAGTTGGCAAGGTTACAATGGCAAAGCAAACACAGACTTTGGCACTGGTGTTCGTCTTCTTCCCCTCCTTTAAATCACAAATATATTTGAAAACAAAGGGAGACAATTAAAATGAAAATACAGAAATAGCACTTGCCTGAAGGTCCAATGTTGTACTGTGGTGTTTTGCTCATTTTTCAACCCTCCTGTTTCTTGTCTGATTTGTACAGCAATGTTTTTTCTTCCCCTCTCTCCAGAACCCATATGTGTAATCTGCCTTGAGATGCTCATCTATCAGCCCACCACTCAGAGAACAAGACATTTATCCTGCTGTTCAAACGTCCACCCAGACCTGGGGAGGAAGGTGTGGACGGGGAAGGGAGAGAAGAAGAAAGCACTTTTCCTGTCGCTTCAATGTTGGTGATGAACGATGGAGGATCCTAACATCTATCATGGAAACATCTCACACTCCTGCCCCTTTCTCTCTCCCTTCTCCAAGAGCTGTACTTGTGACTCGGAGCTGGTTTTCAAAGACAGCATCATTTAGGGTCTCCACCTAAAGCAGATCTGTGCAGGATCAGGTTCCAAGCAGTCAGTGTATTACCCCGGCAATGATGCCAGATCCTGATCTCAGGGAAAATGAGTTTAAGTCTAGAATAAACTACTCTCCTCACTGGATCAAGAGAGATGTGAGTGTCATCAGCCCGATCCCTGCCACATGCTCCATCCAGCCCAATGCCATGACATCCACCTACCTGTCTCCTGCCTGACTCTGCTTCCTCTCACCAACATCCAGGAACAACTGTGCCCAGAAAACTTCACTTTGCCATCACTTGCCTATTGCTTAGCAAAGCATGTACCTGTTGGTAGCTACTATCAACAGATTATTCTGATCAAACACCAAACAAAAGGATTTTCTTGAGTGGATTCCTGTGAGTGCAATCTCTCCCCCATAATCTCTTCCAAACCATCCTCTTCCTTTCTCACACACCTGTACATAACTCACAAAATGAGCAAGTTACATCTTAAAATCATCAACACACAAAATGAACGTCTTAAAACACAGTAAATTATTTTATCTGCATCATCCCTTCTACCTCCTATCTCCTACTCCAGCCTTTTTCAATAGGGGTGCAGTAAAATCTGATTTTAAACATGAAGTTGATATAGTAGTCTCATTCTCTTCAAGCAAAATATGAAAAAAGCTATGCATATACACTTTATCATAACAATAGATAAAATTATCACAGTGATGCTTTTGACAAATAATAAAATGCAAAAAGATATCGAGGAGGTTTACAGCAGTTTAATGAAGGCTCCAGTACCAAATCTTGAACTCAAAGTTACAGTCAGAGTTATTGAAAAAAATAACTTACAATGAAAAAGCTGATGAGAATTGCCCACTTAGCCATGGAATTAACTGCGGTTTAACGCTGTGCTTAAATACTCACCACACAATAGGAACAAATTTAAATCACGACCAAGGTACACACAATTCACTTCCATTCTGTTTTCAATTACATGTATTCAGCATGTAATTTAACCTCTGAAAGTTACTCTGAAGAACACAGAGGTTTCTTTTTTTTTTTTTTTTAAACACTCACTGTAAATAAATACCATTTAAAGAATATACATGGAGTGCAATACAATGGACACTTAGGCACTGGTACAGTCTAGTCCTCTTCAGCCCTCTACAAACTACAAGACGAGAAGTTTTAAACCACAGATGGAGTGGAGAGCGAGTCAGAGCTGTACAGGTAGTGCAGCAGGTTATGTACTACACAAGAGCACATCTGCAAAAGGTCCCAGGAGATTTTTATTGAAGATGCAGCGTATCCACACCAGGTATATCGTGAAGGGCTTAATGTTTTCTGAGAAGGTGTGATTCTGATGGGACAATATATAAGGCATGTAAGTGTTTTCCCCTTGCTCTTGTATCCACACTTCGTATTTCACTTCTCTGACCTTGAGATACCTCAGGTTCCAGGGGATCTGCCAGGACACAGCAAGTTTAGCTTCGCTTGTGCCCTGGACAGAGGCCTGACACTTGGCATCCCTCACTTTGCCAGGGTAGAGGCTACCAGACCATTTCTGCCTCCTGGGTCCAGGCTTAGACTTCACAGTCTGCCTAATTGTGTGGATTAGAGAAGGGATGTTCACCTTTGTGTCCTGGTAGGCACGGAACAGCCACTCGGGGTTGCGGCAGCAGAGGTGCCGTGGCACCTCCGTGCTCTTAATGATGCGCTCTTGCTCAGCTTTGTCCAGATGGGCAATCCCGCCCTGATCCCAAGGTCTCTCCGGGTAGGCAACAGTGTCTTCCCTGTTGGTGTTCTGCCAGGCAATGTACTGCAGGTCCATGCCAGGAAGGGTTGCCAGGGTTTTGTAAGGGGTGTAGTGTTCAGGGTTGATAGCGTACGGGAAGAGCTCCACCACTGTGGCACCTCTTGGCAGGAAGAGCGACATGACTAACTGGGCCCCGTGCATGCTGACCAGCATGGATGCATTGCTGATCAACCGCACGATGTCAGAAAATGAATGCTCCTCCAGAGAGACGGAAATGGTTTTCATCTGAAACTCCTGAGCAAGAGCCAGGATTAGTTCTGCCTCATTTAGGATGAGTCTGTTGATTGTTCGACTGAACACCACGATGTACTCCTCACCGGAGCTTTCCTCCAAGCTGATGTTCAGTCTCTGCATCATGAATTTGGTAAACTGCCTGATCTCGTTACCAGAAACCAAGATGTTAGCCTTTGGCCCTTGGGGCTGCACAAATCCGTACTGGTACCAGGTGGTGATTTTGGACAGTCCCACATAGGATTTGGTAAAGCAGAGGAGCCTGCCCAGAGTTTTAAGCTCCTCCCTGAGGAGCGGCTGCTTGTTACTCAGTAACTTGTAGAGGTCAAAGTGAACACCTTCACTCCACCCTTCCATGAAGAAGAGCCGTGCCTCCAGATCTAAATCAGAGAACTGCTGCATGGTGTAATAAATGGGCAAGAGGTCGTCATGAAAGACGTGCATCAGGTTGTCTGGGTTGAACCTGTTGGCGATCAGCGCCACATCAGGCACGAAGACCGGCTTTGGCATAAATTTCAGTGCAGCAGCTGGCAGTTCCACAAAGTTGAAGTACTGGGTGTTGTGATCTTCCACAGAGGAGAGGTCGAGCAGAGCCGGCTGGAACCTGCGGGAGCCCAGGTTGGGCAGCATAACCGAGGAGTTGCTGTGGAAGTAGACAAACTCCTCAGCCTCGGTGGAGTAGCACAGGGACTCAAAGCGGCAGATGCGGTCGGTGTGCATCCTGCCAGTGCACACCATCTTGGTCCCGTCCTCCACCAGCGCCTGCAGAGCTGCATGGTAGTCAATCTGAGCCTCGGAAAGCTCCTGAGACTGGCGTGTGAGGACCAGCTCCTCCTCCACCATGGAGGCATGCTCAAGGAGTTTGATGTATTTCCACAGCACAGCAGCGAGGACAGACATGAGCAGGGCATTAAACACAGCTGCTATGTTCATTCTGTTGTTAAATCCTAGCAGGATGACAGGTGGGGAATGCAACGGAGAGGGAACACATCATGAACACTCCTTGACATGGTGAGGGCAAAGACCTGTGGAAAATAAAACAAGAAAGGAACCATTTAAACATCAGGTTTACAGCTCCACCATAAATCATATTTTATGGACTACTCAAGAGAGTTTAGGCTTTTTTCAGTAATTTTTCGTCCTTCCAAGGAAGGAAGGGAAAAAAGAAAAAAAGTGCCAAAGCTTTACCCAAAACCATAAAAAAAAACAAACCCAAAGCGAACAGAACTGGGAGCTGCACCACAGGAAGACTTCCTCTCTCATTTTCATTTCTATACTTTTGGAGAAGAAAACGTAAAAGAGTTTAAGGATGCGGTCTGTGAAGATCTGCCAGAAAAAATAGTATGTTCTCCGTGACTTGGGCTCAGCTGCTTTTTGCAGACCACTCCCACACTGAGAGGAAAGAGCACTGCCTTCACTGGGTCACTTGCAGAGGGCTTGGGAGACCAAGCTCCTCCTCTTGATCTGCCACAGGTCTTTTGTACAGCTGCAAATACTCAACGGTGCCTCTCACCTTTACTGCACAGATAATAATAGTACAAGGAGTATCGCCAAGTATAGATTTCACTACACTCCAGTGTGGAACGTGAACTAATGAACGCTACATTCAATTTAATTTTACTGGGGGGTGAGGGGATGACTTGCAGGTCTATAGAGTGCCCTGTGGGAGACTCCAGAGCCACTCAGGCATTTCTTTAGCTGCAATCTAGGATCAAAGCCTAGGAACTGCCATCATCTTCCAAAAGACATATTGGCATGGGAGAGAGCAGACCTCTGCTCTTTATGTGAGGAACCGATACATCATTAAAGTAATCAAACCTTCATTTAGTGAGAGTCTGACTCACACCAGCACAGCCAACTCACACAAATGATAACCTAATACATTTGAAGGGTTTCGGTGTTGGCATTTCCCAATCCCAACCCGAGGACCTTTTCTGTGTTGCTCCAAGGCCTCCCTGTTTATTTCTTTGCTAGAGAGATCCTGCCACTGTTTTCTTTCTATGCAGAAACACTACTGGCTTATATCAGAGTATTGATAATCTTTTCAACTGTGAACTTCAATTGAAGTATTGATTCACCTACAGTATTTATGGGCTCCAATTTTCATTATGCATCAAGATTCACTGCTAGTCAGGCTGTAAATAATTGCACCCATGACTCACAGGGAACTTCAGGAAGGGAAATTTCTGATTGGTATATACCCCATTAGACTGTTTCTAGCTGCTGTTTTTAAAGGTAGCAATTTTAAACTTCCTTTGATGTAAGCTTGCAAAGAGAGGGGGAAAAGCAATGCCTCAAGCACATGTTCTGACATCCCAAGTATCCTTAGCATTATAACCAAGAGACACTTCTTATATGGCAGAGTGGAGGAAGTCAGCAAGATGTATTTGGAACCAAAGTGAATACCTTCTCTACTGCCAAGGAAGTTCTTTTGAAAAGAGATGTTTCAGCCTAAAAGCTTGATCCTGCAACTTGGAGTTGAATGGAGAATCATTCAAGGAATTCAGTGAAGTCAGAAGGGATTCCTACAGGTAGTGAGATCCCAACAGCCTGCAAGATCCATGAAGAACTGAAAGTATGTGGGAGTCTGAATAATGCCACAGAAACAAGTGCTAGCTGTAAGCCACACAGATTCAAGAGGTGGTCTCTGGGGATCTGAGCAACAAATTCATTTCAATTTCAGAGCAGCTCTAGCTACTCAAATGAAATAGAAATGAAGTCCACCTCCTCTGGCAAGTGGTCTGAAAAACTGTCTCATTTAGCAACTCCCTAAAAGCAAGCAGCAAATTAAAAATGGTGTTGTTTTGATTTCAGCCACAGGAAAGAAAATAGGAAGGGACCCAGAGTGGTCATCTAATTACCAGGACAAGATCAGTTCTTCATAAACAACTCCCCAAAAATGCTTCTCTATCTCATTCTTAGTACTCGTTCATCTCTGCAGCCAATCTCTTTTGATAGAGGCACAGAAGGACTGTGATAAACTCTTTCCTAACACTTAGCTGTTGTTTCAACCACAGCAATTTAAACCTGATCTTGTCCCAGGGACCAGAGATATCCTGTAGAGACAAATGATGGCTGTCACATCACATCTCAGTCTGTCCTTCTCTCTTAACAGGGGATGACTGCTGCTCCTGATGGCTTTGCAACTCTTTGCAACCATGGGGTTGTTCCATGGGCAGCCTTGAATGGAAACACACTTGGGACAACAGTATATCACTCAGGCTCTGCTAATGCATTCAAACCAGTTTTCAGGAAAAAAAAAAACACAGGGACAGATCTTCAGTTATTTTGTTGGTACCAGACTTTCAAAGCTTCATTTTACTTCTTCACTGTCCTTGAAAGATACCTAATGATATCATCCAACTCTCTACATAACCTCTCCACCACAAACCTCTCATCTTGTGTGCACAGCTTTATGTGCCTTCAGCAGCATCACCAAGGAAAGGATCAAGCTGCAGCAGCCAGGTGCAAAGCCTGCTGGTCAGTACAGGAAGGAGACCTTTAACAAGCAAGTCCCCTGCTGCAAGCACACACTTCACATGAAGGCCAGTACCCGGCCTTGTGAAAGTGAACTACTGAGGATCAGAAGAACAAAGCACCTACAAGTTCAGTGAGGTCACTGCAAGTTGCAAGAACTTGGCAGAGCAGGGGAAACCACATGGCCTCTTTATTATTCCATTATGGCGAGATGAGTGTGTATGTGTGGGTGTTTCAAAGGCATCAGAAGCCCGCAGTCCATAAGAACACCACTGCTACCACCTGCACTTCACAGGCATTTTGGTGGTGGAGAGCTCTGTCAACCATTACAAACCCCTTCAGCCAAACAGGCCTTCTTGAAAACATCCTGTTCTAATGTTTCACCCCTGACTGATTTGTTCTCTCCCCTCCAGACCCAAGGGAAGGCCATAAGAGGCACTTCAGAGATGCAGCCTGATGGATGTGGCTGATGTTGAGAGGTTAGCAATTTTCATTTCAGACTCTGCTATAGCCATACCCACTAAATGGCTACGAATGAACAACTCAGCTTTTTAATAAAAATCATCTGCTAGGCCCTCTTCCACCTCTTTCCTCATTGCAGCTCTTTCATTTCCCTGCACTTAGCTGAAGTGAGTGTATGTGCTTCAGCCAACCAGGTGTCAGGGATAGTTGTTAAATGCTAGCAGTGCTAAAGTAATCCATCTTCATTTCTGTTCCTCACTGCCAGTTCCTAAATCCTTGTTCACGCTGCTTGGCTGAAAGCTGCT
This sequence comes from Campylorhamphus procurvoides, assembly GCA_013396655.1. Lineage (NCBI taxonomy): Eukaryota > Metazoa > Chordata > Aves > Passeriformes > Dendrocolaptidae > Campylorhamphus > Campylorhamphus procurvoides. The sequence continues at coordinate 4,704,090 of WBMV01003229.1, read as the reverse complement.
CTTGATGGAAGTGAGCAAGGGAATGTGGACAGGAAAGGGTGTCGAAGGCAGAAATGAGAGGAGAATTTCACAGGTACTCAGGGAACTGTCTTAATTCTTTGTCTGTTTTCTCACATTTTATCATCCACCTTTTTTTCAATCTGACACTTTCAGTGAAAACAGACCTTCAAGAGCTAAAATTTTTGGTCCTTCAGGGAATGACAGAATATAAATAGTAACAAACAATCCCACTGTCTGCTTTTACATACCCAGGAGAGGCTGCACCAAGGGGGTAAAGGCAAGAAATCACCGTCCATGTCCCCTAGTTCCTCAGTCCCCCAAGCTGAGATCAACCATTAAGCACTCTCAGCAGTCCTGGGATGGGAAACTTTCCCAGGAGGCAGCAGGTAACTCTGAAACAGGTAAGAGCATTTAGCCTTCCACCTGAAGAGAGCTGCTTCACAATAAATGAAACTTTCATTACTAAATCTCCCTGACAAAATGGGCCTGGATCTACCACTCCCCTCCCACGGTGTCACTGGAGAACATCTGAAGAACTGGAAAGCACTTGCAGAAGTAGCAGGCCAGACACACTGCTTACTCTCTGTAAGAGCAGAGTGCTCTGTGCTGTTTCTTTCTGCCATAGATCAGCATCTAGGCCAGTCACACCCCCAGCTGCCCACACACTGGCTCCTCCCCATCCCTACCACGCTCACCCACCCTCTTCCCAGCGACACTGGCATAACCATGGCTTTGCTCCATGTGAGCAATATGCCCCAGTTACCAAGGAAATTGCACGGACTGACATTTTTTTACTCCCTGCCTTGAAATGCTAAAGCACCATCCTTCAGCACCAGGAGACATGACAGCTGATGGACCAGAGCCTAGCCAGAAGAGACGTGCATGTAAAAGCTGCACGGAGCTTCCTGCTGCCAAGCTGGCAGAGGGCAGTGATGCCCCATGGGAGGGCATGGGACGTGCCCTTGAGCATTCCCGAGAGGAGTGGGCTGCAGGGGAGGAGCAGCAGTGAGAGCAGGAGGAAGAAGAGGCAGATTTCCTTGGCAGCGATGCTGACAGGACAGTGGGGCAGCAGACTTACAGTCAGAGATGGGGAGTTCAACAAAAACACTGGTGTGGGGGTGACTCACTTTGCAACGGAAATAAGAGCATGTCCTGAGGCTTGCAGCTCAGCCACAGTAGATGCCGCTCCAGCGGCGAAGAGCCTGTGGGAGGGACTCTATTTTCGGTCAGCTCCTCTTCGCTCTTTTTCCAAGAGTTCACAGCCATGAAGAGCTTACCCTATTCTCTTTGTCCACCCCCTCATCACTTAGCTAAAGTGTCACAGTTTCATTCTCTCTGCCCAGCTACTGCCTCTCTAACTAACTCTGAGTGCTGGTGAGCAGGTAAAGCTTTCAGGCACAGGCATCTGGTGTGTTCAGCAGGCACCTCTGGCACAGACATCCAGCATCTTGCAGGTCCCTCCAACTCTCATACACCTTTGGACACAGTAGCACCTTCTGCCTGTTACCTACTGGTCATCTGGTGTTTTAAACATCCTCAGGAAGAGGGAAAGTGACAGAAAGCAGAGATGGAGACACAGTTCTTCATCTCTCCTTAACATGTTTAGGAGATCGGAGTGGGTGGGATGAGAGAGAGGAATTTCTACTAACAGGCAGTTGGCATAAAGGACTGTTTGGATTCATTTAAGAGATGAATTCTGTTGTTCTTTTTTTAATTGTGAAGCTACAGTAGGATGAATCATTAAAGCTATTAATATGATGGACAGTCTTCCAAATCTCTTCTCCATTTTAAAAATTACAATTTAGGTAAGAAACAGGGAGAAAAGCTACAGAGCTCACAAAATAAGAAAAAACTACAAAAAAGGCATAAACATACACTACTAAGATTCCCAAAGGAAAAAAACAAGAGCTTGATTAAGGAGAACACAGATGACCAGGGTGAACAGCTTGCCTAAAGAAGGATCACCTAGTCCTGCAGGTATTAACAAAATGAAAAGTGCTGATTTGTCTCTTTAGATCTTGACAAGTTTTTGTTACCCATTGCCCAAGCATTTTCAAGGCAATGTTCAGTATTACAGAACTAAAGCAGGTTAAAAAACTTCACAAAAGGGAAAAAACCAAAAAAAAAAACGCATGAAGGATACATGTTTCCAGAGAGCATCACCACTCTGTGCAGAGAGAAATGCCTCCTCTCAGAGGCCAGCTTGGGTTTGGTCCAGCTGACCAGCTCCCACACACAGCCTGCCAGCTGTGGCAGCAGCGTCCAAACACAACCATCTTCGCTGTTCCCAGAAACACATCATTACTGGAAGTGGACTGGGGCTGCCTTTGCCACAGCACAGGGAAGGAGCTGGGCCAGAACTGCATGGGCAGGAAATGGGCAGGGGACCCTGACCCTTCTTCTTGCTACGGTAACACAGAGGGAGGGGTGGGAGCAGATATTCCATCCTCAAGGATATTCTCCCCATCAGTACTCCCTACTCCCTGACCCCTCTCTTGCTAGACTGGCTTTCCAGGACCAATACAGGAAAAGAAAAGCATGCAAACATGGCATTTCACACTTCCCCTGCAAAATGTCTTCTGTTCTTTCTCTCATCCCTGATGCAAGAGGCTTAGCTAAGGATGCAGTGTACATAACACATGCAGTTTTAAATACCTACTTCATTCATACTCAAAGCAGAAGTTGCTGGAAGGCAACTTTCCCGATTGGAAGGAGGGGGAGTTAGGATTCAGCAGCCAAGAATTCGCTTTTATTCTCATCCCTGTCACAGATTCCCACAGAACTACAAGCAAGTCAATCCCCACAGTCCCAAAAGCTGTTATCATCTTATTCACTGTATTTATTTAATGAGATACATATATCTTTCACAGTACACAGCACATTAAAGAAAGGATGGCACACTGAATGATTGATATACTGTAACATTTTCTTTGCAAAAAGCAGCCAAGTGTAGAAGTGCTGACTTTTTAAACAGGAAAAGAGCAGATTCTTGAACAGAGCAAACCCAGCCAGTTAAAGATAAAAATATCATTAATGAATCCTGATACAAACAGGAGATATGAAAAATATCTAGACTATGTAGTCTCAAGTAGAGTTTAAAAACAGAGCCTTATTTGGAAAAATAAAATATTACAATATATTAAAAAAACTGTCTTACAAAAACCTTACCTATAGACAGTTGTCATCAAAATTAGATCTACCCTCAGTTTTTATGGTTTAGCATAAGAGGAATACAAAGCAAAACTGTAAATCATATTATAAGAGATTGCAACCAAGGCGATTGAGGCTCTGTGCAATGATCCCTACTGCAACCACACCTTCAATATGAACAGGAGAATGCTGGTGGCTACAGGACACCTACCAGCTGCACTTAGGGACAGAAAAATCTAAGTTCTCTTCCATTTAATTTCAGAGTCTGTGACAGCTGGGACACGAGAAGATCCAATCTGATTTTCATGTTGACTAGCAGCCATCGATTTAATATTTGTTGATACTGCTGTCTTGTTCTACAAAACAACAGGTTAAAAAAATTCTGACAATAACCAGTCAGTGCATAGAAGCAAGCCACAAAACTGAGCTAAAAGTATAAATCTAAAAAGAATACTTTTGGGCTTTTAAGGTCCGCATTTCCAAGTTCTCTCCTCCACCCATAATGACATGGAATATGAAATGCTTTCCCCAAACAAAAATTAACCTAGTCTCTAAAAAAATCCCCTAAATAAGATGCATTTCTGATAAGCAAGGTTGATGCAAGAGATGTAACAAAAATGAGCTAAACAAGGTTAAAAAAAAGGTATTTCTCTCAGTTCTCAAGTCTTTATGTTCTGACAGTCCCAAGCCTAAAGATGAAAGGTGAAGCTAGTCAAAATAACCATGGCTAGACAAAGGTGAAAGCTTAACAGAGTTTGTTCCAGCTGATCTTTGTTCACCCGAGAATCCCATTGAAACCTATCAGGTTAGATTTGCATTAACAGCCTTGTCATATGAGTGAAAAACCTCTCGTTTTGCCTGGTCTCTCGCTTTAAGTCTGCAAGCAAGATCCCTTTGTCAGAAAAAGAGGTGTCAGAGAGCAGGTTTGTCTTACTATAGTGGTCTGCCTAGAGTAAAGACAGAACTGGGGTGGCTGAAGGGAAAATTTACTAATGCTGCAAAAGTTAATTTAAAGGAATATGATGCAAAATCCCAAAGTACTGAACAGGATGAGCTTCAGCCACTCCAACCATGCCTCTGGGCTTTAGCTGCCATTTGCTATTCTCTGTCTTTTATCTACCCTTTCTTCCTCTGTTCTGCAATGGGTAGAGTACCAGTGTTATCTGGATACCGGAACTGGTGTTAAGAAGCATTTACAGCCTGAGCTCTCCCTGCTTCCCATCAGCATGGTGCCCAAGACCGCTCCTGTGTGCTGCAAATTCTAAGCAGGAGCCAAAATTCTTCGGAGCACAGCACAGCCAATAAGAACAGTGAAAATCCTTCCCTGGTTACCAAAAGCTCTACATTAGCATGTTTTCAGGGCAAGGGTAAAAAAAAAAAAAAGTAATCCCATAGCAGCACCTGTCCAGTAAAAATACATTTCTGAAAACCTACAGAATTCAGTCCAGATCAAAGATGCTTTCCCCACGAGATTTTTGTTTAAAAATTATAAAGCAAACCACTAGTCAAACAAAGAGGGACTACAAAGACCTGGCAGTACAATCGAACTACTGCCTCGCTTCTCACATGTGCACAGACACAGAGGAGAGATTCAGTGAGAAGTTAAGGGGAAGGGGGTGCAAGGGGATATCACCAAAAACATGCCAACCTCCCCCCTCCCAAAGTCCACTGCAGCCAGGACTGCCAGCAACACTGAATTCAGAGCCGTATGTGATCAGCACAGCAAACAGAGCACAGTTACAATGACACCCAGCAAAGAAATGCAGTAATTCAGAGCATCTGCAACCTTTCTGGTCTTGGAAGTACTCTCACTGGAAGATCAGTGTTTCAGCACATGCACGCATACCTGGTGTTGCTAAATAACAGGAAATGCTATCCCGGTGCCTCTCTTTCACAGGAGAAAGGAAAAAGAAGACACCTTAAAGCTACGCTTTGCAGGGGAGCGAACACTCTCCAGTCCTCTTCTTTCCTCACCAACCACAAAGAAAAAGCAAAAACCCTCTCAGTCAGCTCTCGGCTCTGTAACCAGCGCACCATCTGCAGCCTGAGCTACCTTTCTCCCCCAGGTCTGAGCATGCTCTGTCTCCGGCAGTGTCCTCTCGCTCCAGCTGGCTCACCTCAATTTGTTAGCCTCCCAGAGGTCAGCCTTGCATGCAGGATGATTTGCTGCAGTGTTCCTGCAAATCCCCCACGGGCGGCCACGCTGACACAAACACCACCCGTGCTGCTTCGCAGAGCTGAGCGTGCCTCGGGAGACAGGCGGCAAACTGGTTCGGTGGGGGACACACACACATGCATTTTAGAAATCCTGCTTTTGAGTGTCGTTAGTGCCACTGCTACTCCGAACACGTCACACAGAAGAAGAAAACAATAGGAGAGAAAGGAAAAAAAAAATGCCCCTTGCTAGAGGACGTGAAAGCCTTTCGTCATGCTTTCTAGCAATTCCCTTGGCACCAGGGAAGCAATTTCCCAGCTGTGATGGTCAGCAAAGGGCTTGGTATTGAACAGGGCTGTGACTGCCCTCCTCCTGAGATCCAGGGAACAGTATTTTCAAAATAAAGTTACCTTTTATGGTGGAAACAAGCAATTCTTAAATACAAAGGCACAGAAATGATCCAGGAGCTTATAAAAGTCTCTCACTGCACACAAGCTGAAGGTCATGGAGGTGAAAGTGTCTTACACCAACCATCTCAGCAGAGCTTGAACCTGTGGGGTCTGAGCAGCTTCCTGAAGATGGCAAACCAGACAGTCCTGACTGGGAACATCTCCAGTCATAATCCCGCAATGGGATCTACATATGGATCATAACCCAGCTTTGCCCACAACACTCACTGAAAGGCTCATGGCAGGAAGTCAAATCACTGCACACAGGAGTGAAATCCTAACCCTGCAGGGACATACTTGCAAACAGATCACAAGCAAACATACAAGGCTCTCTGCAAATGTATATTTGACTGTATATTTGGAGGACACATCTTGTTGACTATCTGTGAGGATTTTTCCCTTTAAGTGAGACTCAACAGGCGAAATAGGATGGATGAAAAAGAGGAAAAGTTCTCTAACACCTCTTCCCACCGACTCTACGCAGACTTTGAACTACAGCATGAGCCTATGCCTGTCCTGAGAGGATCTCAAAGGGGCACTGGTCAGTCACAGCTGCCTGGAGGAAATAAATAGTTAAAAAAGAGCAGTGTCCTCAGCCTGTCCTGTCAGGAGTAAGGAAATTCAAAGACACACTTCTCTTTTTAGCCCATCTCATTGTCCTCTGGTCCTTCTGAATGCAAAGGTGCTGCCTCATGTGGAAACAAGTCAGATGCTTCTCCTTTGAATTTTGAACGTCGAGGGGTGGAGTTAGATTTGTAGCTGACTTCACTTGAGAAAACACATCTTGACTTTGTGTTTTTCCACTTCAGAAAGCTCCACCGCATGTCCTACCACTGCTAATGGGAGCCTTTCCACTGACGCCACAGACCTTCAGTTAGTGACTTTACCAGTGGGATCCCTGATAAGCAGGACACACCATGTCCCGTGTGTCAGCTCCTTACCTCAGACAAGATTTTACTGTAATGCAGAAGAAAGGACAACATATACAGATTGGCCCTCTATTTGTCAATAAGCTTCTGCTCTACCCACGGAATGATTGATATCCATAGATTTCACAGGTACAATTTATCACATCACATAGAGTTGGATAATTTAACTCCAGTCATGAAGAAGGTCCTGAACACACCATAATCAAATAATTCCAGTGACTCTGAAATAATAACTGTCCATTATTACTGTACCATAAGGCACTAAGTGTGGCAGTCCCAAGCTCTTCACAGACAGTCAGCACCTACTGCATGTCTGTGAGGTTTGACTCAGGAGGTCTTGGCTCAGAACTAAGGGTTTGATAAATACTTAACACCCCTCATAGAGTTACAGCCTTCAAAAACAGCAACACAAAAGAAATAGAGCTCATGTTTTAGAACTCCTAAGAAGCAGTACACCACAAACAAAACTCATCAAGCTACCAAAGAAGTCTGAATAGCTCTCTCTTGGTTTCGAGCTGACAAAGAGCAGGTAAATCATTATTTACTGAATCTTTGCCTTGCACATATATGTTGCAGGGGTGCCTGCGTCACTCTGAGTCACAGCATTTATTATTTATAGTCCCAGAAGGACGCTCTGTAAGAAATTGTTCTTCCTGCAGTGCTTTTGAACCAAAAGTGCATCTCAGTTTGAGAGCACAAAAAGAATTCATGCCTGAACTAACAAAAAAAGTCTTTGTACTGATAAATACAAAAGGAGACAAAGGAAGCACTTGGTTTCTGGACACCAAGACTGGGACTCCACACACAGAGGATGGCATTTTGATTCCACAGAAGCTAATATTAAAGCTCATGTCAAAAGGGCCAGGACTTCAGCCAAATATTGAAAATTCCTACGCAAGAATATACTTTGACAGGGAAAAAGGCATTTTTTAAAGAGTATATCAATGGCCAAACCTGACTTTGCTCAACTGCATTAAGTGTGATATACTCCCAGGCTTAAGAAATGTAGGACTGAAGTTTTACAAAAATCTTAGGTTTACAAAGTCATACATATGATCAAACATGTTTTACACACACACACTCTCTTAGGTTACGTCTCAACATCAACCTGACATTCACAGATATTTATTCTTCTCCACAGATATGTGCATATTTTACACGTATAAAACGTATGCTTGTTTACGATCTGATTTTGTCATATGCTAAATTATTCACTCTAGTAATCCCTCCATTCCCATGAGGAGCCACCCTATCAGCACTGCAGGGACATCCTGGCCTGCTCCTGCAGCTGAATACAACGTGTGAGCAGAGGAATGGTGTGGGAGAGTCACCTGCTCTTTCCCAAGGCAGGAGACAGCTTCAGTAGCTGTTCCGACTCAAGCCAGGTGTCACTTGAGCTTTTTTAAGTTCCTATTTTGTCATCAGTAATGACAGGTCAGCAGGATGACAGAGATAAACCAATTCCCTCTCCTACAGCTTTGCCAACTGCAGACCTGCAAATGTAATTAGTGCCAATGTGTCTATAAAGGAATCTGAGATAATTCATGCTCCTAAGAGCAGCTTGGGAAATAAATGATATTCACGTAGGCTGACATGAGAAACCAAGGGTAAGACACTGCCTGTGAGATCCCTGGGTATGGCTCATGGCCTCACCCTGGTGCTTCACACAGACTTTATCTGTTAGCTATTTTTGCCCAAGTGGCAGATTATCTGCCCTCTCTCAAATGATACTTTGAAATAAAGCTTTTATCACCAAAACCCCACCTGAAGAAGGACATCTCCCATTTTATAGAGAAAAAGACTGAAACTGTCAAAGGGATCTGGGTAGGACACACCACACGCCACAAATATGGCAACAGCTTCCTAGGAAAAATCCACCAACAATCAAACCCTCTTGTGTACTTCAAGGTTATATTCATCTCCATGGGCTCCAGGGCAGAAGACTGGAGCCAGGCCCCCATGACCACAGGTGACAGTGGAAACATGACAAAGGACAGAGACGAATAAATTACCAGCTCTGTCACTGTTGCTCTGAAAAAGCTGCTGGAGAAGCATCTATAAGCCTGACATGCTCTGCTTCCAACACACCTTCCTCCCAGCTTCTATTTCCACGACAGTTGCCATACAAAGGGCCAAGGGGCCTCCTGAATGTCTGGGAAGCACCTCCATGGTGCAGGACCTGAAGTCCCGCCAGCCTTGTCCTGAGAAGGTTGGAAGAAAAGGAAGAGAGCTTCTTTTTCCTGTCTATTAATAGAGATAAACAGGGCAGTCAAAACCAGCAAGTCTCACAGATGTTTTTGGAAATTAAGATGCTTCTATCACAGCAAAATACAGCTGTTGAAAGGAAAAACACCCTTGAATGTGAATGTCCTAGGGTACGCAAAAGAGACATTAACAGAAACATGAAACTTGCATTTTAGAACTGTCAGACACTTAGATCTATGGGGTGAACAGATAACTGTGTGGAAGTATCTGAAGGATAGGGCTTAGGATGTCCAGGAGTTTCACTGCCTTCACTGGGTCATGCAACTGGTTTGCAAGTGGGCTGCAGTTGTCCCAGAACTGATGAGAACATCTCAGTTCACAAGCAGGATTACAGCAGGACTTCAAGGATCTTTATGGGTCCCCTCCAACTCAGAATATTCTATGATTCTGTTATAGGACTGTGCCCTGATACTGCCTTTTCCCTTACCTTCCACAATGTTCAGAGACTTCATGCTTTCCTGAAAACCTTGGAGAACCAAAACCTACAAACCAAAGTCCTGGTACTTCATGGAAAGGACTCCAGAAGGAAGCAGCAGCAGCGTCTACAATTTTGATCAAAACAGCAGTTTCGATCCAAGCTGGAGTGTGTGCTTCAATTAGCCAGTCTCTGACAAATGCCTGGAGGTAGCTAGAGCAGCAGCATGACAGGAATATAGTTCAGAGCCAAGCTAAAGGAGAATCTAAATCAAATCAGAGGAAATAAAAAGATTTACTGCCATTTTGAGTCCCATAATTGGAAACAGATTGTTTTATCTCCAACACCCCCTTCACCCACACCTGTACACCACATCCTCACATTCTAAAGGGATGCAGCCAGCATACAACCCAACTCTATTTATATGACAGTAGTGTAATATGAACAACTGAGCATGATAGGAGAATAGTATCACAGGATACCCCCCCTTTAGTGTAACCACTTGAAACTGATGCTAAGGGAGCATAAAAAATCCATGTTCTGGGTTGGGACCATATCCTGGAGGTGCTAAAATTCACATGAAAATTCAGAACAGAGCATAAGGTCTCACAAGTCGGCCAAATAAAATGTATCCTTAACATTGTTTTTTGATTAGTACTCAAATATCCCGGTCTGATTTTCCCCATGGAAAAGAACAATTCTTACCTTGTCCCTCATCTGATTACAGTATCATCAGAAGGCCCAGCAGAGAAATAGTAACACATGGCTCTGGGCCAGGCATTTACTGTTTCAAATGTTGCTCTGAGGGCTACTGCTGCTACTGACAGGGGGGAGAGAAGAAAGCAATATGAATCATCTTTCTCAGCTTCAATGTGAACCACTGCATACATTAGAAAAACTGTGATGAATACACTGAATTACTTGTACAAACCCATTCCAACTCCTCCAGGTGTCATATGCACAATTTACAGTTCAATAGCTGGGAGGAACTTCTTCATGACCTTGTCAGTTTGAAAATTTATGGAAGGACTACTGAATCTGGGCATATTTATCAAGGGTGTAGCAGCAAGAGGAAGACATTTAAGCCTGGTTTGAGGGGATTTTTTTGTAATACAGACTTGCTGCTATATTTATTTGAATAGCAATAGAAAATAAAGTGGTTAATTTTTGTCCCATTTGTTCCCACCAATAAATCAATGCATCATTTCCCTACTGCCCTCCTTGGTGACCTCACTCGTGTGGAGGTTATAACACCCCCAAAAATAGCTGATATGCCATTTAATACACACAAGGAGGTGAAAGTTGCAGAGAAAAAGCAGAAAGTATGTGTTGGAACATCTTCGAAACTACTGACACAGTTGCTATTTAGTGGTGGTCCTTTGGTGATGGGAGATTCCTTACCCAAGCACACCACAGCAGCTCATTTCTGTTCCCTTTCGTCCTACTGGTAAGATGTGCTGCCTCTGTTGCATCACATGCTGAGTCAAGTATTTCACAATGAGAATCTCTTCAAATAACTGAAGTGTAACCTGACTGTCGCTGAGAGAAGAGCAACATCAGCCTGATAAACCCACTGCTGTTTAAAACAGCTCCAGTTAAAAACATCTGCCCTCATTCATCTTGTACAGCTTTGGATCCATGCGCTGATATTTGCAAAGCCAAGAATAGAGTGGTCTTTTAGCTACTTTACAAAGTATTTCAAGACATCAAGGGCTCTCCAGATAGCTTCCTGCATCAGGATGTGCTTTTCCACCTCTAGGCTTCTGCTGGCACTGCTGCTGGTGCAGTCATTCCCCACAGAAGCCATCTAGCCATTATGAGAGTCCTGCAGCACTACCCAGGCACAGGGAGGGCTGGAGCAGGTCTGAATCCTCTCACTTGCAAAGCATTTCCAAAATGAGCCATAGTAAAGATGTATGTGGTGTCACACCCATCATCCTCAAAGAGGAAGGTTCTTGTGACCCTGAAGGAAAGACAAGACTAAAATATACATATATACTGGCCATAGGCAGTGAGACCCATCCCAAGTCTGGAGGGGTCAGAGATAAGATGACATTTATCATCACAGGCCGAACCTTCCTGCCTTGGCTCACCTGTTCTATGGCAGAATGATGTGCTCATAAACTGTCCTGGAGGATGACTGGAACAATCTGCTGAGGTAGCCAAACCTTCTTTCCATGCAAAGGGATTAAAGCTACAGCCACAAAAAGCTTCTCTTGCAACTTTGAAGACCCAAATCTGCACCTATATTAATGCAGCAAGTATTTGACAGGAGAAAGCACCCAAGTCAAGGGCTCAGGACTACCTAGAATACAACCATCTTGCTAAGTGACTTATGGTTACACAAAAAAACCACCTGTTTTCACCACTGAGGTGATTAAATATACCAAACTGAAAGCCAAAGTATGCATAAATAAAAACCCTCTTCTCTAAAGTGCTTGAATATATTTAACACTTAAAAATAAGCACGTACCTAAGAGTCCTGCGTTCCAATAGGACAAGACATGCACATAAATTAAGCAAGGACTAGAGAACTTTGTGTATAATAGCTTGACTTGTGGCCTCTGTGCTAAGTATATATATATGGGTATATAATACATATGTATGACTATTACAAAATTCATATAAAAGTAAGACAGAGACTACATATTTCTCCTAATTTTATACCCACATTATAAGATGATTAATCAGTGGCTTTATAAATCCAAAGAAATTAATTTCAATATGCTGCTAGCTTCCCAGCTTTAGTTTTATACTTTGACAAAACCATAACACAGTCAGAAGCCAAGAGGCTGCAAAGCCATATATAAATGTGTGTGGAACTGTCCCAGGCAACCTTACTGGAGAAGGGAAGGTGAGAGCAACTCCAATCTTCATTTCCTATTAACTCTCTGGTCTCTACATGAACATGAGTAACAACCTAAGCAGTAAAGAACAAACATCCAGAAGCAAGGAGCAGAGGTAAGAACAAATCATTAAAAAGTGATAAGCACCAGGGGCCCTAACTTATCTAAAGGCAGTAAAAATGCAGACACACAGAGAAAACCACATAATTTTTCCTCAAAATGAATCTGGTGATATAGTTTTAATGCTGAGTAAGTGACTGCCTCAGTGCAACACCACACTGTCTGCTAGAAAGGACAGTATTTCATATGTGCTTAGAGGTCTGATAACCTATTTTCCCAGGTGTGACTCTCCCTCCTTCTAAAAGAGGGAATTACACAGCAAATTAATCTTTGTGCACTTTTTCATTTCTCACCCCTCCTCCTCTTCCCTCCCTTCACTCCTCCCATCTGTTGTGAAAGGTAAGCAGGAAAATATTGAAATAAAAATTGACATAAATGCAGGAACAGACTGAGTCTGGCTTGGCTCACAAAAGCGAGTTTATGATATGGTTGAGTCAGTGCAAAAAAGAGGTCATGAAAGTGCTGTTGCACACCTTTCTGGAGAGGGCTTTTTGTACCCACACAAGTACAGATAAAAGGCTCATCTGCTGGGGAAACTAATCTTCCAGTGCAAAGGGATTTCAATTCACAAACCACCAACATCCCACTCAATTTAGATTACAGGTGGCCAGCTGGGAGAGGGGAAAACAACAGCAAAGTAAGACACAAAGCAATTCACAGCTCACTCATTTCCAGCACATCAAAGACTAACCAGTGAATGTCCCATGCAATGGACTGTGGTCATTCTGTAACTACATTCGACTGTCTGCTTGCCACAAACAAATGCAAAACCCCATCACACCCAGGGAGTCATTGACAATACAAAACATTCCTCTTCTGATGAGGGAGTGCAGTCCCTTACACCCAAACTCAGGAGGGCTTTTTTTCGTGAAAGAGAAGGGACAGAGGCAGATGGTTTCCAAATTTTTCAAGGCATTTCCAAGGACAGTGCTTAAATATTTCATTGGTCACCAGTGAATCAAAATTCAAATACAGTTTAGAACTGCACGAGTCCCCAAGCTTAGAGAAATCAGGGTCTAAACTCTCAGCTGGGTACCACTCCCAGAACAACACACATTCACAGTAGTGCACCACTGAAGGGAACTGTTACTCAGAGAACAGTGTGCAAAATTGGGCCCTAAAACATAATGGGTGAAATTTTAGCACCAAAAGAAACTAAAACCCCTCAGCATGACTTTGAGAAGAATGTAGCAGAAACACTCCAAACAGGCTGGTTTAGAAGATGGGCAGCTGAGATCAGACTTTGGAGTCATCTTTCCCAGCTAATTACATGATAACAGTTTTATATAACAGAGATTGCATCTCACCCACTGTCTTTCGACAGCAAAAATACATGTGCAATCAAATTGTTAAGGTAAAATGGTAAAAAGATGGAAAGGCAACTAACACCATATACAAAGAAATCTTTGCAACCAACAACATGGGCCTGGTTTGAGGGGATCCATTATTGGAAAATGTAACTGAGAATTACATTTTCTCAGTTGAACTTTGGCAAGTAAGCTGGACGGTGCAAAAACCACTTTTTCACAAATAGAAAAAACCTCCTTCTGTTATCAAATAAACTCTTACTCCTCTTATCTTTAATCCCAGGCTCCATACATGCTATCTCCACACAAAAACCAAAAAACCGTTGTTTAACATCAAAGTGCCCCTTGGCCCCTTTTGACGCATGTGTGGCCTTCAGAACATCTAGCAGCTTAAGAAGGTTCTCCTGGATGCAACTGGGCAGAGAAGTCCTGCTGTCAGTGATCATCTAGATCTCTGTTTCAGTTTTATAAGGCAGAATCAAAGGCCAGAGGAGAGGAGGACATTTGCATGTGTGTTTTGAAAGGAAAAGGTGAAATATTTGACAATGGAAGAAGGAAACGTCTGTTGGTTCGGATGTAAGAATTGTGCAGCACAGCCTCTCACAAGTATGACAAAGCAAGCTTTGATGCCCGAGATTATCAAAACGCAACAAAAGCTGCACACAGGATGGGAAAAGTTAGTGAAACTTCAGCTGTCACTATAAAAAGCTTCCACTAAAGGACAACCAGGAAAAGACAGAGAGAAAAGATCATAGAATCATCCACTAGGCTCAGCAGGAAGGGACTCATCATAATCATCAAGTCCAACTCCTGGTCCTGCACAGGACAACCCCAAGAATTCCACTAGGTGCCCGAGAATATTATCCAAATGCTTCTTGAGTTCTAACAGGCTTGGTGCTGTGACCTCTTCCCTGGGGAGCCTGTTCCAGTGCTCAGCCATCTTCTGGGTGAAAAACCTTTTCGGATATCCAACCTAAACCTGCCCTGACTCTGTTTCATGCTGTTTCCTCAAGTTCTGTCACTGATCACAAGAGTGAAGAGATTGGTACCTGCCTCTCTGCCNTCCCTCTCTCTGATTTGTCGAATTCTCCCTGCAGAGCCTCTCTGCCCTTAAGGGAGTCAACAGCTCCTCCCAATTTAGTGTCATCAGCAAACTTATTTAGTATTCCTTCGAGTGTTGAATCCAAGCTGTTGATGAAGATGTTAAAGATCCAGACCTCTCTGCCTGCTGCACACTGCCATCAGCAGCCAGAAAAGAACACAACTGTCCTTCTTTAGCCACTTTTCCAAGAGGTTTCTATCTCAGGCTGGTGGACAACAAGCCACCACAGAGCTTCGGTCCAAAGGCTTTTACACTGGGCAGGAGGGAAAGAAGTCTAATTGTAAACCATTGAAAATTTCTATGTATTTCCCTGTTTGCAAGGTAGGAAAAGCTATGCATTCCCATGTAACATCCTCAGTCTCTTCTAATGCTTCCAGCCTTCTAAGGCCAAGGTGCCACTGTACAGACAATGTGTTATCACCTACTACAAATAGGGTGTTCTTCTGCTCATGGTTAGCAGACATGGGCAGAGTGTGAAAAGCAAGAAGTGGATGGATGCATCTGTGAGGCAGCAAATCCCAAACTATTAGGGTTTCTAGCTACATCAGTTCACACCATAGAGTAAAGCATGGTAACACAGAAAGCAACATGTGCACTACTCTCAGACTGCTCTTCAGGGGATGGGAAAAGGCTCATCTCCTTATTCTACTTCAAGCCACTAAAACAAACCAGATTTTCTTCACAGAAGGAGCTTTGCTTACCCCACTCAGTGTCGTGCCAGGTATACACACCCAATGGAAGCAATGCTTGTGCTTAGATTTAAGGATGTGCCTAACTCCTGGCTGCATCAGCACTTTCAACCAGACATTCTTGTGGGCCAAGGATTTGCATTCTTACACATCTTTAAACTTTTCAGGACGTGCCATTTATCATTCTGACTGTGATAAAGGATGGCAACACCCTGCTCGTTTATCTTGTTCTCAGTACTCTGCAGAAAACAAAAATATAGATTTTTTAAAAGAGAGGTGGAGGACACTGATATCCTTCTCCCTCACTGATAATTTAACTATAGCATATCATCGCCAGGCTTAAATCAGAAGAAGGGAGAAAAGAACTCAAAGGAAGAAGGAAAAAAGTAGGCGAAGACACATTTACTGCATCAGAAATATACAAAAAAATCTATTTACAGATCACATATGAAAGGAACATCTCTATTAAATGTGATCTCAGAAAAACTGATGCAGATAAATCCATGTGCAGTTTCAGGTATTTCAGCCTAAGCATGGAAAATACATATTACTCTGAGTTTATGAGGGGTTAGTTTTATCAGTACTATTTATACACACTTTCTTGGTTCATTTTAGACATATTGCAAGATTTTAAACCAACAGACTTGAGTGCTCACTGATTTTAAAAGACAACAGCTCCTTATTTTATAACATGTCTCTAAATTATATATGGTCTGTGTACTCCTCCAGACAAATGAACCCTGATAAATTACACTCTGTCTCTAGCCAGGCACTTCAAGTAATCTCCACCCTCCCACCTCCTCGTCACATGAAATAAAGACCAAAGGATGTCAGTCACATTGCAGATCCGCTCAGCTGCCACCTCTACCTGAAACAACACAATACATGCGTTGAGATCTTCATCAGTGTCCACTGCCAGAAGCCAAAATTTTTGCTGCAATGGGCTCTGGCAGCTCCTGAGAGGGAGCTGGCTAGTACATGCCCTCCATAGCCAGCATCATGCTAGACTGCATCCAGCTCCTCTCACAGGTTTATCCTGATGGGATTGCTCTCCTCCCTAACTGACTTTCTCTTTTATGCCTGGATAGGTGATTTTGGCTGCACCTGTGGTCTGTGGTATGTTAACCAACAGCAGAGTGTGCTCCCTGACCTGGCTGCTCCCCAGCCACGTGCCTGCAGGAATGCTGCCTGGAGCATTAAGCCCACTGCATGTGCTTGAGCACACACGTCCCAGTTCTGACCTGCTTCATTACCCTTCTCTCAGCAAGCTTGCTCAAAGTTAATTCAATGCGTTTAAGGACTGAAGACCAGCCTCGCCACCCTGCAGTGCAATCAAACATGTTACAGGCTCAGAATCTGGCCATATTCCATCTATGTGGTTTCCTTCAAAGCCCCTTCTTCTGAAAATAGCTGAGCTGATGCTTGATCACTGTGAGAACAGTGGCCTATCCAACACAGCCCACCATGACCAGAGAGCTGCTGTATCCTTACAACGACCCTTGCATACCAAGTCCCTCCCCTATAACAGCACAGGAGCTGTGCTGGAGCATTTCCAAGTCTGCTTACCTGATACTTACAAAGTATGGAACAGGATTGGAATACAAAACAGTGGTCCTTGTATTTAGGCTCTACTGGCCTTGTCAGCTTAACACAAGGTCTCTCTACAGCTACAGAAGGCCAGGAAGTAGCACCAAGGAGATGCAGGAATAATTGTAGGCAGGTAAATGCTTTCTAGCTTCTTCCTTAGCAAACTGCAACAAGAGTCCCCGGAGCTTGGGGACTGTCATCTTCAGCTTCAAATCCCCCTGAAAGAAAGTATTTTCCTTTCCAAGGGTGACTTCCAACTTCATCAACATTTAGCAGGATGCAACAAGTAGGAGGCCCAGTATAACCACCACTGTTTTGAGAGAGAAGAGGGCGAGAGTGTGTGTTGAGAACCACACCTGGACATGCCTTTGCACTGCAATCCCATCTCTGTCTACAAACAGGCTTCCTTCCAAACCATTCAGAAGTGCCTGTACTTCTTTCCACCAGCACTATATAAACTAAAAACCTTGAAAGTTCAAACACAAATCACTTCTTTGCTGATCTGGCCAATTTAAAAATGAAGAATGATAATAAGTTGTGAAATTTATCTTGTCACCAGCCTAATTGCTACTCGGAGCTTCAAATTATGGCAGAAAAAGTAAAGAACAAAACTCAAGTGCTTACAGCTTGTCTGGACTCTGGTTTACAAAGCACATCATTATCCTTGTCATTGTGTGAGGAAATGCAATTGCATTGTGGACCTCTACATCAAAATCCCTCTACTTTAATTAATTATTTGCATATTAAATCAGCAAGAAAAGAATTACTGTAGTTATTTCAGAGCTTATTGCTTTTATACGTGTGACCTGCCTGCAAAGGTTAATATTAGTTTGTCAAAAATCTTAGTTCATTTAAGTACAGAATTATTATGGTATTAGGATTAGGATACTGAGGTACTATGATTATTAAGATACCTGGTGGTATCCTAATAAATACAGAATTGTTTTGAGATCTCTTTAGTTCTAAAGAGGGACTTGGTAAGGATTGAGGACTAAAGGAGGAAGAAAAGGCTCCAACTTAAGTAGGTGTGAGCTTGTCTGCAGATAGAGAGGTAAGGACAGAGACAGATTAAGTGAGGAAACCAGTGTCAAAGAGGAAAAAAATCAACAACAAAACTACAAGTGGACCACAAACCTTCCAAGTACAGTACCTTGTGTGCACTTAGATGCATTTTGTTTGAAGTTACTAATTCCTCTTTCTTCACTTAAAAAGTCACCTGTAAGTATCAGAAATAAAATCCTACCAATCAAAAGCAATCCAGGTTACGTTTTTAAAGCTAACTCTGCCCCTCTCTTCTTCCCCCCAAGCTTCCAACTTCCCATCTCAGGGCTGTCAGTAGCTGTCAGCAGATCATATGAGAAATTCATCCAAACATACAACATAACTTGACAGGCAATACATCAGAAAACCTAGATGTGACAACAGCAAATTCCACCAGATGGTCCTGGATCACATCTATCTATCGAAAAAAAAGAATTGTCAGTAAAAAATCTAAACCACAAGAAGTAGAAATTGTGAAGGAAAAAAATTAAATCTGATATATGCACTGTTTCACTCTTTGTTATATCCAAGCCAGAGAAGGAGACATGCAATAGCTCCAGCTTGTCCTCAACAGTTTGTCCTGTCATTAATATCTATATGTATATTTAATCCTACCCTAAGAAAAGGCTTCTAAATAAAGACTCCTCTCCATTATAGGCAGTATGAGCTACTCATAATGCTGCTTTCCAATTGAGAAAACTCTGTCAATGACTCTGGAGTCTGGTCCGGCTCCAGCACCAGCATGGACTCCGGGTACACCAAAACCCTGGGAGTATCTGCGAACTTGAAGCACTCTCAAGACTCAGTGTTTGCTGCCCTTCCCATCTCGCTGCTGCTCTTGTAGGCAGCACAGGTTCTGTTTGGGTTCAGGCTGCCTTCAAACCTCATCAGCCCCTGCAGCCACCCTCCTGGGAGAGACCTTGGAGTGCCTTGTCCGCTGTCAGTCATGCAACTCCAGGAGGCAGATGAGACCTGCAGGTCAAACTGTCGGACTGTCACTGCTCAAGTGAGACCTTCGGGACACCATTCCTTGCTCCTGTTCTGCCCCTGCCTTCAACAGCTGTGTGCAGGTGTATGTTTTGCTCTGTCCGAAGTAGTTGTGTGCAAGTGCAAAACACTCCCCTGTGTCCTCATCCTCCCAATTACACACACACTCTGAAGTAAAACGTATATAATCAAATACATATTTTTAATTGGTAAAGCAAAGAGATGTGACTCTGAGTGCAGAGGAGGAATGAAGTCAGTGAAGGATGTAGTGTTATTTTATCAACCATTTAACAGGACAGGGTAGTTCTCCAAAGTTCTTCGGAAATCTGACAGCTTCTTTGAATACAAAGCTGTCACTGCTGTAGAAAGCAGATCTACTTGCTTCTTCCATTATAAACTGTCCTTTGTTGTTAAAGAAAGTGCACCCATTGCCTGAGTGAGAAACACCTGTGAGGAGGGATTACTCCAGTGCACTGCTGGGGAACTGGGCTGCAATTGTGTTTCACAAACTATGAGTAGGCTGGCTCCAGAGATTACTAATGAAAAGAGCTTTTTGAGCAATGGCTGATGGCTCCTCCCTGTCTCCTGAAGAAGCACTTTGTCTCCATCCAATCCATTTTACAATTATCACCTTTGGCACAGAGGTAAAGCTACTTTTACATCATGGACCTGAGAACAAAAGACTTACAAAAAAGTAAATTCTCTCCTCCAAAAAAAAATTCAACAGGGAATATCTGATTTTTTACTCTGCCTTTGTTATTTTAACATAAAAGGAAAATTTAGTGACATTTCCAAGTTTTGTTGTTGTGCACCAGTGGGGTTTCAAGTACTGCAGAGGAACATAATTACATTTACAGACACTTTTGGCTGGAACTTAAATGTTGTGACAGCAATAACAGTTTCTTAGAGATAAGAAAAACAGGCATTCAGCTCAAAAATTATGTTCTTATTCAACTGAAAATGGACACCACCTTTTTAGTGGAGTCTTTTGGCATCTAAGTTTTTCTATAAATACTCGACTATGACTTTCGAAACTATGAACTTCCTACAGAGAGAAAAATACAGATCTCACTATTTAATAATTCTCAGCAGAAATACTGTAAAACAGGAGGCATAAGAATTTAATAAAATTCATAAAATCTCACCTCCTCCCATTCTGATATTTAATTATACTTCATTAGAAAAGCAAAAATAGTG
Source organism: Campylorhamphus procurvoides (assembly GCA_013396655.1). Lineage (NCBI taxonomy): Eukaryota > Metazoa > Chordata > Aves > Passeriformes > Dendrocolaptidae > Campylorhamphus > Campylorhamphus procurvoides. Next base: position 4,683,851 of record WBMV01003229.1, on the reverse strand, counting down.
CAAATCAAAGTCCATGAATCAGCTGTTTATTTATTTATAGGCATTTATATAGCTCTCATCACCATAGCAACCAGGAACCTTTTTTCCTTCTTGTTCAAAGGAAAAGTTGTAATTTCGAAATGTGATCTTTTGATGCCACAGGGCAAATAGGTACTTAGGCCCTGTGCTGCAAACACTTAGGCAGGTGCTTAAAGTACATGAAGGACCTAAATCAAACGCAGACAAAAGAGACAGAAACAGAGAAAGGCAAATGGAAAGGAAAGGAACCATGAAGCAAGCAAGAAGAAGGGAAAGAGCAGAGGAGTAACAGCACGTGAAAATTCACAGTGCACTGTGTCCGACAACAAGCCATGATATCTCCCTGGTAGGTTTTACCTGGGATAAGAACTCACTGGTTCATGGAGCACAGTTCAGTTAATGAAGACCAATCAACAAGTTCCAAATTTATGCTGAGGACATTGGTGAATATTCTCGAACAGGGATTTTTAAAAGGATAGTAGCTTAAAAATGAGGCTGCAGAGGGCTGTCTCTCTTTTGAGACCAGAGGAGTCATGAGCCTCATTTTGACTGCTACTCTCTTCTGATCCCCCAGCAATTAGCTATTACCAAATTCCCACAGAATTAATAGGCCCTTTAAAAAATGCCATCTGCTCACAAAACATCAAAGAAACGAGTAAATTAGAACATTGCTCCTGCATAGACCATTATAGCATGAATTAGGAGGTCTGTCCTGCTATTGCAGTTTCCTCATGATACTGCTGGGAACTACTTTTCAGATCCTCAAAAGAAGCTGAAATTGGTTTTATATTATTTCATCTGGTTGCTTCCCACCACCTTATAGATTATACCCATACATGCACTACGTGGTACTCCAGATCCTTTATAAAGCTAAGGAACTTCTAACTGGGACAGAAACAGATCTTTGGCCTGTAGTCACTTTGTTATGTAAGAGCTGCTATAATGAAGATTTCCTCAAGACACACGTACGTGAATTTATATCTTCAACTCTGCATTTAGTTTGATCCTATCTTCCTAATAAACCAATACTGCCCAAAGCAGTTAAATAAAGGAGGGTTCAGTTGTTCCTAAATCTAATACATAAATCTTTACACAAGGCTGGTGGTTAGTTTGTAGTCTTTTTTTAAACTGTATTCTAAATAGGGCAGAAGCTGCATGTATGACAGCAGGAAAAGTGACAAGTTCCTTATCTGGAAAAGCACCAGCAGGCACTGTTATCAGAGCAGACCAGCTCTTTTAAAGTGGATTGATGAAGCTATTTTTAAGAACACCTAATAACATCACAGAGGAGACTCTGATCTCAGCAAAGGTGAGCTGCACAGCTCGATACTCCTGGGAGGCAGTTAATGAAACTGAAGCTTGTCATAGACAGACTGCGTCCAGTAATTGGCTTTGAAAACTTGCAGTTGGGGCTCCACCATGCTGAGCTCAATGCCCTGCTCACGGCTTGCTCCAGACGCTGGCAGAGCCAGGGCCTGTCTAGCATAACCAAGCCTAAGCTGCTGTCCCTCCCCTGCCTGTGCCACCAGCCCTGATCTGCGTACTTGGAAGGCAAAGAAAGAAACCTGCTTTCTTCCAGCATCTTGCACCTACTGGTTCATTTCCAGGACAGGGAGAGAGAGTTGTGTGGGGAGGGTGGCAAAATGGTGTCGGAGCAGGTGCTGTGCTGATGGAGGAGGAGGGAACACGTCCTACCACAGAAGGTGAAGGAAAGGAGAGAAGACCTAAAAGGAGAAGGAAGAGGGTCCCATGTCAAGCATTCATCCAGCAAAGTAGAACCACCAACAAATGCTAACCCTCAGTCAGTGCTCTGTGTCTACTGTGCAAAGTCCCTTAGGAACAGGCTCTGTCTCTCCAGGGAAAGAAGTCAGCAAAACAGGGGAAGCAGTCAGCAAAACAGGGGAAGCATCACCCATTTTTCCAAAAAATGCTGTGACCCTTTCTAGGCCACTTGTCCCCAAACTTTGTGGACTCGCAGACCCATTATTCCCCTTGATGTGAACTACAAAACTGAATTCTGCAACCATCCTGAAACACAACCAAAGAAATTACAATTCCACAGTGTGCGAAGACTCTTCTAAGAAATTTCTTGCAGGAATTTTGTCTGCACAGCTGAGGACCTCTGATGTGGTTTTAGCTTTGTGGCTTAACGTTCTCCTTTGCACCACCTTTTTTCGTGATTCTTCCTGCCTCCCACTACTTCCTAGAGAAATCTGGTCCTTCGCAGCCTAGATACATTCTGGTTGGAAAATCCATTTTAAATAGAAAACAGGTTCTTCTGCAGAGAAAAGTCATCTATGGCTCTGATTATTTGAAAAAAAATTATAGCTTTACTAGTGGAGGACCTCTAAGCCTGTGTTTTAAAACACCTCCTAAAAACCTCGTTGTATTAGAGCAGAGGCCAGATATGTTAAAAACTCTGGGGAGCAGTAACAGCAGGCTGCTGTTACAGGGAACCATTTAAATCCGCAGCACTTATGGAAGACTTTAAAGCAACAAATTTTAAGAGAAAGGGGGTGAGGATAAGTGGAATGAGAGTATTCGATTTCTAGATGACTGACGCAAATCTCAGTAAGTTCACAGTGGGATGTGATTCAGGAGATTGGAAATTTAACTGGAAAAGGATTTCCATACAGTCCATCCCTTTTTCACATTGCTTAATAAAAAACAGGCTCCAGGTAACTAGTCCCGAAACATTAACCAGGTACCTCGAATGCATGTTCATGGCACACTTCACAAGCATTGGAAGCTGAACTCCAGCTTTGATGACAGCTAATTAAAGCACAAAAGTGAGACTCCAAGTGAAAGTGCCACCTTGCAATCACAAACCGCTCAAAATGCACTCTGGCAGAAAAGCAGTCTGCAAGGCAGGTTACCTGCACCTACTTCATGCATTTGCTACCCACCACGGTTTTGAAAGTGACACTGCAAAACACATCTTGTCTTACAGCTGATGTGTTTAGCATACATCGCATTTGTTTCAGGGAGAACATCCTTGCAGAGAATAAGAGCTCTTCTTGTTCCCAGCTAAGTCAAGGCTTGAGCTAACGAGCCAATCAATCAGTTCGAGTGTTTTTGAGATCCCTCTTAAAAAGAACCGCTTCTATTTTATTATCAGAGTCAGCAGTCACCGTTTAAAAGTCAGCATATGTCAATAGTTACCCAACTATGGTACTGGTGTGAAAACACCGATATGTTCCCTTGGCTTTAACAGTTGCTCAGATACAGTCATTATTCTCATCACCAGAGGAGAGGGTGCCTCTCCAATTTATTTTTCCCCCCAAAACAGCAGCCTTTATCTTAATAGCCCATTTAAATATGGGGTTAATTGTGAGGGGCTGGAAGGAAGGGGACGCGAGCAGACAGACACTGCTGAGCCCGACCTCAGGACGTGCATGTGCAAGGCATACAGGGCTGGCACAAGAAACACAAACTTTTCCACTGTGCTTAGTCAGCACACAGTAATTAAAAGCGGCACGATGCGATAAACGCGGACCCACGGGGGCCAAATGCACAGATCCCCTGCTAACCTCTCAAAGCCGCAGACAGGTGCCTGGGACGGGGAGATGTTCCAGGGCACTCAGCCACATTAGGGAAATCTGCCGGGAGAGCACAGTGACACCTGTACCTGCCCCAGTAGGGTGCCGTGCCCTGGGGGAGGTCACCGCGGTGTGATGGCAGGGCTGCCAGCGAGGCCAGGCGCTGCTCGGGGCCCGCAGCGCTGCCCAGGCCCGGCCCGGACCCTCCGGGTCTGTCCGCCCCTCCCGGGTCACCGCTGCCCGCCAGGGGCCCGGCCCGGCCCCGCTGTGCCCTGCCGAACCAGCAGGAGGCCGCCATCCGGTCCCATCCGGTCCCATCCCATCCGATCCACCCCCACCAGTGCCCGCCCCGCCTCGCCTCACCTCACCTCACCGCCCCTCGGCACGGCACGGCACGGCCCGGCACGGCAGGGCAGGGCCGCCTCCGCCCTCACGGAGCGCCTGCCCGCGGGGGGCGGGGATGGGGCGGGAATGGGGAGGGGACGGAGA
>WBMV01003229.1:4660404-4679715 GCA_013396655.1 Campylorhamphus procurvoides | reverse complement strand
CCCACAGCCCTCCCGGTTTCCCGGAGCTCTCTCTCTGCCTCGCAGTGCCCGCCCGCAGCTCCTCGTCATTCCCGCAGATCTCCGCCATCCTCTTCAGAACCACAGAATGGTCAGGGCTGGAAGACACCCTCAGGACCATCCAGTCCGACCTCTGTGACCCCACAACCACCAAACCCTGCCACCCACTGCCACATTCAGGTGTCTCTTGGGCACAAATAGGGACGGTGACTCCGACATCTCCCCTGAGCCACTCATTCCAATACCTGACCACCCTAACAGTATTTTTAAAATTTTTTTTTATTTTTTTTTTTTTTTTAGGAAAGCTTACCACCCCCCCNAGGTGTCTCTTGGGCACAAATAGGGACGGTGACTCCGACATCTCCCCTGAGCCACTCATTCCAATACCTGACCACCCTAACAGTATTTTTAAAATTTTTTTTTATTTTTTTTTTTTAGTTCAGGAAAGCTATCCACACCGCCTCTCATGGTATCCTTCTGGACAAAATGCCCAGCACACAGTTGAATAATAACTGTGTTACATGATGAGTGGGCAACTGGATCTCAAGTTGGGCACAAAGCTATAGCTAAGGGGGTAACATCAGGATGGCGTCTGATCACTAGTGGGGTTCCACAGGGCTCCATCCTCTGCCCAGTTCTTTTCGACAACTTCATCAACAGCTTGGATGCAGCACTCGAAGGTACGAAGTAAGTTTGCCAAACTGGGAGGAGCTGTTGACTCCCTTGAGGGCAGAGAGACCCTGCAGAGAGAACTCGACAAATCAGAGAGAGGGACAATCTCTCACCAACCCTACAAAGTTTAACAAGGGCAAGTGCCAGATTCTGCACCTGTGATGGGGCAACCTCAGTTGTGTGTATAGCCTGGGGAATGAGAGACTGGAGAGCAGCGCTGTGGAAAGGGACCTGGGGGTCCTGGTTGATGGCAAGCTGGATATGAGTCAGCAGTGCCCTGGCAGCCTGGAGGGCCAGCCGTGTCCTGGGGGTATCAGGCAAAACATCACCAGCTGGGCAAGGGAGGGGATTGTCCCACTCTGCTCTGCACTGGTGCAGCTTCACCTTGAATATTGTGGGCAGTTTTAGGGACCACAATATAAAAAAGACATTAATCTATTAGAGAGCATCCAAAGGAGGGCCATGAGAATGGTGAAGGCTCTGGAAAGGAAGCTGTATGAAGAGTGGCTGAGGTCACTTGGTTTGTTCAGCCGTGAGAAAAGAAGACCGAGGGGAGACATCATCGCTGTCTTCAAGAGACAAGTCTCACCAGAGGAATAAAGGGGGCAGAAACTGATCTCTTCTGGTGGGTGCCAGAGGGTGGTTGGGCACTGGAACAGGCTCTCCAGGGAACTGGTCACAGCACCAAGCCTGTTAGAATTCAAGAAGCATTTGCACAATGCTCTCAGGCACATGTCATGATTCTTGGGGTTGTCCTGTGCAGGCCCAGGGGTCGGACTTGATGATCATGATGAGCCTCTTCCAACTGAGCATATTCTATTCCATGATTCTAAAATTTAATATTGTATTTGTGACCTAATATAATATAAAATAATAAAAATATATTTAATTTTTATTATAAGAATAAAACCAATAATAATAGTAAAATATTTTCCTAATATTTTATCTGAATCTCCCCTGTCTCCATTTAAGCCTGTTTCCTCTAGTTGTCTCACTGCAGGCATGGCAGAAGAGACCAGTCTCCATACCACTACAACCTCTCCCAAAGTCAACAGGTCTTTTGTCATTCACCTCACTGAGGTTTCCTGTTTCTCATGGGAACCTTCCATTCCAATGCCCAGCCAGTGCTCTCAGTTAATGCGAAGGACAGATAGCGGTTTTGTAGCATCTTTCACATTAGTTGGTGTTTGTATGCATAACTAAATGCTCCCAGAGAGACAGGATTGCTAAACACGCATGCAGGAATTTAATATAAAAGTTTAACTGTTGAAAAGTTTGCTCCTGAAAAGCCGAAAGTTATCTGGGGGAAATCAAATTTAATAGCTTAGTACTCCTTCATCCAGCCTCTTTTTTTCTGCCTTGTGGATTTTGTAGCTAATGCTCTGAAGAATTTACTTGTGTTACAAGAGATACACATGAGAACTGAGGGCTTTCAGAAATGCTCATTGCTACTCAAAATTAACTGTGTTACAGTCTCTATGAATTTTAGCATTGAGCTCCCACGGACTGACAAGGCAAATGTCAGGCTTCTGAGATTTGTTTTCCAGAGTTTGTTCAAGAACTATTACACTAATGAAATCCATTGCAAGAGATCCCATCTACTCTGTTTCTCATTAGGTTTGTGAGTTATACTGCAGTCTTAGAGAGAGTTCACAATGCTGGACCTGCATCCCCACGACTAGAGCGTCTGTTCAAAATAATCATTACCATCACCATTTCCATTAGCATTTGTTGGAATAAAAAGTCCTAAACTATTTCAACAATGTTTACAGGTCTCTATTAATCTTCCCAAAGCATTTGTGAGTAGAAATCTTGACTAAGATTTCATGAATACCTGCTTCAGTATTCACATAAATGTAATCTGCAGTGCTTCTCTTCCTCCTTGTTATGAAATATTTAATGAACAGTCAAAAGCCAGACATTACAGTAATTTGAATTAAGTGGCCAGTCACGTATCACAGACGATGAATGGCCAAAGACACAGACATAATCGTTCAAGAAAAAAAGAACACCCATAAGCTGAAATGTGTTTCTATGAAATATTCATAGGATTGTGGTGATTTATTGTCATGTCTGCTTCAGAATAACCTGCAATGGGAAAAGAGCATAATCTGATAAACTTTTCATGCAAAACAGTTAATTTGTTATTTCTGAAGTTAAAAGTTTGTAGACCCACATCTGTTTAAGTCTATAACCTGTAAGGGGTAGGGATGTGTTTTCCTTAATGCAAGGTTTTACAGGGGAAGCAGTGTGAATGTGCTGATGGCAGGGACAGTCCCATATGGTGTCCAAATGTAGGTGCCTAATGCCATTTTAGTTTAGGTTGCCCAAGACATCTGCATAAGGCTGGTAGATACAACATGGGACCTGTAAGACAGTGCCTGGCCTGAATTTGAGCTTCAGCATGGTACCACACAGTTATATTGCTCAAATCACTTCTGATATGACTGTCCAGGGAATAAATCAGCTTTTAGAGACATGGGCAGAGGATGGGTCCACAATTAGGAGCTAGAACAGCTGAGCCACCCTTTACAGTTCAATAGACAGAGCTGTATCTCCAACCTAAAGCAAACATTGAAATGTGTCCAATTCATATGTCCTCTCCTCACATCACCTTCTGTTCTGCACTTGGGTTATAGCTCTCTTTGTGTGTGCAGCCTCTTTGAATGAGAAAACATTGGAGGGATCAGACCTTGAAGCTGACCTTGTCCAGCAGAGCTGCTGATGTGCTTGCTTATGAACACCAACATGCTGGACTGCAGCACTCCAAGCCTTACTCAGCTGAAGTCAGCCAGATCCACCAGCTTCTTTGCTGTGTGTTTCTGTGTCATGTTGCCTCAGCTTTTTTGGCCATTTACCTAATGCCTCTGCTCTTCCTTGGTTTTCACACCCACCTCTGTGTGTGCTGCACAAATTGTGGGCACCTGCACTCTTAACCTTTCTACGCTAGGACAGACAGAAGGATCTGCACAGGTTTCGTAGGACCTAGCTGGGATTTAGCCACCCAGATATGGTCTGCCTGTGGTGTAGTCACAGACCAGCAGAGTTTGTGGGCCAACCAGCCATTGCGTAAAACTGGATGAGCACCAGTGATTCAAGTCTTGTAAGAGGTAATAAGGGACATCCACGGAGCATGATACTGCCTGATCATCCTGCCAAGGAACACTTCTTCAGACAAAAACATCAGTGAAGCCGTTTGGGACTGAAGGCACCATGTAACTGTGCACATCTGCTCAGCATAACGCTAAATGCGGGCAGCAGAGAGAGCTGAACAAGGGACTTTGAAATGCTACATGCCTCAAAATTCTCTTACAAATTCATGTAATTCACTAAAGAAATTATACATATTCATGCCATTCTACCTCAGGACTATGAATTTGTTTAGAGCGGATAAACATTTTCTTGCCTCTGAAGAGCAGGATTTCATTAAACTGTCTCTCTTTCGGAAAAAGCAAGCAGTGACCCCAATCTTTGTAGTACCTGGCAGCCAGTAATGGTTGTTTCATGATCAGCACCTGCCCCCTGGTAGCAATTTTTCACACGCTGATGCTGAACACATGCAGGAGTGAAAAAAGAAATAAATCTGCTGCTGAGCAACACTGCCACTGAAGGGACTGTGCCTACGACGTGGTGAGGGCACTTGATGTCCTGAAAGGACTTGCTCTGATCCCAGTGTTTTACTCCTCGAGCCCAAAGGCCGGGTAATTGCTAGTGTTGCCAAGGAAGGTTAAGGCTTTGTTTCTCTTGTTGCAGGTAAAATGAGGTGAAATGAGTACATGTGCTGTGGAACAAGTAAGAAAACGTGACTGTTCTATACAAAGAGATATCAAAAAACATTTTAAGGATGCCAATTAAATCTATTCACTAGTTCCATGGTGGTATTAAGAGAACAAAGAGACTTCCCAGGTCCCACAGCCAGGGCACTGATCCCTACTTCTGCTGCTAGCAGTCGGATCCCACTGCCTGCAGAAGTGAGCAGCATGTGGCAATCTGCACTAGCACAACAGCAAAGTCACAGAGAAAGTGACTCTTTCCTAGCTCCTCCTGGAGTGGTGACAGCTTCTCCATGGTTTTTGGAGTGGTCTGCTTAGTATGGAATGCAGGAAAGTTAGATAAACAAACATCCTGCTTATTTAGCCGTTCATTTATTTAACAACATGGTACAAGTAATTTTTCCTTTTAATAGGATTGTAAAGAGGTTCATATATGGACTTGAAGTAGATGTTCCTCTTAAATACAGAAAAAGACTTGCGCTAATCTAATACCATGACTAAATACAAACCTCCAGAGTACAAAGAAGGAATAGGTGGTTACTAGTGACAATGAATTAAAAAGACAGGAAAATGGAAAAATCCAGTGACAGTCGGCATCAATAGATGTGCCAAAAGCTTCCTTGTATGATAAAGTGACTGTCTTATGAAATATTAGCAGCTATCCAAAACTGGGGAAGTGTGAAAATCTTGTTGCTGTATAAATTATCTGAGACGCTCCTGCCAATTATAGACTTGCTGTAAGGAAGAGAGACATTGGTAATCATGACAGCGACTGTGTTCGAGTGTCATGTGAATGTTCTTGGGCAATTATTCAAATCAATCATTTCTTGTCTGGGTAGGAAAGATTCATCACTCTTAGTGCCTTGTGTCATTCAGTGACTGAGCTGATGTGGCTCTGCTATTTCTGGTGTTCTGTAATCTGCCTGTTTAAGACGACAACCCTGTCACACATTTAACTGCTGAGGTGGAGAGCTGTCCAGCAGAACCATGAGAAAGGTTACACAGGTTGTAAGAGACAGTTCCCTTCAGCACTGAGCAGTGTCCAACCCAGAGGCATTTTTGGATGTGGCAGGAGTGATGCTGGCCATTTCCACTGGCAGGGTTCGAGAGGGCATTGAATACAAGGGGAGTGCAATCCATTTAATCACTCTTCTTCCACACAGGATGGTTATGAGACCTGCTAACCATGTCTGGTCATTACAAACCCTCCAACTTCAGTGTCTGGTGTCCCTGTCATTGAGAATGACTCCCATATGCAATGACATTCCTGCCTCTTGGTGGTCTGACTCAGCTTTCCCAGCCCTGTGTGTGCCCTTTTACACCTGCTGTTTTTGGTAAAGAGGGGTTCCTATTACCACAACTGCTTTCATTCTTGCATCCTTGCTGGCAGGAACCCCTCTAACATGGGACTGTGTCCTGCTTCCATGAGGATTATTGTAGGTAAGGGACATGACTAAAAATGTATAAGGTATCTGTGTATTCATCAAACTGTTACAACCCAAACCATGGTTACATAAATCTGGAATTTTGTTTTGGTGTGATACAGCTGGTCTTACCTTCTTATTTATATATAATGAAGCATAATTTATCAATTCACTTTTTGTGAAAAACAATGTTATGCCCCATTTATTTTTTCTGCCTTTTCCTGTAAACTTTGCAAGTGTAAAGGCTGATTCCAGCCTGTAGTCATGAGGGGATGGATTAATGCTGCAGCTCTGCCTTTGCCAAACCTGAAGCACCTGACTTTGCCAACTAAATAAAATACCACCTACATGTTACTGCTAAAAGTACCAGGGAGATGTATCAGCTGGCTTTCAGTACCACAGGGCTTCCCTGCTACTGTTTGAGAGACAAAACTAACATCAGCAAGTGGCAACTTGAATTAGCGTTTGTTCTTTAATAAAATAACAAAACAAAGTCTTCACAGAGCAGTAGTTTCCTTTTTTCTACATATAAGTGTTTGCAACAGAATGAAAGAGCGTTTAACTCTTCAGGCTGGTGATAACAAATAAAGATGTGGTTCACCTCTGCTTTCACACGCTCTGTGTCTCTTTTCAAAGAGCTTCTTTCCTTTATTCATAAGCTCTTTGGGGACAGGATTTTTAACAGTTCTCTCTGCCAACTTGTGGTTAGCAGAATATTTGCTTTCCATTTTTTTTTAAAGCCTGTGTTGTGGCTCCCAAGTATCCATCTGTAACTCTTAGAAAAATACTGGGTAGCTTGCGGCTAGAATATATTTTAGGATGCCTAATTTGTCACTGGTTAGCTCAGATGCTGAAGTTTAACCTGGCATCTGAAATTCACTGAGATGAGCAGTCCTTCGGAGACTCTTCAGCCATCTCTCTCAGGTCACCCCTCTGAAATCCTGAGAGGTTATTGACATTGGTACTGAGCCATCACACTGGAGAGAATTTTGATTTTGTTTGTTTGTTTTAAGAGTGTTTATCCTGCACATAATCCTCACTCCCTGAATCCCTTTGGCACCTCTAATGAGCTTTGATGCCCTTCATTCACATAAGGTTTTGGGAGTGCATATCCTATGAGTTACAGATGATTGCTTTGTTCCAAAATCCCCGCTGCCCCCTCCCTGGGGAAGTGATGGTGGTCCCAGCCTTCTTTCAGCATTCCTCCTACAGGTCCCACCTGCACAGGAGGCTGGACTTGCTGGCTCCAGCCTGAAAGGGTTCAGATCTTTCTTCTCAGGTGCCCAAAGTGACCCTGAAACAAATGCTCTTTATATCTCCTCTTCTAAGGGCTGGATCATGACTGAGAAAGGAAAACTGGATTTTCTAGGTGATCCCAATTTTCTAGGTGACCCTGATCCAGGCCAGCCAGAAGACAAGTGTGCCCACTGCCAATGCATGTGTGGCATTGTTTGGGAATATTTGGTCTTGATGAACTTGTATACAACTTATAGGAACTGTGGCCTCCTTGGTAGCAGCTGAAGGTAACACAGAAGTGAACCGGGATGGCCAGGCCCTTTTATTAAACCTGGATCCCCTTGTTGGATTCTGCCTGCTCCAGGAAATATGTTCCTATGAGCTCAATTTTTAACTAACACAGCAAAATAAATGAAAACAAGACAAAGAATAGTGCTCCACTTCTTTGGGAACACAGGGCCTCAAGGATGGAACATGAATTCAGCACCTGTCTGTTTGCTGGAGAATTTATACACAGGATGGAAGGGAAATCTCCAGGGTGACAGCAACACAGGTGCTCTTTTTTTCTTTCTTTTCCTTCTTTTTATGTTTTCTTTTTTCCTGTAACTGGAAACATATAACATTTGCCTGTGTATTTTGGGCAGGGAATTTGGCTCCTTGCATTCATGTCACAGAAAGGCAGTGCATCTCTCAGACAGCATCATTTGCCTACTTGCTCAAAGCACCACTGTCTGTGAGTGTGCCCCAGCTCTCCCCTCATGTGCTTTGTGCTGACGGAAAAATCATCTCTGTCTGAAGCTGCTCCATTTCCCTTCAGCTCCAGTCCCCTGTGAAACTGCAGCTGCCTTTCCCCTGCTCCCCCACTTACAGATGACACATCCCATCTCATTTATATTATTAAAATGATTTCCGTGGGGTCACCTTCTTCTTCATGCCTGAGATGATACAGAAAATGAAGCTCTTCCTTCTGTGCCATTTGGATTCAAATTGTAGATTTTAAACCTGTCCTCACTTCTCGATCCTTTAATTTTCCACAGACAGCACCACTGCGGTGGCAACAACTAGTGACTGCATTAGATGTTCAAAAAAAAGAAATCACATGTGATGTTATGATGAGTGAGGTGGATAATAACAAACATGCAGTACTTCAGTCACCCGCTGGGTCTCTTTCCATTTTCTTCACAGAAAACCTAAACGACCTGCTGTGTGGAGTATGAAAAAGGTCGTATCAAAAGAACATCTGCACATTAACGTTGTGATTAGCTTATGGAGTAGCACCCAGTGGTGAAAGAGCTTTTATCTTCTTTTACACACACAAAAATGATGTGCCATGTGAAGGGGTGCTTATACTGAAATCAGACCTGATGTCTGTTGTGACTTCTCAAATATTCCATCAAAAATAGTTTCTAACAAGTGAGTTTGACTAAAGGCATTTGGGCTGTTTAAGGTAAAGTGCTGGACTTTTTTAGGACGTGTAATTGCAATTACTATGTTTCACAGGCAAGAATGCTGCCAGAAATGAGTAATTCTTCATATGGGATGCAGGCAATACAGTAAATATGCAAACTAATACTTTGGAAATTGCTTCTTTCACTTAAGCTTGATTTAAATGTGTAAATTGTCTGCATCTTTCAGGTATTTCCCGGTCATTACCATTGTCTTTCTTTATCATGAACCTGAAAGAAGCTGCTGCCATATGGAGAGCTGGAGCAGCCAAGAGTTATGTGCACTAGCAATGCACCATTCAAAGCATTTAGATGCTGCCAGCCCTCATGGTCTCAGACCAAAGCTAACTTTTGCAGCAGCACTGTTAGGTTTTCTTGCTTCTTTTTTTAGCTCTCTTGTGAAGAGCACCAGGTGAGATGACCTGAAGTGTTACTTCTGATGGCAATTCCTGTGCTAAGCCAGATGAGTTTGGCATCCCCTATTATGTTCACTTTAAGGGACAGAATAATCCTCTGCACTTCTTCACTGTGCCTGGTGCAGATGTGATGGGTCTCACCTAAGTACAGGACCAGGGATGGAAGAAAGGAGGAGTTTGTGCTCTTTCTTGGAGCAAATGACTGAGCTATTCCAAAGAGAAGGCTATGCAATAAAAATTAATCCAACTCTTTCAGAGTGGCTAGTGACTAAATACACAGTTGTTCAAAGAAGCATTGGGCCATCTGTTCAGCCTTCCTTGCAGCATATCTTTCCACCCAGAGCAGACTCCAGAATATGCCTGGGGAGTGAGATGGGACAGAGGTGCTAGAAAGATGAAAGCTACTGGATTAGCATTTTTGTCCCAGGCCTGGAATAGAAATCTTTAGTAAGTAAAGCCCAGGCATGAAAATCACACTGTAGCTTGAAGATGAAGGCCAATTTTGAGGTGGAATTCATCCCCTTTTGTGGTCTCAAGGTCAAAGCACGGAAAGAGACTCTGTAAGTCCTATTTCTGGGGTGTTAGCAGCACACAGATCCCTCTGCTACTTCCTCTGTATGTGAATGAAACGGATCCAGAGCACAAGCACAAGTTCATGTCAGAGCACTGCTGTGGGTCATGTTTGAAGATGATTTTACCAGTTCCAAAGTCAAAGATGAGCAAAAGAAAATCTGACTGGAGGAGAGACACTGAATGCTGACACATTGTGAAAGTTCATGAGTGAAAGGGCTCAGGGTTCTTGTAGTAACCTTAGTGTTCTAAAATTAAAATTGCAAAATACCACTCATCTATGTGGAAACCTTTAGATGTGTTCCTGTCTTTGAATCTGACTTGCAGCAGACTGTATTCCTCTTCTTCTCTTTCTTCTTATAGGACATAGTGATATTCAGCCTAGCAAAGAAGGTGCACAGAAAACTCATCTGAGCTATAAAGATCTGGTTCTGCTGATGTGACTTTTATAGACAAATTTGTGCTACAGAACATGTCTTCAAATAGACAGTTGATTTAATGTGTGACTATGACAGTTATAGTCCCAGCCTTTCAGCTGTGGCTTTGGTTCCAGGATCATTAACTCCTGGTAGGATTACCCACCAAAGTGGTCTTAGTTCTCTGGTCACCACACAATCTGCTCGCAGACTCCTTGTGGAACAAGGAGTGGAAAAAGGAATCACAGGCAGTGCTCTGAGGCCAGACAACCTCAGACAATAATGCCCCCTACTGATATTTGAACATTTCCAGGGGAAAGAGATGTCTCAAAGAGCCAGCAAAGGCAGCAAGGCTGACAAAGCAGCAAGAACCTGTGTGAGGAGCAGATAGCTTGATGCTTCCTGGCAATTAAACGATTGCATAGCATGGAGGAAAGCAACTGCTCAGAAAAAAAATCAGATTTTGAGAAAAGGCTGGTTCCAAGGCCTTGTGTTTTAGAGGGAGGGAGCTTCAGTAGCTGAAAGTTAAACTCTCAGCATTTCAGCTGCCATAGAAGCCCACGGACTGTCCCATCCATAGTACAGACCGTGGTCACTTTACTTGCAGGGAAATTGAGCCTGGATGGCAGTGACATGATTAAGGTGTAATCATGCTCCGGTAAGCAAATTACTCCCTTCCTAATTAGGGTTTATGTAATGCCTGAGTCCTATTACAAGACCAGCACTTATAGTCCTTTAAAGCCAAATGCTTCCAGTAATTTCATTGCCTACAAACCACTATTTGTAACAGCTTTACTGAAATTCGGTGTCTGAAACTTGGGTTGCTCTGTTATATTCTGCTATTATCTATAGAGCAGGTGTTTCAAGTGCTTCCAAGCCAAAACATTTTATGTTTTATACTGAGTATCTGTAGCTTAGGAATTACAAACCTGCATTTTTAAAATTCAAATAAAGCTCAGATATTTGAGCAAAAAAAAGACTGCTGTTTTAGAAACAAGGCCAGCCATCCTGTTACATCCACTGAGAGCCATCCTCAGCTTGGAAGAGCTCCTGAAAACTGCCTGTGAGATCAATCATCTCTGTAGCCTAGTGGAAGTTGCCCTACTTCCATCCATGCACCTTTGACAAGCCTTAAATCACCCTAGGAGCCACATCTGTGCAAAATGCACAAGGATGAGTACGTAATTTGCTCATCCCACATGTATCCATGCTTCAGGAGGGAGGAACAGCCTCCTCACTTCCACAGAAAAGCTGCTTGCTCTCCAGTGAGCAGGACAAGGAAGGTGGGTTGATACAGTGCTGTGGACTGGGACACTCAGGGTAAGAGATGAGGCATGGCTCTGGTCCTGCCCTTAGGTGAGTTACTTCCTACTGTAGACACAGCCTGTACTTCCAAACAGCTTCATCCTGCCTATAGACTTGCTTATAGAGTCAAGATACTGCCTGCTACGTTTGCTGTGGCAGCCTGTCAGCATCAGATGAAGACAGTGTTTGCAAAAATAACAAGACACTTTAAGAAATCTGAAAAATGAGGTGGATTTTACTGTTACCACTACCCTTAAAACACTGTGCATCAGTGTGCCCTTGGGAATGCATTCAGACAGTGAAATCCAGTTTCCTTATCATGTGCAGTAAACACTGCGAAGTTAAAACCCTCGGTGCCTTCTTAGGCTTTTATCACTAGGATTTATGTCAGAAAAATAACATGGAAAGTGTATTCAAGTGGTTATTATGCACCTGTCATTCCACTCTGATGAGGCCACATGAAGTTGTATCTGGCACCTCACATGCAAAGGAAATCTGCTTTCGATGGAAACTAATGTATGGTTAATTTGCTACATTAGCATGTGATAATTAGTACATAGGGCTTATGATGTAGTACAACTATATCTTAGTATGCATGCATGCAAATACACATAATACATCAGTGTGTTAAATGCAGGCATCTCTAGGACAGAAGGTGATCTAAGCAGATCTAAACAAATCTAAGCAGAAGTTCTGGGCACGGAATGAGGACTGCATAATGACTGCCGTGATTTACAGTCCAATAACAAATTATCTATTCCTCCCCACACCCTGAACAGTGTGCATATATTAAAGTCTCTAATCTGTCTGCTTCCTGAATATATTCCTGAATATATTAGGACTTTCCGGGGATCTTTGTTTTTAAATTGCACAATCCAGGGTCAATTAAATGGTTGCAGCCTAAAGATGTAGACTGTGGCCGTGGCAGAGCAGGATGCCTCATTGCTCTCAGATTTGTGCATCTGTAACCATGGTGACTTTGTGGCTGCAGCTTTCCCCAGACTTGGTGTAACCTGGGGTGGGTAAAGGCATGCTTCTCCATCTGGTGCGGATGTCACGTACGGGATCTCTTAGGATACATTTTTAATTACTATGTTCTCTTAATTACTCCTTTTGATTTCCCTGGTGAATTGCCTTTCTTGGGTTTCAGTGACTCATTGTGAAACCAAGTGATACCTGCAGTGTCTTCTGTCAGGAAAATTCATCCCAAACCTCTGCACCTTCTCAAGGGCAGCACTCACCTGAAAAACAACACAACCCGTTGCTTTGTGCTTGTGGCTGCAGACCAGACATGGTGTTTTACAAGTGCAAAATCCCTTCCCTTGGCTGCTGGCCTTGCCAAACTGTGCTAGAGAGTATGGCTGTTCTGTCCAAAGTGGCCTTCAAGGGCAGGTCTGCTTTGGCTGCCCTCAGGTTGCCCACAAAGTGGGCTCCCCATACCGTCTCATCTCAGGGAGGTGAAAGGATAGGATGATGGTGACCCCAGTGGGAGTACAAAGGCAACGCGTGTTGGTGTGCAGGGAGAAGGGAGGCTGTCATCACCCTCTTGGGCATTTGATCCCCTGCATGGCTGTCAGGCACTTGTGGACTCGTGTGCCTGTGGGACATGGTACCGTAGAAAAGGTGTCTCAGATGTGCTCGGGGGGGAGCTGTGGAATGCCCAGCACACGCATCCCACTCGCTGGGAGCTACAGGCAGCAGCAATCTGTAAGCCTTCAGTGTGTAAATCTTGCCAGCCCCTGCTGAGAGGTGATTTAACCAGACAGCATTCCCTGTCACCACACTCCTTTTAGATTGCTGAGCTACAGCACAGTGTGCTGGGACCAAACAACTCCAGATTTAGCTATTTATTTGATAGGTGCATTGCTAAGACCTGTAATTTATCCCTTTAGAAGCAATCACTTCTCCTGGTGTGTTAAACCCACCCCTGGGCAGAAGCCCAGACAGCACGAGCCCTGTGCCCCAGGCAGGAGGCACAGACCATATACACACATTTTAGAGCCACGTAGCATGGGTCTGAGCTACAGCAGCTGGGGAGGGGCTGTGCCAGACTGGAGGGGTGTTTTTCTCCCAGTATACCTGGTGGGCTTGCCCTCAACTTGGCCTTCATGAGCTGGGAAGTTACCTTACCTTGTAGGTTCACCAGCATTTATCAGAGCATCCATGCATTCTTCCTCTTCCACTTAAACTGCCCTAAACACTAGCAGTAACTGCATTTTTTTTTAAAATCTGGACAGTAATATATCTTCTTTCCATGAAGTCATCCTTAGCTTAGCCATCACCATAAATAGCTGAGCATTTGAGGTGCATTATTTATCACTGTCAGATGTTTAGCACATGAAATAGAGCAGCAGACAGCAATCAGATCATTCCTTGCCTTTATGAGCAGGCTGGGATGGGATGAGGGGGATTTATGGTTAAAAGCTGTGCCACGGAAAGAACACATGGTACTTGTTAATTAAGGACAAGCAACTGAAGACCAGTACTGCTGCATTTCTGACAGAGGGCAGCATTGAGTTTTTTATCATATGAAACAAAAAGCCAACAAAACACTTCTTGGCTCTCTAGTGATTGCGCAGTTCAGAAAGAAGAAGGGAAGAGGGTTTTTGATCATGACAGAAGCAAGAATTATATTGCTGTTTGCAACTAGTGATGCTCAAAACATTCTAGGTATAGATGACCACGAAGCAGGGCTGCCACCATGGTCAGAGAAGGGGAAGTATTTACAGTACAAAGTAGGAGTCAGCCAGCATTGCTTAGTTGTGCTCTCTGCAAAAACTTGGTAACCTCTCACTATCAGCCTTGTAGAGTTAATGTGAAGACTCGTTTGCAAGAGACCAAGCTTCTGCTGCCCAACTCATGTGCTCCCCCAGGCTGCTGGTGCACTTCTGCAGGCTCCTCTGCCTCTGCTTGGAGCTACAGGAGTAAGCAGCAGTGACACTCACAGCCAGCCTCACACTTGGAGCAGATGCAGTAGCAGCAAGGGTTTGGATGAGAGAAGTGGCATGACTGGCTGGCAGGAGCATCTGTGCATGCTCTCAGCCTTCTCCAGGCTTTCTTCCTGGCCTTCTCCTTTCCCCAGCAGCTCTTTTACCCCTCTTTTAACAGCATCCTGCCCCCTGCACCAGCCACTGGTAAGCATTTGTGTCATGCTTCATGGCTCCTAACAGTTTTCCCCCTTCCTGGTAGCTCACCTCATTGCTATTTGCTAACCCATGGCTGCCCACCCTTCTCCTCCCATCACATCCACAAAGCTTTCACAGGTATGATACCCATGCCTTGGCCTGCTGCATACATAGTGTTGCCAGCATGGGATGTGCTGTACCACCACTGCTGTCCCTTGTGTCCCACAGTGGCTTTCACGAGGTACTTGTGCAGAGCTTTGGGCTGACAAGCCCTTCCAGAGCCCTCCTGGGAGCTACCCTGCCCCTGTGCCTGGTGAGTGGAGAGCAGATTGTGAAGAACCAGAAGCCCATTCTGTTTATGCTTCCCCATCACAAAGGCCTGTTTTCATGATCAGAAATTCCATGGGAAAGTTTTTCACCTTGCAAGAAATGCTCATGATGCTTGCAAAATGTTTGCTCTGCTGTGAGCCGTTTCTTTGCAGTGAAAAGCCTATCACATTTTTTTAAAAACTCTGCTATCAGCTAGCTTCTAACTCAGATTTCCTTTTAAAGCTGGCTATTTTTTGAGAATATTTTGGTGGGGGCAGTGCAGGGCTGGAGTTCTTTACTCACAGTTTCATGGAAAATTCTGCTTCTCGGACTACCCCTTGCTGGGGCTGTGCTGCTCCTCCTTTACCCAAGGCCGTGAAAGTCTCCAGAACGAGATACTACCTGGACAGCCTTTGTAACGCAAACATGTCCTCTAACTCCCCACTGTTGTTCTCCTATTTTGAGGGACTTTGGAAAGGAGGGATCTGGGGAATACTGGGAAATTACCTGGGGATGCTGGATACCTGGGAGGGGATGCTGCTGAATGGAACCCAGGGCAAATGGCTGCACTCAGGATACTTTGAAAGGAGGATTTAGTTAGTGCAGTGTTTATGATGGGATAAGTACTGTCTCTCCCTCTCTGTCCTCTGTTATGTTTTCTCGTTCCTGCCAGCAAGAAATCAATTCCTTTAATTCCTTAGCAATGCAATTTATGATTAGGAACAGTCCTTGACTTGGGAGTTTACAGCAACTTTTCCATGTCTAACTTTCTAGTGTTCCCAGCCTGTTGCATCCCTGGGCTCTGGCTCAACCTCTGTAACAGAAAGGAGGAAATTCCTATAGGAAATTGATAGAAGAGTGAGTACACCATGAACTTGGATGAGCATTTAGAAACTTGCCCACACAGGAGGCATTTTCCAGTAAATGTGGTTGTTTCCCAAAAATGGTGGGTGTGCGTGTGGTGTGCATGTGTCACCTGCTGCAATGCCACTTCCCTGGAGGCATTTTCATTATAACTTCAGGAAAGAACTGCTGCATATTCCATCTTTTCCCTGTCTCATTGATATTCATTCATTCTCTGGTGGGCTTAATGTTGCTGTCTGCACAGGGGAAAAAACTAAAATAACAAGACAAGGAAATAACAGAAGAAGGAGGTGATTCTTTTTTAAACCTTTCTTGCAAGTGAAGACAAGGATTCATTTGTCCCAAGCCTTTGTTCCAGAAGCCCTAGGCACAGCAGTCATTGGAGCTGGTAGCAGGAACAAGGTAGCTGGTTGGAAATATTCAGCTACCTCGGAATACATCAATAAATCATGTCACCACTTTTCACTGCAGGAGGTGAAGAGTAGGAGGGAAGAGGGATGAGAACAGCGAACAGATCAAACAAGCAACCTTCAGAGGAAACATCAGCCCCATAGTGGTCGTTGGCGTGATGTGAGCATCTCTGAGGGCTCCTGTAGGTAGTTTTATTTGTCTAAAATAGGGCTAACCCTAACCAAATATTTATGTGCCTCTTGAGTGACTTTAAAAACATTTAAAGGTCTTTGCTCATGTAGACTGAAAGTTCTCAAAGGAGCACAAGTCCTGTTGACTTGCAAGATGATATGAACACCTATGTCACTTGACTGCTTTTGGCAAGACTCCCTGCAGTAGAGCCAAAACAGGCTGATGGATCTTGTCCAGCTGTCCCAGAAGGCAGAAATTGTGCAACCCCTCCAGGGCAAAGGATATTTGGACAATGAAAGGGAAATGAGGATATTCCTGCCTCGCCCAGCCCTGATTGCCTTAGGAAGGATGCAAGCGTCTGTACAGCTTTACCTGGAGGTCAAACAGGACCTGATCAGGCCAGGGTCTGTGGAGGGAAGCTCAGCTAAGCTGTCAGGTCTCATACACTGGGGCCACTCATGGCTCCTCTGCCATAGGCTGGGTCCAGGCAGTGGGGCTGCTCCCCAGCCCTGGTACCCCTCATGCCATGCAGCCAGACAGCCTAATGTGGGCACTGCTCCCTGTCTGTGGAGCTTGTGGCCGGTCCCCATGGGGGGATAGGTTGTTGTGCCCCCTTTCTGACTCCTCTTGCCCATTGCCTCCCTTCCAGCCCCTGCATCTTGCCAGTTACTGCCTTTCTGCTGTAATTTCTGCCAGGTCTCACTCCAGGTCTGGCCACAGCTTGTGGCCCAAGGTGTGTCACTGGCTGCCATTGTTGTCCTTTCGATCACTGTCCACCCTAGAGGGACCTTGAGCAATTGTGTGCTCGGACCAACATGACATTTTGGCTGTAGCTGCCAATACTTTGCCTACTTTGAAAGCAAACGGATCTTTGGCTGAGTGAAATCTTTGCAGCTTCACCACTTTCATATATGGACTGCAGTATTTGCACAGAGAGGTGCATGACAGACTTTATTGGTCTGGTTTTATGGGCTTTTAACCACTATGCTTCATTTGTGCCTTCACCTCCTCGTTCTGCCTCTCTGTAAATGCATGTCTGCCCCGTGGAGTCAAAAGCTGTTGAAGCTGATCTTAGCCACACCATCTCCTTATGTGCCTTAACTACTGTAGCTCATGACCAGTTTAGGACAGCTTACATTTGGACCTGCTTTCATTTGTCCCCATAAGGAGAGCAGGTAGCCCAATGCCATCCTTTGGGCTGTGCAGGAATGAAAAATCAGAGTCACCAAGAGTTCAACCAAGCATGAAACTGTGTCCATGGCACAACCGTGCTGCTGTCTGTCAGATGCATGAGGACTGAAATTTGCAGAGACCAAACCCAGCAACTCTGTTCATCTTCTGTGCAAATCTAGAAGTCTGTGTTGTCTTTAGCTTAATCTTAACCTTAACATACCAAATTTTATGCTTTGGATGGAAAGAAACTTTTTAAATGTGTGAAATATTTGTGGTTTTGTTGCCAACATCCTTTATTGACCTGCAGCATTCCAGATATCATTTTCAGTACATCAAATGCTAGCAAGCAGCAACGATCCCATTTCACAGAATAAAAAACAAACTTTAAAGAGCAGCAAACATGCTGTCTTTTGAGCTGTTGTGCTAGATTAAGCATCTTGAAAGTCTCAAACAAACAAATAATAAAAAAAAGGATTCTTATTTTGTATCTTATATCTCACCTCAAGATAACAGGCATTTATTGAGTGCTGATAACATACTGTGTGGCTTTAGTAGCAAGCAGAGCAAACTGAGCCACAGAAGAGTTATAATGTTAGAGGAAAGCAAAACAGCACCATGGAGCAGATGATTCCATGCCTGGAAGAACAGCCCTCAAAATTCACACTTGGAAAACACAGAGACTGTGCACAGTCCAGACACTAAGGGCAGTGTACAAACCTTTAATGGACAACAAATCACCATCTTCTTTCTGAGCTACCTCCACATCGATGTGGGAAAAGCTTTGAAGGTTCCTCCCCTGGCCAGCCTGGGCACGTGGCTGTGTGTTTCATCCTGCCTGGTATTCAAGTGATGGGTGCCAGCAGGAAAATGCATGAGGGCTTTAAGCCAACTTACTGAGAACATGTTGCTGCTTCACCCTCCAGCTAATGACAGTGATCACCTTCAGTGCAACTAACCCAGTTTTGCTTCTGCAGATACAACTCTCACTTGCTCTGGGGTACAGGACTTTGCCTCTCAACCTGCTGGAACAAGCACGCCAGCATAACTGGGAGATACTCAGGCACAGTATGGCTTAAGGCAGTGGAAATGATGGGAAAGAAGAAAGTAAAAGCTTCTGAGGGGAAACATCTGTTCTCTTTATCATTAGCTACAAGTGGTACCTTTTTAATTATTGAGATGCTGGAGCTCGCAGACGTTGTGAATTGACTTGGTAATTATTTAGAAGAGTCCCAATTGCTGGCTAGGATTCCCATGTAGTCATTTTCTAACTGGATATAGGGAGAAATAAACTCTTCAAGTATTTATTATTATTACAGCCTGTCAATTATGAAGATTTATTCATTCCTGCTGAGCTAGCTTGAGACTCGGCTTTATCACTTCACTACTGCTGCCACGACACTCTTATATACGTGAAAATGTGAAGGTAAGGCATGCTTTTTGAAGTTAGACACAATTCATCTTTCTGAGTTTTGACAGCTCCCCCTCTGTACAAGATAACACCATCCAACACGCTCACCATGGCATTACAACCTGCTTTTCTCAGGTTTGATCCAGCACAGCTTCTTAGCACACACTGAAACATCTTTAAGCAAGTGAAAAGTGCAATGAGACCCAGTCTTGGTGTTTTCCACAGCTTTACTGACTGCTGTATGAAACAGCCTGGTCCATCAGGCTCACATGCTGCTGAAGTCATAGTTAAGCCCTTTCAAACTGTGATTTCAGTTGGTGTAAATTATCCATCTTGTAGAGTCAGGTCCTGAATTTAGGGTGGGTTGGTGAGGTCTTTAGGAAATGTGGGGATGTTGGAGTCTTGTTCAGTTCACCTCGTTTAAGACTATTCATGGATGCAATAGAGGCTCAGAACAAAGCTATTGTTCTCTAGTCCAAGAGGAAGATGCTTATGATGTCATTTCCCTCAGGATTTGTGGCTGCTCTAGAGGGAGGCTCTGGCATCTGTTGTTGACAGAGACTGAATTTCTCCTC
>WBMV01003229.1:4610839-4660148 GCA_013396655.1 Campylorhamphus procurvoides | reverse complement strand
TCTCCTCTCTCCTCTTCCTTTTCCTGTGTCATAGAGTGTTTTATTCCTCTCTCCAATGTTTTATGGCTGTTACTTATGCTCACTGCATACAAATATATTATTTAGAGATGTGTATATATATATATGTATATGACTAAGCTCTGATAATGTATTATATTTCCACGTGACTTTTTGCATGCCTTGGACTTGGCAATGTGCACCATGCAGCAACTCCCTGTCAGTGAGAGCAGCACACAGGCAGCCCAGAGATAGCCCAGGGCCCTGGCAAGGAGCACCACGAGTACATGGCTGGTGGGATGCAGCCTGCTCTGAGTGCCATCCCACCCCTCCTTGGCCACCATTTGACTGTACAGGCAACATATGAGAACGTATGGGGAAAGCAGGCATTTCTGGTCCAGCAAAACTGCCTGTTTTGATTCCCAGTGATGCATCAAAGTTCAGCCTCAGGTGAGAGTCTTGTTTGTTTTTTTTTTTAGAAAAGAGCAGCGGCCTCCTATGGTTTAGATGAGTGAGGGACATATTTATTTGGGCAGGATTAAGGAGATAAGGGCATGGGAGCCCCCCTCATTCAGACCTCATTCACAGACCCCAGGAAAACCTTCCCCATCCATTCATTCCCGGTTCTCCTGCAGAGCTGCCCCATGCCTGTTACTTGCTTGCACTGCACTCCTGGCTGCATGCTCTCTGCACACTCTCTGACTGGTGGGAGGCTCCAAAATTTGCTTTCATACCCTTTATTTTGGGACCCACCTGAAAGGCGTGGCATTTGAAGCCCACTGCCTCAGGTGCTGTAGCCAGAACATGAATGGTGCAAGCGGGAAGCCTCCAGTGGGTGGGACCTCCCTCCTCCAAATCGGGAGCCAAGTTCCTGGGCAGAGGACTTGCCATAAAAATGCTCTTTGCAGCCTTATCCCCAGCAACTGCGACAATAAGGGGCCATCTGCAGATTTGCCACCTCACTGCTCACCTCTGTTCCAGATCATTAAGGCCTGCATTAAACACCGCGGCTTTCTTAAAGAATTTGCAAATCACTCCTCCAGCTAGCTGAGAAAATGATCCCCGCTCCTTATTTTCTGCATCCATCTCTGTTCCACCGTGCTTTCCCCCATGTGACTGCGCGAATTCCCACTCACAATTATTCAGTGTGTGTCAGCAATCAGGATCCTTCGCATCCTGCACAGAATCAGGGCTGGAGTTTCTCCGCAAGCCTTTGGGGAGGAGTGGATGCTGCTGCTGTCCTTGCCAACTTCCTGGCTGTGTGGCAAGGATCCTCTCTTTGTCAAGGTCGTGCCGTGCATCTCTTCTGGAGGCAAGGGAGAGGTGTTTGGGGAAGTTCTCCTGCTGCGGCTGGTCGGCTTTGCGGCTTTGTGCAGGAAGCTGTGCTGCGCCTGCAACCTGGGATAGGTGGAACCTGGAAAGAAAAGACATAAACAGCAAAACCAGAGCCACAGCCAGGCCGGGCAATTAGTTGTATTTATACAAACATCCCTCCCCACTGTAATTTTTTCTTCCCTGGTGCATGTTTGTTTCTCTTCCTCCACTCTTCTGAGAACATTGTGGGATTATGCAGCCACCCCAGGGCTGCTCTGTGATGGCCAGGGCAGATGTGAGATGAGGGTCTGCACTGTGCAGCCCGGATTTCTCTCTCCCCCTGCCACTTTTGGGGAGCTGGTCCTGAGCTCACTGTGAGGGACAGGGAGCTTATCAAACTGCACACCAGCAGCCTTCCTGCCCAGCAAAGCCATCACTGCCACCCCTGGTTTTGTCTGGCACCTCAAGCCATTCCTCCTACCTGAGGGAGAGGTGGGGGAGAGCCTGTTGGGAAAATTTCCCATGAACAACTCATGCTTTCTGAGAATGCACCATGGGATAAAGCCCTGAGGAGGCAGAACAGCCCAGAGTCAGCCTCAGATAACGCCTTCCCTTTCCACCAGCCATTTTAAAGAGAAGCACACAACCCCAGTCAGATGGTTTGTGCTACAGCACATGGGACGGATGGCTCCTGCACCCTTTGCTGCCTTTTCTGGTTGCCAGGATGGAGACCTGGCAGCTCCATGGCTGGCTGGGGCATTGCTTCGTCCCAGATCTCAGCTGTGCACCTGGAGATGGGCAAAGCACAGTCCTTTCCTCCCACCATCCAGCTACCCACTGTTAGCAGGAACAGGAGGCAAAAAAGCCATTGCCAGCTGTGGGATCGTGGTGGGGAGCGCAGAGCCCTGGCTGCAGGTCTTTGATGGAGCAGGGGATATTTGCAGCCCCAGGCTGTCAGGGTTCAGAGGACTCTCCAGCCCAGCTGGGCTGTATTTTATTTGGATGCACCAAATGGAAAATGTGAGCCTGCAGACAAAACAGACGCTGTGAGGAGGAGTGCAGGGTGGTGTGCCTGCTGCAGGAGGGGGCTGGAGCAGCGTGCTCCCCACATGGCCAAGCTATGCCAGCTATGGGCTGCTAGGGAGCCATGCTGGCACTGTCCTCACCCATCCTGTGCTGGGAATAGCTTTTGCTGCTGTAAGCCACCTGGGCACACTCCATGGAAAAGTTTAAAGGTGAAAAGTCCTCTTTGCCTTCCTACCACCCACCTAGGACGTTGGAGAAGGGTTTGGTGCCTCTCTGCCTGTCTCTCCAGAGGTAACCAGGAGGTAGCCAGCAGTTGGCCTCCTGGTCTAAAAATGGCTCTATTTTATGACAAACTTCCCACTTGTTGTTGGCAGGTAGTAACCACAAAGCAGGTGGTATAATGTACAAACAGCACAGGGCTCATCTCCCTGTGTGGTAAGGACAGAGCTGGAACCTCCATCACACTGGAGGTGACCCCCTAGTGCAGCCCTGCAGAAACACATGGGGGAAAATCACAACTAGGGGCATGCACCTCGGGTCTATTCTCCATAGTGCTTTTTGTGTCCTATTTAAAATAAACCCAACATTCATTAATTCAGAACCACTATGTGTCATCAGCTTGTGGGCCAGCACAGCTGAGAGTACCTGCAGTCAGCTCTCCTGCCACCTGCTCCTGCTGGGTTTTCCTCTCCTGGCAAAGCTTTAACCTTTGGTTTGCAGCCTGCTCAAATGTGATTCATTATTAATTGGCTGCAAAAGCAGGGCCACTGCAACAGACTTTTGGAGTTCCTCCCTCCCACTCCTCTCCTTGCATGCCCTGGCTTGGCCAAGCAGGATGGCAAAGCGTGTCTCCAAGCTCAGTGAAGGAGGATTACAAAGGAGGGCCACGCTGTGTGGCATCCCACAGACCCTGTCTTCAACATACTCTGCAAATCTCCATCCGGATGCCAAAACTGGGGGAATGGAGGGTCCTCAGGAAGAGGTACCACTTTAGGGACAGCCTTGTTTCTACTGTGTAGGGTGGCACAGCCTCCCCCATACCCCAGTTTTACCAAGCCAGGCTCTGTCCTGCTCCCATGTGGACCCATCCATGTTCAGGACAGAAGAGACCATCATCATAATCCTGTTTTGTCTCCTCACAACTCAGCTGTAAAGCTTCACCCAGCGAATTCTGCACTGAGCTCACAAGCCCTGCCAGAGGCAGCACCTGGCTTTTCAGAGGTCCAGACCTGATTCAAAGACTTTGAGCATCATTACAAAAATCTTTGGAATCTCTTCAAAAGGCTGTAAATAATCCCTGTAAGGTGTGCAGACACAGCTTTCTGTGCCCCCAGTCTGACATGGGACATGGCAGGCTGCATGCACAGCCACAGTGGATACACACCAGCCCCTGTGACAGACACCACAGCTCCAACACAGCCTTAGCATGGAGCATAAAGAAAACAGCAAAACCCCCCAGGAGATCAGATCAGGACGTTTCCATCCTGGTCCTTTCAGGGAGGGGGAAAAACCACAGCTCACCATCTCAAAGCATAACCCAGCTGGTGGGGCTGCCATGCAGGCACATACAGTGCAGTGCTCCAAGGCTCCCTCTCCAAACCCGGGCCAAGTTCCTGCAACGTGTGGAGCCTGCACAGCCAATACCACTGCTGGTGGTGCCACGGCCCTGCAGGGGGACCAGGGGCTGGGGCAAACCCTCCCCAGCTCTCCAGGAAGCCCTGGCTATCCAAAGCAAACTTACAATCCAAGCTTTCCAGCTGGTCTTCTGTTTGTAGTTCTGGAGAGAACTTTTGGGTACAAAAAAACAAACCCAAGTGCCTTAAAATAACCCTGATCTTCTTCAACAAGCAATTGTATTTTGAGGTATGTAGAATATTATCAGACAGTGAGACCTTCTGCTAAAGCCGTGAAGGAGATGAAAGGACTTTAACTCCTTTTCTTTTGTCACCTGAGCTGCCCTTCAGACCTGGGTGTGCTTTTATCTGAGCACATTCCAGAACTCGGGCGGTGGGCTCCTGCTTCACGTCCTGCTTGGCTGAGACAAGGATGTGCAATTGTCATTGATGTTCTCTGCTCCTCCTGCGTCAGAGAGCCCTGCTTTGTTTCTCTTCCCAATACTAGCCAGGGAATAAACAAGCAATGTTTAAACAAGCAGTGGACATTTTATTTTATTGAAATAATAATAATAAAAAATTTGTTTTATAAACCTGAAGGTTTTGGCTTAGGGTCTCTGACAGCATCCCTTCAGCACAAAGCAAGCCTAGAAAAAACATGATGATGAGATATATTAGCAGCTCAAACACTCTGCTCAGTTTAATGCTATGTGTTATTGCAGGTCTGAAATGTTATTTCTGTTGAATATACAAAACCTTGCTCTTTAAGATTTATTCCTTCACTCCTCTCAAACTTGTCTCCAACAGCAGGCCTTTGTGCCCTTCCTCCAGAATCCACAATTTGCTTGTGTTACCAGGGCCAATGTTGCCCTACTTTGCTCAGGATGCTCTAAGCCCTGATTGCATTCAGTGTTTCTGCCAGTTGTCTGCTGCTGCTCCAACCCTGGTACAAATGCCCATTTCGGGAACAGAAACCTGCTTGCCTGGGCTGGAGCAAAAAGAAAAAGCTGTCCTGAACTGGAGGAATGAACAACCATCCCTTCTTTTATGCTAGTAACTTTAAAAGGCATTAAAATAGCAGGTTTTTGGGGGCAGAAAAATCCTCAGCATCAGGCTACTGTTACCACAGGAGGGGGTTTCATTATGAGCAAGGGGAGTCTGGAAACAGATACTCCTCTTAAGGAACATTCCAGTCACTGTCTTGAAACAAACCAGGTCTGTCACCTTCTCTGCTCACCTGTGGATGTGCACTGCCTCCAAATCCAGAGTTTTATGGATTGTTATATCATCTAGAGTGGGTTGCTGCCTGCAGAGAGCTGAGGATACCTGTTTGTACACACACACACACACACACACTCATGGTGACAACTATTTTTATGACCACAAAATCCCATGAAAACAGATGGTGCTGTAGTAAAACTACAATAATCATAGTGATTTACATAGACAGGCAAACTGCAGCTTTCATTAAGAATAAACTAAGTAAAGAGACCCAAGATGCAAGCAGCTCTCCAGATCTCGCTCCAGGCACTCCTAGCATTGCTGATGCCTGAGCCTGGAATGCTGCTGCCATCCCAGGTAATGCTGAAGCCTGGGAACCACAGAATTGCATTTCCTATAAAATTGCAGATGGCTTGTGCACCCAGAGCTTCAATTTGAGCCCACCTCCAACATAAACTGAAGGAAAAGATGCTTTTCTTAGATTTTAAGATTATGAAGTCGAAGCTGAGCCCCAGTGCAAAGTGGTGCAGGGTGATCCTCCCTTCAAAGCTTGGAGCCCAGCACCACCGGGTGTGCCCCAAGCACGGTTGCCTTGCCAGAAGCCCCCGAGCCTCCCCTGTGCTCAGTGAAGCTGCTAAGGACAAATCTGGCCCCTTTCACCTCCCCTTTGGCTATGGGCCCCGGGCAGGACATTAGCCCAATTACCAGCATCCTCAGCCCCCTTCTGGAGGAGGTCCTGAGGGGTCCGAGTCAAGGACATGTGTGACAGAGGGGATGGTGTGACCACAGAAGGGCACACTCAGCCCACCTCCCCTGCAAGCTTGGGCCTCCTCTCTGCCCTCTGGGAGAAACCATGGCCCCTCCAGCAGCTCCCACTGCCCCTGGCTCTTCCAGCCCAGACACGGAGGCAAGAGCTGTAGGAGACAGCCAAGTCCTGAGCAAGGGCTATGCCATGGAGCACCGTTGCCTTTCCAGAATAATTTTGACATGATGGTTTCAGCCAGCCCTTGGCCAGACATGGCTGCTGTACCTGCAGAGTTAAAGGGTGAAGCCCAGAGATTCCCTGGTCTGTCTCTGCTCCACAGAGCTCCCCAAGGGCTTGCCAAGGCAGCGAGCATCTCCTCATAACCCCTTATGTGTCCTGAAGGACTTGCTTTGTGAGAAAGAGGGGGAGGAAGGATTAAAATCCAAAATGCAGCACAATTAAAGCCACTGGGAACAGGATAAGCCAGCCAGCCCCCAGGCAGGCACCCTCAGGGAGCAGCTGGTTCCCCAGGGAGCAGGCTCCAGGGGCTCTTGCAGCAAAGGCTCTGCACAGCCTCTTCCCATGCAGCACAGTCTGCCCTGCCTCACCTTTCCTACACTTTAATTTTCAGGACTTTTACCTGTGTTGTTTAGGTTTTGTTCACAATTTGTTCCCATATGGTTTCATTTGCACCTCTAAAATTAAAACCAGGTTCCTTGCTGTTAGGGAGCAGCAGGTCTGAACACCAAACCACAAGATTCTCTGTTTTTCTGTCCCAGTGAGCTTAGTCAAGCTCAGGATTCCTTGTAGCCTCGGTGCTCCTCTACAGGATGGGAGAGCTGTGGCAATACTAGAAAGTTTTCATTAAAGGTTATTTTAAAGTGTCATCAAGCTGCGCAATGGAATGGCATTGAAAGGGGCCAGATAAGAAACTCTGAAATTCACATTTAATGTTGTGTGGGGTTTTTTTAATCTGCCATTGATCGTTGCTCTCATGATATTAACAAGATGCAAAATATTCCATGGCAAAACTGAGGCTACCTTACTCCTGAAGTGCAGAAAATGGGGCCAGAGCAAGTCAGGAGCTCTGTGACAAAAGCCTACAGTATATTCTAGAGTATCATTAGCAGGCAGTCACTCCCTGCAGCCTGCATGTGCAGCATGGATGTCAATGCACTCAGACCTCCCTGATGCGTGGGACTTGTAGCTCAAGGGGGACCTTCCCCACTGGGCTGATGGACTGAATGCTCCAGGTACCTTCAGCTTCTGCCCTTTCCATGTCTAATTCTGTGAGGCAAAGCTGGCTGAGGTGATTCACTCGGCAGGAATGTCAAAACAGCACAGCAGGCTGCAAGAAGAGAAAACAGCCATCCTGGGCAGCCAGCCCCTGCCCAGCAGCCAGAGCAGATGTCTGGGGAGGGCATAAGGAAGGCTCAGACAAGCAATTCATCTGCCCCGGGACAATCCCATCCAGTGGCTCATTGACTTCACCTTCCTGAGAAGACATCCTTGTGTTTGGCAGCCCTTGAAGGACTTTGGTTTTTGAATTTGTCTACCTGCTTTCTGACCCCTGACAAAGCTCTTGAACCCTATGCCATCCCGTGCCAACACTTAAATGGCAACTAAGTCCTGAAACACCATTTCCCCCTGCTTCTTTTAAACATGCTTCCTAATAAATTTACATTATGATTCTGAGTCTGGTGAGAAGGAATTAAAGCTTCTACCCACTTGTCTTTTTTTCACAGACCTCTTGCATGCTCACTCTTGCCCTGCAGCATCTCACTTCCAGGCTGATATGCTTTAGTCTATCCATTCCATCCTCCCACAGAAGCTGTTCCCTATTTCTGTCTGCCTTTCTTTTTCCCCCAGCACTGCAATACTAGCCATGTTGATCTACCTGAGGCATCTAACAGTGAATCAGTGCAGGTACAGGTAGAAGGGTCACATCATTGGGATGATCTGCCAGAGGTTATTATGTCACGCACAGCATTACCTTGTACATGGAATTTTTCTCCCATTTGTCCCATTGATGCATGCTCAGCCATGGAGATGCTGCTGCTGGATGTGACTGAGCATACTGGCAGCTCCAGACTGTTTAAGTCCAGCTCCTAACATGACTGAATAGCAGCAGGGATCACTTGGTCCATCTTGGAGATCAGCACAAGCGAAGAAAGAGCAGCATGACTGCCTCAGTTTCTCAGCTGTTGCCCTGCAGCACCCAGAATGAAAACACAGAGCTTGTACTAGACAGAGGCTCAGGAACAACCACAGAGGAAATCTCTTACTTCACATCCTGGGCAGAGGATGCTTCTTCCAGGCAGATAAAACAGGCTGGAGAGAGGTGGGATGCATCTCTTCCCTCTCATGAGGAGCGGAGGCAGCAACTCCTGCTGGGCACCCACCTCCCCTCTTGCCTTGCTGTTCCTGAGCTCATCAGTGTATTACAATTTGCTCTAATTACTGCTTTTACCTCCTGCCTTTGAGAAGCTGCCCACCCCCCGCTGCTTGAGTGAGGAATGATATTTTACCATCATTAAACCAGGCAGGCTGGCAATATCCCATATGTTTTCATATCTGCCTGGATTTAAATGGGGACCAGCTGTGAGGTACATTGAAGACTGAACCCATACATGATCTATTCAATACCCCTCTGTGTCTGCCAGCATTGGGGATCAACCTTGACCAATTTTCTCTGCTGCAGGTTGTGTCCCTCTCCTAACCATGTCCCGCCTCTCATGATTCCATGCCCTTTCTGGCTGTTCACTTGATGGGGAGCTGAACAAAACCAGTACAAAAGGAGGCTGTGGCAAAATTTGCACTGACAATTGCTGGCATTGTTCGTATTTTCTGGCAACTTGAATGTGGAATGTGTCTGATATTTATCAGAGAAAAAAAATGTCACATCCTTCCTCTTCCTCCTGATATATATGAAAAAACAAAATGCAGTCTGGAAGCTTTTAATGCCATGTGTTCTTCCACCAAAGACAGTCCCAGACGCCTAAATGCTTAAGCACAGATGCACAGCGTGCACCCCAAGGAGATTGCCCTCCAGGAGACCCTTCCTCTCACTGGTTTACTTTTAAAGGATGCAAGGTGCTTCTACTCTTTGCAGCCTCACACTTGATGTTCTGGGAATTGCCTGGCCATGTTTGTACCACCATGGGCCCTTCACATCTCCACAGTCCCCCGTGGGAAAGTAATGAGTGAAGGGCTGCACATTCCCCTGTCCTTCATCAGTCCTGCCTCCTGGTGTTCTCCTGTATTGAAAAATATCACATCAGTGACTCCTTCTTGGAAAATCCATCCTCAACACTGGTACCTTGTTCTCTTTTAAGTGTCTTTTCCCCTTTCCAGCTCAGTTTGTATCCTGATGTATGATACTTTGGTGGAAAAGCCTATTGGCATGAACAGTGTGAAGCAGAGCCATGGTTTCTGTGATGGCAGTTGCGTGGATGTACAGGTGTGTGCGTGGGTGCTTTTGTGTGCAGGTATGCATATATGCCAATATGGGAGTCAATCAGAGTATTGCATATGTATACTTATCATTTATTATAATGCAATATGTAATGCAAATGTCATATGCAAATAATTTACTTAATGTCACAGCAAGAGCAATGGAAGACAAGGAATCCGACTCTCATCAAGTCTGTGGGGTTTACATTTTACATTACAGAGCCACTCCATTTGCTGGGGCTGGCAGAAGGAAAATAGCTGTCAGTAGTACTTTGTGTGGAAGCAGATGCAATGTGCAGAACTGCGAGCAGGCTGATGCAGTACCTTTTATTACCCAGATTAAGGATGGCAGGCAATTTACTTGCTAAAGGCCAACAGCAAATAATCTTTTTCCTGTGAAATGAATTTAAGCAGCTTGAGGTGGGGCCAGAAAGCAATTAAGTATATTATTAAAGCAGGGCATCAGATTGTAATCGTACATATGTATATTATGTACTTACATATGTAGAAAGGCAAATAAGTCTGCAGCCACCTTTGGAGCCAATATATTCAAGTTTGAAATGCAACAAGGCTGGAAATTAGGTGCTTATCTTCCTTTGTTAATGTGTAATCTTCCCCTTTAATCAGCTGCATTAATTATTCCATCACACTGAGTTTTTACATTTCTGAAAGGCAGAAAAGTTAATTTTGTTGTGGTTCATGGCTTTTGAGAATTACCTGGGGCTGAGAACAGCAGGGATGAAGACAGGCTGGCTACTGACTGCCTCCCCCCCTTCCAGGCACCCTCCAAACAGGTTGCTCATCCCCCGCTCCAGGCTGGACCCCCCGCCCACCAGGGCAGAGAGATTCCCGCAGCATCTGGCGACAGAGGGGTACTCCACTTGGGATGTTGTCTGTTGTAAAGGAGTCAAAGCATCTAGATTATCAGGCCAAGTGATAATAGGATAGACATTCAGTGAAATACCTGCAGCTTTCAAGAAAAAGTAACCAGAAATCTTCCGTAGTAAGAGAGGGGTTTTTCAAATGAAGAAGTGAATTTCTTTCTTCTGAGGCTGTAAAAAACAGCAATATAAACTGAGGTCAACTCAGGAAACCTGAGTCACCCTCTTTCCCCACTTCCCATTTGGACAGAAACACTGATGTTTCCCTAATTGTTACGAACACCGAGTGCACAGGCTCATCTCCTTTCCTACTTATTAATAGTCCCCTCAAAAGGACCTTTCTCTTCCCCCTGGGCACCAGGTCCCGGCTGCAGGATGCCAGCGCTGCACAGCTCTGTGGGTCACTCATTGGGAAGGGATGCACAGCAAGTTGGTCTTCCCTGCTGCTGGGATTTAGTGCACCCAAAGTAGGAGCAGAGCTAGCAAGCACCACACTAGATGCCAGGCCTTCACACCGCATCAGCCTTGGGTAGGCAATAATTTGGGAAGCATCATTGTGTATCTTCTCCTCATTCATCCTCCACAGAGCTAATAAAAAGTGTTCTGACCAAACAAACATTTTTCCATTGAGGGTTGCCTTTTCACACAAATCAAAACACCCTTTGTACTGATTTTTGTAAAAATCACAGTTTTCTTTGATTAACAAAGAGTTCTGATATTGTTAAAACATCCCAGATCCATTGTGTTATTGAAAATATTTCCATTAAACCAAAATACACTTGAAAAGTGAATTTTAAGTCAGGAGATATTTCAAAATTTGTCATTTAGTTTTGGATTAGGAGTGGAATAAAATGAGGAAACTGCAAGAATGGAAATTATCCAGTTAATTTCTGTATAAACTGACACGACTCCCACATTAACTGCTTCAGGGGTTTAGTGCAGGACAGGGTTAAGATTCAAACTAACGAAGTGAGGCCAATACACAGGCCAAATAATGCAACAGCTGTCACAGTGCTCTAAGCACTAAAGGAGGTCACAAAAAACGATGCCAGTTCACACTGGTTTGTATAAAATGTACTTTGTCAAACTAACAGGATGCCTTTGATGAGATGATAAATTTTGCTGAGAGAGATAAAAAGCCTTGGACTTGGTACTGTGTGACATTGGCTTAGAACCCAGAACGGCATGAAATCAATGTGTCAATATTAAAATAAATTAAGCAACTACAAGCTGCTTAATGTCTACATCTTAAAATAAATAGTGAATAGGAATCATCTCTTGTGTGCATTGTATGTGAGCCATTTTAGTGACTACATATTTTGTGTCCATTACAGCAGATATTTTTCATAACATCTTTGAAGAAAACCAAACATCGTCGCTGATGATGACTGTGTGTGACACAGATGTTGAGGGATACAGCAGAAACAAAGAAAGGATGGCATAGATCAGCATCACCTCGTGACCTGCACCTGAGCAAAAAATACTCAGCTGAGCAAAGCCAAGCACAAACCTCCATATCTGAGGGCCAGAAAATATTAAGGCAGGTGACCCATGCCCACATCCAACCTGTGAGGTGAACCAATCCAGTAAGAGCCTTATTTGCAATTTAATATCCTAGAATATCCTGGCAGACCCCCACAAGCATATGCATCAGCTAGACTGGACCACCTCCACTCTTGGATGCCTCCTGAGTTCTTCCTCCTCCTGTCTATTGACCTGCCTGTTGTTCTGTTAAAGGCTCCTCATAGTTGCTGTGCTCTCTTTACTCCTGGTTTTAAGGCCCTGCACAGCCTAAAGAGGTAGGACTGCAGTAATTTTACACCTCAACACATGGCCCCCCAGCAGGTTTCCTGCACTCAGCCTGCCCCTCAGGGACAAGGGACATTGGTGCTCCCTTGGCTCATCCCCCAGGGCCTCTGGACTGCTGCTGATTTGGGATCTCCGTGGGACTTGCTTAAAGGTTCAAAACCCTCCTTCAAATGTTGCAAATAAATTTTTGCCTTAATAGCCTCATATTTTGTGCCATCTTTTATGTCCTCTCAGGATGTTATGTGCCACATAAAATGCAAGAGGTCATTAAAGTTAAAGCGAGAAACTAATTAGCCTATATTTACACTGAGGGATGCAAATAAATTAAGCTATTCAAATATCTGGCCTTCCTTTTTAAACATTGGCTAATATTCTAGTAAATTCCTCAGGTTCTAGAAATCACAGAAGATGTTTCGTTTAGCACAAACACCCAAATATATGACTATACTGGGGTAACACCAGGCAAGAGGAGCTTACCCTAACNTGTTCTGTTAAAGGCTCCTCATAGTTGCTGTGCTCTCTTTACTCCTGGTTTTAAGGCCCTGCACAGCCTAAAGAGGTAGGACTGCAGTAATTTTACACCTCAACACATGGCCCCCCAGCAGGTTTCCTGCACTCAGCCTGCCCCTCAGGGACAAGGGACATTGGTGCTCCCTTGGCTCATCCCCCAGGGCCTCTGGACTGCTGCTGATTTGGGATCTCTGGGGGACTTGCTTAGAGGTTCAAAACCCTCCTTCAAATGTTGCAAATAAATTTTTGCCTTAATAGCCTCATATTTTGTGCCATCTTTTATGTCCTCTCAGGATGTTATGTGCCACATAAAATGCAAGAGGTCATTAAAGTTAAAGCGAGAAACTAATTAGCCTATATTTACACTGAGGGATGCAAATAAATTAAGCTATTCAAATATCTGGCCTTCCTTTTTAAACATTGGCTAATATTCTAGTAAATTCCTCAGGTTCTAGCAATCACAGAAGATGTTTCGTTTAACACAAACACCCGAATATATGACTATACCTGGGTAACAACAGGCAAGAGGAGCTCACCCTAATACCACCTGCAAAGTTGCACTGAGGGCATTGCTATGAGGACTCTGACAGCTGCTGCATCTCATATGGTCAACAAAGAGCCATGGACCCTTCCCTGTGAGCCCATCAGCTCTGACCCCAGAGGCTACGAGGTGCTAACATATGTTGCAACCAAAATATATCCCCTATATCCTCAAGGGAACCTATCGCCAAAGCAGAGGAAGGATATTTAATCTGTTGTCCACTAAAGGCTGGGCACCTGCTGTTTCCCTCTTGTTGCTGCTGTTATTGGGATCTCTACTTTGCTCAGCTCCTATTTTCATGAAACTTGTAGGAACTTAGCATATTTGTGCCTCTCAGTCCTCTGTCAAATTTGTCTGAGGCTGGCCAGTGATTCCAACCTAATAGCTGGGAAAGCAAAGGGAGCAAGCAGCAACGTGATTGCATAGCTGGATTTCCTTACGAAGTAAGGCTAAAAATATCGGTGACCTTTACGAGCTCTATTTTTCCATGGTTTGGAGCAGAGTTGTGAAATTTGGCAGGTGCAAGAGGCCTTTGGGGTGTGCCTTCTGCTGTTCCTGTGAAAATCTTCTCAAATTTGGGCTAGGTATAAGCCTTTGGAAAACAAGACCATATGTTAAGAATACGGTTCAGATGCATGTAAGAACTTCAGTGATTCGGAGGAATTCCCCAATAATTTCATCCTCCCTAAGTCTCATGCTATTTTGCTGCCCTGTGCCACTGCCTGGCTCTGGGGTCTCCATCTGGGTATTCCCACGTTCTGGTGGGAATACAGGGGTGGAAAGCACAGGCACAGTTTCTTCAGAGCTCCCTCTTCTCACCCTGCTAACAAAAGGATGCTCAGAACAAGGGACAAGGACACAGAGCAGATGGTGGGCCAAGGTGGTCCGGAATCACCACATCCCACAAAAGGCAGAGCTGGTGGACAACCTCCCAAACCCATTCCCACTTGGAGAAGGAGGGTTTGACACTGTGTTTGCTTTCTGTGTATAAGTCTCACACATTAATCTCTGGCAAGCACGTATGTGGGTAAAATAATCCTGGTTACATGGCTTTGTCACGCACACGGAGGGAAGGTCCGGTCTGGGATCTGCCTGTGTGGCCACAATAAGCAAGTGTTTTGCTTCACAATAGATTAGTCCTTTGCTTACAGTTTAAATAAGCCCCTGAGAAATTGTTGTCTGACACTGTTTTCTGGCTAGACAGGTGAGGGTGACTTTGAGCTGTGCCCATGGAATACCTACCTCACTGAACCAGAGGGGTGAGCACTGACAGGAGGTGGTTTGATGACTCCTGCCCGAGTGGAAAACGCTTTCACAGACAGCAAACAAGTGCTTTTTGTTTACTCCTAATTTACACAGGCCTGCTTTAAGGGAAGGTGGTTTTGGAGTAGAGGATGAGCTTTGAGGACCTTCATCCCTCCAGGCTCCAGACTGTTTCTCCCCTGGCACTGCGTGTCCTGCTGACCTGCACAGGCCACACAGGCAGTGGATGATGCAGAAGGGTGGGTGGAAGAGGAGATGCCAAGTGACTGGGTTTAGCCAGGGGGTTTAATCAGACTGGATTAGATTAATGTGGGCACACCTAATCCCCAAGGGAGCTGAGAAAACTCGTCACAGCCACAAACACTGAAGAGGCTGCAGGTGGCAGGCAGGCAGGGGTGGAGGGAAAGCTGATGAGAAATTGAATGAGAATTGGGATTGCTTGGGCAGAAAAGAATGAAACTGAACTGAAAGGTAAGGGAGAGACAAGATGGGGAAATGGAAGGTACTATATTCAATAGTGGCTAGTTTGGATTTCTATCCTATGCACTCATGATGGCAAGAGTCCCATAGAAAAATTAGATTTGGGTGAATGTGCACTCAATTATGTTAGTAATTAAAGTTGATATATTATAGGGGCTGTTCAATTAAAGCTGTACAAGCTGTGTCCTTTTCAACAGCTCCTGGTTTCTGAAGGGTTGACTTTGTGATGATGGTCTGCCAGTGCCCTGTTCTTGGCTGAACTCTAATCCTTCCAGAGCAGTATGGTGCCAGTCGATTCCTGTTGGAGATCACTACACAAAAGCAAGCACAGAAATCACAAAGCCAGGGAGAGCTGGAGCAGGTATTAGAGGAGTCATTAGCAAAAGGGGTGACTGTTCTCCTGCAATTCCTTCACTGCATTCTCCATGCCCATGTCCTGAAAATGTCCACTTTTGGATAAAGCACTGCTTGAGCCTGGAGTGACTCCAGTGAGGGATGTTGAGAGCAGCAGATTATGACAGCATTACCAGCAGTGGGCGAAGGACCAGTCTGGTCAAGCTGGGGAACACCCTGGCACGGGAAAACAGGGGCCTTATGGGAGGCTGAGCCCCACCACTAATGCTGCCAGACCCCATCTGTCAGAGCCCGGGTGTTAGCAGGATCAGAGCCAACTATCCTTAGTAAGCAGGGGGAGACTTTGCTTTTGAGATTAAGGCTGAACTTGTGGTATGGGCAGGTGTCTGCAGCTGGGTGTTTAAGCCCTGGCTTAAATATGGGATGTGGGCATGGGACAAGCCTCGCGCATCTCTTGCAGGGTCTGCCTTCCTCACACAGTGTATCCTGGTGCTCTGGTCCTGCTGAGTGGAGGCTCAGGCTGAGGACCCCACGCAGAGCCCCATGGGGATAACCCATCAGCTGCTGGACCCTGTGCTGATGCCTCCACAGCCAAATGCATTGAGCTACGGCACTGTCATACATCAGTCAGCATCTCTGCACGCCCCACTTCAGGTTGCAGATTGCATAGTAGTAAAAAGGTTGTTTCATAAAGAACTCTCCATCCTATTCGTGATAATCCAAAGCCCTTTTCCTCCTGTTCATGGCTGCGTAACAGCCCTATTGGCAAATGTATCAGCTGCTTATTTGGGAGAGAAATCCTGGCAAGACTGAATGTAAATTTACGTAAGCCAAATGGCGTACGAGTTTTCCAGAGAACACTGGCAGAGCCCTACTGATTTTCAGAAATATCTATTCTTTTAATAGCTGATGGACAGGTTCATTGGGTACCTATTTTTAAAGAGATGAAATAGACTCTGAATAACTGAAGTGACTGACATGTCAGTCCTTACCAGACAAAACTTTGATGCAGTCACTGAGGATTTTTCCCATGTCAAAACAGGGCAAAGGCTGCAACACTTGACTTCAGTGATGCTGAGGACCTCCAGTTAGACACTTTGCTCTTTTCCCAGTGACGAGTGAGGAATTGCTCACAGATCACAAAAAATACAAAATAATCACATTTCCCCCAGACCTTTCTTAGCTAAACTGCCTTATTACCTTGCTTAATTTAAAAAAAAATTAAACTTGGAGGTGGCTCAGAAGAGAGTCATGCTGCCACCTTGGCATAGTTTGGCTCTCCTTCTTTGAGAAAATGCTGTGAATATTTCATGGTTGATTGTCAGCAAAATTTACCTGGGCAGGTGCTAACAGGACAATCTATTATATATATGTACATAACTGAATTTGATTAGGAGTCTAAGGAATTTTTAAGCAGATGGCAAACTGGGCAGTGTAACAGGAGCAAAAACTACGCAGATACAACCCCAAGCCTGTTATATACAGGTTATACATACTGGGTTATATGTATGTGTTGCTCTGGGTCTGCAATGCCACCTTGGCAAGGGCAGAAGCACCCAGCCTGGTGCTTTCAAGCCAGGAGCTTGTAGTCCCAACGTAGACACAGCTCTAGGTGCTTTTCACACCTCTGGTGTTAACTGGGCCATATGGACCTGGGGGACACTCCCATCAGTTTTCTGGGGTCTGCAGTGAGAATAAGGTTGGATCATCACCCACCTCCCCTCTGACTGTGTGCTGTGCCAAAATTTTCTGCTGTCTAATGCTTTGCAGCCCAAAGAGCAGGCTAGTATTTTAACAGATGTAGACTGCCTCCTTCACCAAACCCCTTACAGGAAGAGTTCATTGGAAGGTTAATAGGATGCTGAGAAGACAGGCTGATTAAAATTAAATTAGTCCAAATTAAATTAGGGGGAAATCAAGTAACCCAGTCAGTTCATAAGAATTCATAGGAA
Source organism: Campylorhamphus procurvoides (assembly GCA_013396655.1). Classification (NCBI taxonomy): domain Eukaryota; kingdom Metazoa; phylum Chordata; class Aves; order Passeriformes; family Dendrocolaptidae; genus Campylorhamphus; species Campylorhamphus procurvoides. The sequence continues at coordinate 4,642,989 of WBMV01003229.1, read as the reverse complement.
AAGCATTAAAAAGAAGCTGTTCACACTGTAAGGAAGCAAAGGAGCTGGACCAGGGAATGTTCTTGCCCAGGCATCACCCAGCTGGATTCAGCTGAGGAGTCTGCATAGCTTGTAAGACCAGTCTCAGGAGCAGCCAGGAACACGCTGTGCTTGCTCATCACCCCCAGTACACTTAGCTGGCTCTGGGACATGCTGCAGACTTCCCAGGAAACAGCGTGGCTGGGAGTACCTGGTGGTGGGACCTGTCACACACCCATGCAGGAGGTCACAGCCTCTGTCCAGTGCTCTGCAGCATCCCATCCCATCCCATCCCATCCCATCCCATCCCATCCCATCCCATCCCATCCCGACTACCACAGCATGCAGGAGGCGGTACATATTGGGAAGCAGCAGAACACGGATCCAGCAGGTATTACTGAACTCCTTGCCTTCATCCGTGCTGCCCCAGCACTGTGACTGCTTCTGTGAGTAGCATCCCTCTCACAGGAGGGTTTGCAAGATCTGGGTCACAACCCACAAGGTCTTCAACAACTCCCAAACACCTTTGAGAACGCACTTAACACAGGTAAGGGTGTTTTAAAGTAATAATAACAACAATCAAGTGAGATATATTAACCTCTAATGCTATTAAAGCTGTTTCATAAAACAGCAAAGCTCTTCACAGATCTGTCTAGGTTATCCACTCCCCCAGTGCATCCTCCAGGAATTGAGATGGTCATCTGCTTTCAAGTGCAGCAAGGCAAGCTTCTTTTTCTCATCATATGAAGTTAGGAGAAAAACTGTTTCAGAAACAAAGGGTCACAAAATATTCACTACCCTGAGGAGCACAGAGCCACAGAGCCTGCCATTCAATATGTAACCCCCTTAATAGGAATGTGCCCAATTTTCTCTTAATTTCAAAGTATCTCTATATCATTTGTCTTTGGATTTTTGCTTTTTTGTTCTTAGTCTACAAACTAAGAGAGGCTCTTCAAACTCCATGGTGTGCAATACCTCCTCCTAAGGAGGTAATCATCTCATCACAAGATGAAACAATATATATGTAAATGTACATTGATACATAAAAACTGAAATAAGACATTAACATCTACATTTTGATGCACTAATTTGGGCCTAGTTATGTTGACGCAGATGGAGTAAATTACTGGAGGAGAAAAAGCACATCTGTTAGATGTTATTGTTTAATTAAGCCATTAGCAACTGAAAGACAAGGGCCTTTAAATTATAGTATTTTATATTTATCCCAGCCCGTGGTAGTCATATGGCTCCCCTAGCTCTTGGAGCATGTTGTAATGCGATCAGCACAACAACCCCTCTGTGAAGGAGACAAAGAATTGCCCCTGTCTCTGCCTTACACAGGGGAGCTGTTTGGCCTCCCAGGGAATTTGGGTCAAAACACAGCAGTCTGGGGTTGACACTGTAGCGCTGACCTGCTTCATTTGTGTGGCAGATCCTCGCAGGACCCCTAAGGGAATGTTCTCCTGGGAATGAGCATCCTTGAAACCTCCAGTCAGTGTGGGATGAGGGCCTTGCACCCTGACATTTGTGTACACCCAGTTGTGGAGTTTCAGACACACAAAATTTGCTACCTGAGTGCCAAGCTCTGTGCACACAGTCAAAGAAATTGGCAATAATGCTTTATTACAGTCACAGGCTCTCTCTGGAAATCTTATTCTCCTGTTCAATTTTACAGGGAATAAATTTCCTAGCTGGAGGGAGATTTCTTCCTGCGAGAGGGAACAAAATGCGTCTGTGAGACCCCATACCAATGGACTTACTACAACATAGAGCAGAAGAAGTATAACCTGGTATCCCAAAAAGCCTCTAAATTCACCAGAAAAGAGTCCACCATCACCCCTGAGGACACAAGGTCAGCTACAAGGACTTGCCCTGCAGACTGTCCCACTAGACACCTGCCCTCTTTTTAAGTTGCATTCACTGGGGGAAATAGAATTTTACAGAGGTCTAGAGAGCTTAGAGATGTTAAGCATACAGAAGCAGGGCGAAAGCAGAGATCCATAAAGGACAAAGAGACCCTTTTAGCAGCTTTAGGGTGGAAGAGGTGAACACCATCAGCCTTGTCTTTGCCCAGGAACCAAGGCTTCCTTGGTTCTGCTGCCCAAGCAATGCCTGGTGGCTGCCATGATGGGCATTAGGGTCACAGGCAGTGCCCACGAATAGCTCGTTTAATTTTTCTGTGCCATTTACCCCATCACTGCCAGCAGTGACACAAGATAAATAAAAGAAAGAAATGCTTTCAGCTTTAAAAATAGAAATGTTTTTCACTTTAGCTGCTACAGGAGGAAGGCCTGAGCCTGCTCTCACTTATGCTGGCATGAAACAAAATTAGCTGCACAGAAATGAATGGAGTTACATCTATCAAAAACTGCACAAGCAACAGCAGAACTGACCTCTTTTCTTTTAAACTTCTTCCCACTCAATACTGTATGAACATCTTTTATATTTGATGCAGTCATCTTTTAGAGCTGACCCCTGCCCCCCAAATCAGTGCTGGTGCTGTTCAGCAACTAACATGGATACAGCTCAGAGTGGAAAATCAGTGTTGGTGAAGGCCCAAGCGCCATGAGAAGGGATCCTTGGGCCAGCACAGAGCAATGTAAAGTGCCACCACAGAGGGCCAGCATTTGCTTTTCCTACTCTAGAAAATGCTAAAGCACAGCACAGTCGCTGGCAGCGGGGAGGGTGCTCATGGGGCTCTCCAAGGAAAAGAAACACCCATGGACTCCTGATGGTGCCCCATTCAGCTGTCCTCACCCAGAGCCATTGACTTTGGCCAGACAGGATTGAGCCTCCGTGGGACCTCAGCAGCTTGGCAGAACACACGGAAACTTCCCGAGGGATGTGCCAGAGAAAGGAGACAGTGTGCCCTTCCTAATGAAAGCAGAGGCTTCAAACACAACGAATCCCTTCTCCCAGGGAGCTGGATCCCAGTGCTCTACTGTCTGAGGTGGCAGTGATTTGAAAACTAACCAGAAGCCTTGCTGCTATCCCAGAGTACTGCATTAAATAATTGAAAAATGAATAATTAAATTAAAAGAGGATTATTTCCCACAGGCAGGCAGAAAATTGCTGCCTGCAGGACAAAGGATGATGGCAACACTTCATTTTGTGCAGTTCTCAGCAGTCAGGAGCGAGGTGATGTGAATAACAGGCACAGTGGGCAGGAAGAACGCCCCCCTGAGTCACGTTGGGTTTTTGGCTCTCAGTTTATCCCTAAATTGTCTATTGCCAAATGCAAGAATAGTGATTCTGAAGACCGAGGAAGCGAATCAGGAAATACTAGACATTCCCTTTTGCAAGAATGTCCCCCTTGGGGTGTGGGGGTATCTATTTACGTACAGATACCTGAGGGATTTGCACACATCAGTCCCACTGACTCACGGTTAGCTGCTATACACATTTGTAGGATACATTGCTATGTTTAGTCATCTGCCTTTATTTTATTGCTGGATATGAGGAGACGTGCACGTGTGCTTTGTTCTAGCACTTTATAAGAATAGTATAATGGCACTATTATATTTTTCCCTAAGATGTATATATCTCTTTGAACAGACGACGCACTGTAAGAGCCCGGATTTCTCACAAACTATAATTAAACATGAACAACTCTCCGCATAGGATAACAATACTATAATATACTCGCTCTCCTCACAGAAATTTAAACAAGTCGACATGCTGAGTGAATAATGATCCTACATTTATGCAGCACTTATTTTCACTGAGTAGCTGCAAGCCTTTGGCACACTGATGCCCAGACTGTATGAGGCACTACAGCGGGGTCTGAACAGGACCAGAGGGGAGTGAGTTGTACTCTTCAACCCGTTCACCTTCCCAGAGCCTCAAGCTCTTCTTGCCCTGCAAAACCTCTCACCCAGCAGCACCCCTTCATTGTCCCACTTTCTTCTTTGTGCCTTTTGCATCTATAAGACCTCTTTTTCTCCTCTGTGTAAGGTTCCTTCTGATAGTCCTCCTAAACCCCTCCCTTAAACTTATATATGTCCAGTGAAGCAATTTCTTCACTCACCACATCAGCATTGGCTATAAAAGGTCAGGGTATTTTGCCAAGAGCTGTGACATTTTCCTTAAGCCCATCTTCTCTCTCTCTGTCCAGAATCTTTCTAGTCCCCAACACAATGGTTGTAGTTGTGACTGAGCTGTCAGAAACCAGATGGCTGTGATGGTGGCATGGGATTCAGAAACACACATGCAGCATCAGGAGGGGTAAGGCTTCAACCCTGCTAGTTGCCCTTCCTCCCTCCACTAGTAGGTCCATACTCATCATCACATCACATATATGTCTGAAAACTGTGACCCAGTGCAGGAGGCCCAGAGTTTCAGCAGCAGATTTCTCATTCTTCACTCCCTGTGCCAGAGCAGATGGGCAGAGGAAGCTCAGCAAGTAAACAGCATGCTTGACACGATGGAGCAGTGCTGTAACAGAACAAATTCTGAATGCCAATCCAGGGCCCCAGCCACAAAAGCAGCCCTTTCCTTCCTCTGCAGAGAGTATGTCTGCAGGCTTCAGCCTAAGAGAGGACATCTTTTGTGAAATGTGGCATTTGAGTACGGGAGCAATAAACCCACGCTGGAGCCCAGAGCCAGCAAGGCCAAAGCTGGGGAGAGGCAGGGATGAGAGCCTGGCTGGCCATGCAGGCAGCTCCATCACCCTCCTCTCTCAAAGGTCCAGCAATCTTTCAGTGTAGAGGGAGCAGAGAGCAGCACAGTAACTTCTCCCTCCATGTAAAATCATGAATAGCAGCCCAGGGGAGCCTAGTGGAGGAGACATCTCAGAATGTGCCTTTTCCTTAGAACACCCTTGCATTCGGGAAATGAAACTCCAGTCCTCTTAAAAACAGCTTTGCTGTGACACGTTCCAGGGCAAATCATCACTGATGCAAGAAGAACATTTACACACAGAGTAGTTCAAACTTGGTATTCCCACAGTACCCAGCACCAAGGCTCCTCTCTGTGCCCATGCAGCTATTCCCTTACCTCAGCCCATCTAACAGCCTCAGGAACACAGTGGGGGACAGTTCCCTCCTGTCCTGAAGCCCTCCCAGCTAAACCAGTGCAAAACGTCTTTGTCCTGCTCAGCTCCAGGCTGAGCTCCCTCCACCACCCCAGCAGGGGCTAAAACCTCCGTAGGGATACTCTAATCCCAGCCATCTGGCAGTGGTCCTCGGGGGACAGTCCTGCAGCTCCGAGCTGTCAGCATGCTGCCAGATGAGTGCTCCCCGCTGCTGGAACAACTCCCAGCCAGCCGGCCACCTCCACCCTCCAGCCTCTCCTTCCCACAGGCACAGGAGAAAGGAGCTGCTTTGGGGATGGGGGAGGAGGGAATTGAGCTAAGGCACTCCAGCGAGGCGTTTGCTTTCCCTTGTTCATCAGGAAACACTAAAATACAGGTTTTGTGAAGGTGTGTCAACCTCTGTGATTTAATGTCAGCACTGGCTCTTTGCATCTTCAAAGCTCTTTACCATCAGCTGGCTGTGACCTCCTCTCAGTAACCACCAGACAACTGTGCTGGGACCAGTGGCACCACACAGAGCTTGTCCCACTCCCAAGTGACTCAGGCCCTGCAAGGGTACCTTTGCAAGGCAGGCAGGCTCAGTGTTATTATTCACTCTGACATAGGGGAAAAATGAGAGGAGGTGCAATTGCAGGATTTGCCCAGGGCCTTCCTGCTAACCTGTGCTGTGAATGCATGAATTACTCAGCCCTGTGCTCCAGCCAATCAGCTCAAACTGCCTCCAGTACTCATAGCTGCAAACCACTGACAAAAGCATCAGTGCATCAATTCTGGGTCAAGCCAAGGTCCCCTCTATCCCTGTACCCCACCTCTGATGAAGGGCATGGTGGATGTTGAAAGAAAGGTTATGCCAGCAAGGCTGGTGCAGAGCATCTTACTCCCAGTATGCCTTGAAAAATGAGTTATTGCATTCCATCACTTCTCATAATCATTAAAGCATTGAATCATGCTTTTTGGCTTGCAGAGCTTGCATTGTGCAGGTCTGCTTGAATTGAAGAAAGGAAACACTTTGATGATCCTAATCAGAACTTCCCTCTAAACACACATTTCCGTCCCCACCACAGCAGGAGCAAACGCAGCATTCTGTTGCCCAAGAGCTGACGTCCAAAACATGCTTCCAGCCCCAAAGGTCACCAGAAATGAAGGAAAAAATGTAACCCTGCTCTCAAGCTGTTAGCCAGATCAAACAAAAGATTCCTCTCCAGTCCCAAGAGCAAGAAGGTCTCTGGTAGGCAGTGGGGCAGCAGTGGGAGATCAATGCACTTCAGCCTGGTTCCAGAGGAAAGGTTTTGCTGAGGTCCAGATCAAGTCCTCGGGGAGTGTGTATAACAGACAGCAAGACTGGCCATATGGATCCGAGATCTAAACTGTGCCATAAGAGCATACAGCAACAGCAGGCACTGAGGAGACAGTTATTCACCATATGCTGTGGATCCCCCCTTCTACCTTGTGAAGACTTTTTTATGTATTTTGCACCAGAGGTAGAATTTATCCAAGGAATGTAATAAACAGCACTGCCTCAAAGACGGAGCACAAACTTTACACTACTGGCAGAATAAAAGTCATGTGCTCCCCAGCGATTTCCTCCTGCACGTACCAAAGAAGTCCAAGTGTGGATAAATTTAACACAGATGATTCTCATTTTTTGCTTCTGGAAAATGTTGCCCTGGCAGATCGTGGAGTCAAGCTATACATCTGTCACTCCCTCCAGTCAAGTCCTTGGGAATCTATATTTATAGTCCTGGGCTTTGTACAGTTAGAGTCTGTGCCAAAGGCTGCTGCAGTCAATGGAAATCTTGGAAGAAAAGCCTTTGAAATGTTTCTAAAAGCACAGGGACACTCAGAATATGTTAAAATGTTAGAATATGTAAAAAAAAATAATATATTTTTTAAACATTTCAAAGAAAAGCCTATCCAGTCGGTAGATTCTGAAATCAGCTGTGGATATGTGCTCACAAAAATGCTCAGGGCAGCAAGATTACCTGAGCACAGCAGATTACCTGCCATGCACAGCACCCTGTGCTCCTCCAGCACTTCTGAGCTGAGTCAGAGGAAGTTTTGCATAGCTGATTCAGGTGATACCCAATTCCCTCTAGTCTACTTTTCTGTTAAATAAATGCCATTCTACAACCTCATTATTTGCTATTACCAGTCACTGAGGAACCAGCATGTGTGTGCATCAGTAAAAGCAGGGAGATATTTCTCAATGTTTATGTTTGCTGAGAACAACAGCATTTGCTGCAAGAATCTGGGACTCCACTGCAAAATATTTGTGCTTTTTTTTGTGGGACTGCATAGATTTCAATATATCTTTTGTCCTGGTCTCCTTCAGCTTTTGCCAGGTTTTACAACCCCCTCGCAATCTGGTCTATGAGAATCCAGAATGTCTGACATGTATGTCAGAGATAGAGATGCCATGAAGGGGACACATACACACACACACACAGAGCCAGAAAAATTCAGAGTGATAAATGAATGAGCAAAAAATACACATCACAACTTCAAAGTCCTGTAGCAACAGAAGTAAGTAATAAGAAGTCCCATAAGAAGCTTCAAAACAACAGCATTTCCAGCTGTGATAGCCAAGAGAAAAAATAAGATAAAATTCTGACCAGGAGCACTTGCAGATAGTGCAGACTCCATGAGACTTCTCCAGTAAAGTTGGTTTCTCAAGGTTGGAAAATGTTTATGCCAACCTTGCTGAGCCTGGCACAGCTGGCAGAGGCCTCTAAGCTAAAAGGATCTGGCAAGCCTGAAGCCAGGTTTAGCATCACTTGGGAATAGAGATGATGAAGCCAAAAGTCTTCCACTGGTGCCACATTCACATGTATTTTACTGTCATCTACAGCAAACCCATGGCTGAGGATATGTAGAAGACACTGGTACACTGGCCCCTGGGTTCCCCATGCAGCACCTGTGACACCAGATTTCCTGTGCAGATGTCTCAGTTTCAATATTTAGGCATTTCTGTGCTGAAAGAGCAAAACCAGAGGTGATCCAGGATCCACTCCTGTCTAAATGCTGTCCACATTGATGGATTTAGCTTATCTACTGCCAGAGCATAGCTTGGATGTGAAGATCCATAGGGCAGCATCCTTAGGGAAGACTGAGCTCAACAGTGAAAAACATTTATGGCACATCATGTCCTTCTGTCCTTTGCTTCTGCTCAGATTTTAGCACTGACCTGTGTGCCACCGGTTTGGGTACCAGGTGAGCCAGGTCTCACTGTGGACTTGTTTGGATTCCCAAAACCCCTGCTGGGGAGCTGCTGTGTGCAAAAGGCAGTGAGATTCCACAGGCCCCAAGCATCACCCAGCCAACTCTGATAGGAACCCAGAGGGCTATCTCTGTGCAGCACAATTTTCATGGTGCCACATAGCTAAGTACAGAAGGGCTTACAAGGTCCAAAATTAGGGGCTTCTCTGCCCAGGACATCTGTTAAACCTTGCCTAGGAAGTGTTCTTACCACACATATAGCCAATCAATTCCCCCTAAAAATGTGAAATAGGTAGAACAATTTACTCTTACTCTGCTTCTCCCCACCTTTGACAGCATGAAGCTTCATCCACAATGTGGGAATCCCAGGCGTATTTTCATCTTTTAGGAGAGTAGGAATATGTGTGTCCTAGATACATGTTGTGACTACCAAATAATAGGTTCTATCCCGGGGAGGTGCTTCATGCCCAAAATAAAACAGGGACACTTGGCAAGAAAAAACAAGATTTGGTGGGGAAAGCAGAAGCTGTCAAGGGAAATTCTGCTGCTGAAACAGCTGCGAAGAGAAAGAGGCTGTAGGATGAGGGAGGCCATGGAGCAAGGTCACTACTAACTTCAGAACTCTGGGTCAAGGTCCTTACCTTTCCATATCATCTAAATGCTGGATTTTTAGAAATTTCCTTATAAATGTTATGTAACTTCTCTTCTTCTCTTTGAGGTTGATGCTATGTACCTGCTTCTTTCACATGGCATGACACCATGAGAGCTGTTTAATGTATTTCACCGTCTGATGATAGCAAGGGGCTTTTATATGCCTCATGCAATTACCTGGCTACATGCTTGGGCAGTGTGTGCCCCAGGACACCAGGAATGTCTGCTTCCAGGACATACCTGTTGGTTTTATAATATGCAAATATCTGTTAGCTGGTTTTGTAAATTCTTGAAGTTTGAGCCAGTGAAATTAGCGAGGGAATAGCTTCACAATAGAGAAATCCAAAGCAGAGCCCTGGCATGTGTAAATCAGTGTAGCTCCACTGAGTCAGATGGAGTTGAGTCGATTTATGCTAGGTGAAGAGCTCATGTAACTGGAGACATTACCCCAAAATGGCCTGTAATAAGACACCATCCTGCTTTTCCTCTCTGCGAGTGTACTAGCACTGCATCTTTGCAGATGGTTGTATGTTATGCCACGTGTTGGCCCTCCACACACAGCAACTGGCACTGATGTTTATCAAAAGCATTGCATGAGGTGAGAGGGAGAAAACCAACCACAACAAGAACTTGGCACCGCTTTAGTCTCATCTGAGCCCTGTTTGGATACGAGGAATGTTCCAGAGGCTCTGCCTGCCTGCTTTGTGCAGGCACCAAGGGCAGCCTTTGATTCCCAGGTGGCACCAGCTCCTGCCCTTTGCTGTGGCTTTAAGACACAAGGGCATTGTAAGAGCCTGGCTGCAGTTCTTAAGAATACCAGCACTCTGGGCTCTTGGAGCAGCTGCATCCTTATCCCCAGCATCTGAAAAACCACTTGTATTATTGAAGTGGCAGATTTCAGAACTGGCATTTCCCCATAACCACAGGTATTTTAAATATTTAGCAAAACAAGATGGCACGCCGGAATGGTTCTTACGGGCCCTGTGTAGCACTTAGGCAGGAGACAAAAAAATACCAGAGCTGGCTCTGTGTGAGATGAGCCCTGGATGCAATTCCTCCTCTCTCTCAGGCTGGATACAGCCACTGTGCTCACAAAACCACAAAGATTCATCCATAAGCATTGCTCTTCTTGAAACTTTGCAAGTCTTTGTACACAAAATGCTGCAAGACTCATAACCTACTTGAGGTTGGCAATGCAAAATGGGAAATAATTCTCCCCAGGAAGCGGCTGGCTGATGAAGGTTCCACTGGTGTGAATAACCAGCACAATTACAGGGAAAGGCAGCTGTCTTCAAGGAACTGCTAATGGGACACTGAGCCTTTAACCAATAGATCAAAGTGCAACTATGTCCCAGAGCAGGACTGACTCACGTTATTTGAAGTCCTATGGGAAATGTGCTGGTAAGGCTCATTCCAGCTCCTTAACTCATCAAAACCATTGAAACTTAAAGAACTGAGGCCTTCAACAGACTGAGATGCCTCTGTTGGTCCTGCCAGGATTGTATCTACTCCTTTGGAAACCTGACCTTGTCTCTGCCACAAGGGCCACTGCTGCCACTCACACAGACTGTCTCAATTTTTGGCCAAGAACAGAAACAGCATGAAAACGAGAACCCCATTTTAGCACTCATATCAATTATTTATTCATGAATGCTGATTTATTCATCAAGATGTCTGCCTTCAGCTGTGATTTAACAGCTTTGCTAAACATGGGTTTCATTTAAGCAACAAGGAACGTCACTCTGGTCCTTCATCTGTCTAACAAGGACCAGCAGGGGTCCTTATTTAATAAGGACTGCAAATGGACCAATCTGGATTCTGGCTTTAATAGGCAATATTAATAGCAAAGATTAATTTCCTCTACTGCAGGAATGGGCATTAGTATGAGCATTATGAGGAAGTCAGGCTAACTGATTGTAATTTCTGAGCCTTAATACCTACTTAGGTAGTCATTTTACAGTAACAAACAGATCTATTCAAAAGGCAGATAACACGTTGGAAAAGCAAATGGTCTATGTACCTTTCTGGACCATAAATGTCTATCACTTGACTGCCCAAGACTATGTGGAACCAGAGTCAAAGAGCCCAGCTGGCCCTCCTAGTTCTATATTTGTACTGAATATAAAGTAATTAATTTATTGTTCAGAGTCACCCAACCATGAATCACCAGGACTTTACACGGAGTGATAACCACGTGCTGCAAAAAGGCTCACTGTGATTTTGGATGCCCTACAAGGAGTCTGAGTTGTGATACGAACCCTTAGCCCAAGCAAATTCACTCTATAAAATGAGAAGCTCCTGCATGGTGCTGTTCTTGCACATTTTAATGTGTAACACTGGATTCCTGGCAGCCTAGGAAGGATATTCAATACAAATGGAATAGGCAGGGGTCAATGTACCTAGAAAGGTGATCATGACCTAAAAGGAAACAAAACTCAGTAAGTAAAGTGACCTGGTTGTGACCAAGTCACCACAAACTAGCCTGAGCTTTGGTAAAAGGCTATGAGTACAGCTTTAGCCCATGACAATTATGACTCTCCTTCTCAACTGCAATGGTCTAGGAGCTGAGTGTGGCTGAGATCAGAAGTGAGACTATTCCTGCGCCACCTCTTACTACCACTGCTGAGCTGAAGGACAAAATGACCAGTCCCAGCTCTGACACAGCCTCCCTGCTGGCATCCACAGTTCCCTCACATCTCCTGATATGGTGTTGCCAAGCTCTCCCACCAAAGAGATCGACCTAACCAGTGTAAATGATCCCAAAGAGGTTATGAAGTGCCCAGACAACCAACTCAGCAGACAGAGTAACTGGGCAGAGAAGATGAGGTGGGTAACAAGGAGCTGCAGATGGTGACCTCTTAAGCTGGCCAAAAGAAGACATGAACCCACAAACTAGCTTGTCAAAAAACCTGTAGCTCAGTCACGTGGAAGTATGTGAAAAGACCCAAAGCACATACTGCTCTACTTTCTCTCCTTTGGGTGTAGTTTATTAACAAATACTTCTATAAGTCTGAGGGAATGACATTGGGGTGAAACAAAGTATGTACTGGCAGTGAATATACACTGTGGTTTGCTATATGCTTTGCATGACTTTTTAAGTGCCAATGTTTTTCTTCTTAATTTTTTTTTCCAAAGCCTGGCACATTACCATGACAGCTTTACAGTGAGACACCAGTCCAACATGCTGACATCAACTAAAAAGGCATAGCAACAACCCAGCCCTTTCACACACTTTATGAGTACAATGTGTTAGTGTTAAGCAATATTTGAAGAAATACTAGGAAAAATACTTCCCAGGAAGACCTGGATCCTGCCTTCATCCAGGCAAAGAAATATATGACAGAAATGATAAATCCTAATGACATTGCTGATGGCCCACCTAGTCAGAGAGCAGTTGTGAAACTCAAGTGTAAGAAATGGCCCATGAAAGACGGTCCTCTTTGTTATTTTCAGTTCATTTGCTCTACTTTTATGCTGGCAAGAGTTGTTTGGTAACACTAAGTAGCATAATAGGGCAGGAGGCTTGCTTATTTGGCATCTAGTGAAGATAAAGAGGTAAGAAAAAGCTCTGGCAATAATAACATGTATTACAAAGGGCAGAGGTGGACAGTGCACTCTGCTGAAACTGCACTAAAGCCTAAAAGCAGTGGCACCTTTCCACTATCAAAGGTCTGCACGTTTCACAAAGAAAACGGCCCTTAATCTCTGGAAATGGACAGATAAAGGGTTCAGCTCAATCTCTACAGACACAGAGTCCTTCATCACTACTTTGCAATGTTCACATCTTATGCAATTCACTCAGCTTCCCCCACCCCCCTTTGCCTTGTTCAGGGATGGAAATGTTCTGCTGGCTTGGGTGCTGTAGCAGCTGCTCCTCTTGACATTTCTGCTGCAGGACAGGATACAGACCCTGAGAGTTAGTTCTAATGAAATAGCTAATATAACCCTTCCTCTCCTTTCCCAATATTTCATGGGAAATAGAAATTCTAATTTAGGCAATCATTCCTCTGAGAAGTCTTCCAAGGTTAGTGGAGATTCAAAAATAGTTCAAAACAGCAACAACCAAACTAAGGGTGATTCAGGCTTTAATTTTCTTCCAACAACATTTGCTGCTTATAAGGAGGAGGTAAATATTATTTCTACCACGTATCCTGCAGGGAACTTTAGTCTGTTAGTTGTTTGCTTCTAGTCTTTAGATGAGTGCTCAGGTAAATAGAATAAGGTACAGAAAGCTAATCATAGAATCACAGAACTGCAGAATATCCTGAGTTGGAAGGAACTCAGAAGGATCATCAAGTTCAACTCCTGGCCCTGCAGAGGACAACCCCAAGAGTCACATCATGTTCCTTAAAGTGTTGTCCAAACGCTTCTTGAACTCTGACAGGCTTGGTGCTGTGGCCACCAACTTGGGGAGTCTGTTCCAGTGCCCAGCCACCCTCTGGGTGAAGAAGCTTTTCCTGATATCCAACCTAAACCTCCCCTGACACAACTTCAGGCCATTCCCTTGGGTCCTGTCTCTGGTCACCACAGAGAAGAGATCAGTGCCTGCCCCTCATCTTCCCCTCACAAGGAAGTTGTAACTGCAATGTCTCCCCTCAGTTTCCTCTTTTCCAGGCTGAACAGACCAAGTGCCCTCAGCTCCTCCTCATAGGGTTTCCCCTCAAGGCCCTTCACCATCCTCATAGCCCTCCTTTGGACTCTCTCTAACAGTTTTATATCTTTTTTACACTGTGGTGCCCAAAATGGCACCCAGTACTGAAGGTGAGGCCACACCAGTGCAGAGCAGAGCAGCTCAATTCTGGTGCTGTGAATATGTAGGACAGGGCACAATAAGAGAGCATGATTTTGGCCCACAGATATTGCATCTGTGGCTCAAAAAGTTCCAGAGAGAAAGTGTCTTTCCAGAAGTTATTAATATTGCATTTCTATGACAGAACATCCAAGCTGAGGCTTCATCCCATGAAAAGAAAAACAAAATGCTGTTTTCTGGATAGGAAAATGAATACAGTGATTGTAACGTGAAAAAAAAGGGGCTTTCCCTTGTCAGGCCATTTCTCCAGTGGGTCTGCAGGAGCTGCTCATCAGGAGGGTTTCAATCACAATCAGTGACTACAGAAAGCTCTGTAAAGACAGCCTCTGTTCTTTCTGACCACGTTACAAATACACAGTCCATGCAAACATTTGGGTTTTTTCAAGCCCCACTGAGACTGCTGGCTAACAAAACCATCAGCATCACACTGAGCAAATTTGACAAAGTAAGAAGAAAGTTAAATGTCAGTCAGTGAGACTTTTGAACAGAGATGTCTATCTTAAATTACCCTTTTTGTGCTTTTGCCCATTACCTGGGACATCTGGGAAGCAGGAATTGCAAATGCAGTCAGTCACCCTCTCAGCTGTGACAGATCTAGTTTGAGTTCTGGTTGTATTGCTCAATAATTTCTTCAGGGAAAGGTATGTTGCAGAAACAATTAATTGAAAAAATGGTAATTAATTGACATATACACTCCATCTCAGCAACTAGAAAATGTTCCTCGCTGGCACTGGAAAAAGACAAGTCTCCTCATCCCAAGTCACTTTACAGCTCCATTAATCACCTGAGTTTGCTCCAATGGAGAATGTGCTTAATGCAACTGCTTTGTCTCCTGCCTGCATATATTTTCATACCCTGACTCCTCCTGCATAGCCTCCAGAAATCTCCTCAGTGCAGATAAATTACTTCATGCAGTTCACAAAGGCACTCAACAATACCACTTGGCCAGCTCCATTAATATCATCATGCAGCGTCCTGATACTGCTCTTTATGCATTCATGGTTTTCAGATTCCAGGAAAAACTTAACCATCATCAGCTAACTAAACAGAGTATTTAACCCACAGTGAATATTTCTGAACACACGCAACCCTGGTGGAGGCTTACTGATGGATTACCATGGACCTGTTTCCAAGGTTACATTTCTACTGCCCTTTTTCTGTATGTTGATGTCTTCTACCCATACGTTAAAAGAGGGTCTAGAAACACACCTGCCTTGGATGTGGATTGGGTTACTACAATACAGGAGTCTGAACAGTGAGTTCCGAGGTGTTACAAGCCCCCAAACAGCAGTAAGGTACAGCCTGTTGATCATACAGCCTCTTCCCAAACCCCCTCTTTCTGTCAGCTTCCTCCCTCAAACCTGCATTTCCCTCAAGATCTAGTATTGATTCCTCAGGCTCAGCCCAGGGATTATAAATATCCCCTATCTCCCACGTTCCAGTGAGCATTTGGTGAGAAAACCTGAGGAAATGCAGCAACACAGCTGAACTAGCTTTTACTCAGCATCCTAAACCAGCTCATTAAAAGAAGAAACAAACACCAAGCCCTTTCTGAAATGCAGCTTCCCTCCATCTAACTCTGTCCTGTGGCAAGGAAGGTGAACAGGCAGTTCAAGGGGTCCCTGCTGTGAGATCTGCATCCCTTGACCTAGAGCCCTGTCCAGCCCCTTCCCCTCATGCTCCAGCTTTCTTGTGCATCTCCTTCAGACTTCACCCAGGAGACTTTTTAAACTCGCTTGTATCACCTCTTTAGCATTACTGAGTTGCTGGCAAGTTTCCAGTGCTGCTGGAAAAAAGGGTTCTAGTTTGTATGAGGAGATAATGCAGTCAATGGACCAAAACTCATTATGCCATCCAGCAGCAGCAATCCAGAAAGTCTTTATGCTTTGAATATCAGGAGACATTGCAGCTGTAAACATCAAAGTATATGTATAAGGGTTTGCCTGTCACCGTGGGTTTTAGGGACCAGTCTCCAAGCAGATCAGCAACAATTTCCTGTCTCTATTTCTGATCAGCAGTCACTAATTAAATATTTTTTTAATTTTTGCCAAGACCAAAACAAGAGACTGCTCAAGCACTTCAGCTTGAATGGGTGTGAATTATTGTTATCCTCTGCTTAGCTGTCTGTGCTGAAAAGAGAGATGCATATCTGCTTTTTCCTTAGTCCCCAGGTACTCTACTGTCCCACTGGGGAGGATGGAGCTGTGGAGACACCATTGCAATTATCAGCTGAAGCTGAGAGATCAGTTCTGACAGCAGCACAGAGTACACCATGAGCACATGAATGCATCGACCCTGAAGTCACTAACTCACCTGGGCAATTTTGTTGTCCTCTTTAAATGTCACGTGTCACTCTGTTTTACACGAACAATAATACAATCCCACAAATTAGTCTGAGCTTGGGCTAGAAAACGTGGTATGAAACAGCAGCAGGGAAAGTTCAGACTAGACATCAGGGAGAGGTTCTTCATCCAAAGGGTGGTCAGACCCTGGAAAAGGCTTCCCAGGGCCCCAAGCCTGCCCAAGTTCAAGGAGTGTCTGCATGATGCTCTTAGTCATACAGTTTAGTTTTAGGTAGTCCCATGAGGAGCTGGGATTTGGACTCCATGATGCTTATGGGTACTATCCAGCTTGAGATATTCTATGATTCTGTATCAGACAGTCAATAAACAGGGTCTCCCAACAGTTCTAGAAGTAGAGAAACTTCAAAAATTGCAAGAGGGTAAATGAAGTCATGAAACACACTTCTGTAGTATTTGCTTTGGTGTTTCGTAAGAATTTCCACAACAAGAAAGGCATTAAGGAAAACAAGAAGGTTACATACAGGTGAAATTCTCTAAATTGAGAAAGATGGAGGGTTTTGAAAAATAGAAAACAAAAATGCTTTGTGCTTTGAGAATCCTGAAAAAATATACTATCATATAAACCAGGTACGGACTATGGACATAATTTGTTATTATATTGTTTCACTAAACATGTTTGCCCATCCTCCTTCAACTGTAGCTGCAAAGGAATTTTTTCTAAATGCAGTCAAAACATATTTCACTGTGCTTACATGCTAGCAGAACATCTCTCAATTTTACAATGAAATTCCAGTAGTTTGAAAAAGAAATCAGATTTGCAACTGCAGGGAGCGAGCCCCTGTTTTTGACACACACCTCTTTCTTAGTCAGGTAGTGCAAATCAGTCATCATGGAAATCAGGAATTCATTGCGGAACAAGGTATTGTACACCGTGGGAAACATTCCATGACTAAGAAAGGATAATTTGTTTAATCTGATTTTATTTTCTAAATTAAGTGGCTTTTCATTTCTTCTTTTAGCTTCAGGAATGAGCAGTGTGTTCGAGTGTGTATCTCCTATGTCTACCCCTTGAAACCGCACAGACTCAACACTTGTCTGCAGAGATCGAAACCAAAGGTCGGCTTGCCCAATGCTGGGATACGGGCCAGGTCTTGTCTATGGCTTTCTCACTCCTGATATCACTCCTGTATTGGTGCCAGGAATTAGGATATTCATCTTCTCTAGGTAAACATCAGTTTAGAAAACAGAGAATAGAATTGCACAGAAGCCACTATGATACATCTTGGGACTAGTGAATGCCTCCTAATTGAGCTTCAGTGAAAGAGGCAGTGCTGGCATTATTTTTATTCACCTTGTGGAAAATTATTGGAGCATATTTCATATAATTAGGATCAAGAATGGATTTGGCATCACTTCCAGCAGATGCCCCTGAACACTAATCTAGTTTATTTGGCACCACTGAAGAAGCTTCTCTTGTGGGGAATACAATGACAACAATTAACCTGGCAATACAGAACAGAAACGGGATAGTCAAAATTGTCTTTTACCCACACACAGCATGAAATGTGACCTCATTCAGCAACAGAGCAGCAGTGCCTTGCATTTATTTTCTTCTTTCCACCCTTCCCCACCACCCCGCATCTTGAGATGCCCTGAGGAATCTTCTATTTTTCTCCATTTAGCTGAAAAATCCACACTTTTCATGCTGTCCAAGAGGATCTCAACAAACAGACCTATTGAAAGTGTTGGTAGCTAAATGCATTGGATTTAACTGGGGGTTCTTGAATGACTAAAAGACTCCTTCCTTTTCTAGATTTAGACCAATATTGACTTCAACAACTGCCAGTTCAGAGTGAGAAATCAATACCAGGATTTGGGCAAGGTCTGTACATTACTGCACCAGGATGTACATTTCTCTTATATATATTTTTTTTTAAATATTTGCATATCATCCATACATACTCCAGTTTCTAGTGGGTTCTGATTGTTTCATCCCAATGAGTGTTCTGGACAACTCATCAAAGCCCCTTTTTCCTCTCCTTTACCCACTAGTTATGAATTCAGCACTGGCAATATATTTTAAGATTTCCAGGTCAGGTGAAGTGACAATTCATCCATCCTTTGCTTTCTTTTCCTTTGATCTAGTCATCAAGCTGGATGATGGCACAGTGAGACTTGGGAAAACTAGTCCTCCAAAGTTTCTTTGCAGGAAGGATGTTTGGAAGAAGAGACCTCTACTAGAAGCAGCATGAAGAGATTAGGTATTAACCTGGAATCTTAAATACAGCACAGCTTGATAGACTGAGGGAGACTTCCAGACACAGGGGAACTTGACAGGAAAGGGGAAGAGCAGAGTGACTGGTTTAGCTGCTGAGCCAGCTGAGAAAGGGATGCAGAAGGACTCTGTAGGGAGGAGTGAGAGAGGAGCATCCTGTGTATTCAGGGAGTTTTAGACTTCAACACAAGGACACTATAAAGTGGTGAGGAAATTTAAACAGGAGAATACAGTGAGTTGCTTATTAGCATTATGGGGGGTTTGTTTTTTTTCTAGAGCAGCATATTTCTTTTGCCAGATGTAGGACCTAAGAACACAATAGATGTCTTGCCAAGACTCATATTCTGTCCCTGACCATGGCAGCAGGAAACACCACCCAGGCATGCATGCTCATTTAATTTAGGACAAAAGTAATTTAGAACAGTCACAAAATCTGCCCCTTTCCTCTCTCCTAAGCGACTGAAGAGGTGAGATGGGAACCCCTGAGCACTTGCTTGCAGTGCTGGAGCTCAGGGCAGGAATTTGTTTAAGCTGCTGAGCAGCCCTAGGAAGGCAGCTGTGGGCCTGGAACACACAATTTCTACATCAAGTCCCATTTCTTTTGCAGGAAAGACACAGAGAGAGCCTATGGCCAAGCAGTGTGTGACAGACTGAGGAACAGGCAAGTGCTGTGATGTGCTTGGGTGAAGAGCACCTGAAGGCTCAGTGTAGTGGGGAGAACGTGTAAAACCCTGGTGAGAGCCTTGCTAGTGCTTAGGATGAGCAACTGAAGACCACAGGATTGTATTTTAGTCATATTATTAAAAATCTCTCCAAACACAACAGATTTGGGGAATGCTGTCAGGTCTAGCCCCATCCTTTCTGAAATCCTGAGGAAACAGAAGAGACTCACAGCCTGTCCTGATCATTAACACCCCCCTCCCTGCAGCCCCCAAACAGCCTTGAGCACATGCCAAAACTGAGAGCTCCTCACAGAAAGCGTGCTTCCATTATCCCAAATTCCAATCTGTGCTCCATCCTTTTCTTTGACAGCAGAAAAGGGCTGTGGCAAGTAAATCCTATGCAAGCTGTTCACACCAAAACCAGTAGCTGATCTTGTAAAATTGCTGCTCCTGGTAAAATACCTTGCTTAGGAAGGGAGTAGCTGCACACAGCTCCTGGATTGACTGTACATGTAGCCTGAAGATGAGCACCTTGCAGAAATTCAGCTGTGAAGCAACAAGCAACTAACTTGCGACAGCAAGGCCCAGTCTGGGTGAAAAACCACACTGTCACAATGTCCTGGCCAGACAAAAATGAGAAACTTCCTAGAAACTGCTGGTTTGTGATTGTGCAACACACCTAGAGTGTGAAACCAAGAAATGGCAGGCACGCATCTTCCACGAGGAGTGGAAATGACTATTTTTCCCAAGCAAACAAGTCAGTTTTGCCAGGTGTAGTTTTTTGCCAAGCCATTTCATCATGAACTTGGTCCTCCACCAATAGTCTGTGAGGATTTCAGCAGCTCGCCAGCGAAACTTCCTAGAAACTGCTGGTTTGTGATTGTGCAACACACCTAGAGTGTGAAACCAAGAAATGGCAGGCACGCATCTTCCACGAGGAGTGGAAATGACTATTTTTCCCAAGCAAACAAGTCAGTTTTGCCAGGTGTAGTTTTTTGCCAAGCCATTTCATCATGAACTTGGTCCTCCACCAATAGTCTGTGAGGATTTCAGCAGCTCGCCAGCTTTGTTGTCAGGTGAGCCAGAGTGGTTTGTTGTCAGGTGAGCCAGAGTGGTTTATTGTCAACACGGCTGCACCACTTCAGCCTGTTTTCCCTATTCTGTCCCCCACAAAAAATAATTTACAAAGCAGAGAGGAGCAAATGGCAGGACAAACGACACTGAACCCAGGGGATCTGATGCTTGCTCTGGAAATGCCTGGTGTGGAAGGAGTGGCAAATGTCTGGGGCTGGGGCTGGTCCCTGTCCCATGTTGTGGGTGTCCCCTGGTTTTATTCGTGCTGCTGCACTTGGAGAGTGATCCAGGCCACAGTGTTGCCCCAGACCTCCCACTGTGCAGGAGACATTCGGGCTCACCTTCCAGCAGTTTTTGTTCAACATTTTATTTTTATGCACGCATGCCGCTGTATGCTATTTTTAAATTTAGAGGCTCTTAAACTCATCCTTGGCTTAAAAATCTTGGATACCCATCTTCTGGCATGCCAGTTTAAAAATTCAGGCCCAAATCCCTCGTGTCCTCTCTTGTGTCAGACATTACACAGCCCCCTAACAGTGACAGCTAATGTATTGCATATGCTGCAATACCAAGTTTCATGAGTAGAAAATAGGGTGCCACCCTTAACCCTGAATTTCCTTCTCTCCTTTCCTAAAAGTCTGTGTAATAACAACTAGCACAGCCTAAATGTGCACCCTACATATTCACAGGTTTTGGACACAAATATTTTAACCTCACACGACACCAGAATTAGAAAAATCACAATGTTCCCTGTCAGCACAAAGAGAAGTGAAAGACAATAAATCACTGACTTGTAAACTGCATCCAAGAATCAATAAAATGTAAGCGGCTACAACACAGAAGGTAGAAATACATTAAATATGAATGATAAGAAAGCGGGACAAGACTGGAAAAAGATAAGGCTCTGTATTTCTTTACATCAGACAGAAGTGATGGAGAACACTTCTGGGCTGGTAAAAGGAGAGGAGTTCTTGGCAAGCGAAAAGCTATCTGACCATGTAGCCCTGTCCACCACCCCTCTAATGGAGATAGAATATATCATATGACTGTCAACAACTTTTAGAAACTTTACACATCACTGATTACAAATGAAAATGTAATGCTGTCTACACATGTTTTTCCTCTTATCTCTTCTCCAGGGGAAAGCATTAAGCCTCAGCCTGCTGTGGAGAAAGTAGCATTCAGACATCTGTGACCAGTATGTGCGGAGAAGAAAAGATAAGGTGCATATCAAGCCTACATCTGTGACAGGGGGCTCAGAGTCTTTAGAGATAGATGAATGAATGTACATAAGACCAACTAAAAGTCTTGTAACTAAACCTTTGCTTTCCCCAGAAGTATTTTCTCCCTATGGAGTATCTTCTGTTTTGAAAGAAAAGACCAGCAAAAATATTTTGGCCAATATCCTCAAGTGTGTGCTTACACACACACACACAGACACACAGACACACACTGCCTTCCTTTTCTTTTGAGAAATACATAGCCTGTTCTTGAGCAAAGGTACTGTATATACATTAAAGACTCCTGGAGAAAGTTCAGCCTGCCAGCCTGCTGTGCAAGGTAAGAGGTAAGCTGTTAATGGTTGCAGTGTGACATTAGAGACACAGGCTGTCAGACAGATTTGGAGCTTTGAAGAATAACTGGTTCTGAACAAGAGGAGATAAATAAATCAGAACAAAGCCACAGGTAGATGCTTGGATGAACAGTGGCCTCCCAGTCAGTGCCAGTCATTAGCCCATACTGGCACTGTAGGTGAGATGAATAAGGTAGGATTTCAACTTCAAACTTCTGAGCAAGGCTCTTGAGTTTTACAGCTACAATAAGCTTTGTGTGGTCAGCAATTCATCTTACTGCTTTAGAAACTTGAGAATAAAAAATGCAAATGCACCTTTCATGTGTTGATTACTTAGGGACACACAAAACCATGAACAGTGGCAGTAATGAAATGTCTCCTGGGTGCCTTTGAATGTTAGAGGAGGACACGGGTGAGGTTCCCTAGGAAACCAGAGATGCACTCCAAAGCATGTGCAAGCTTGGCTGGCTGACAGTCACTCAGTTGTGTTCTGAACATCACTGCTAGAAGGTATGTGATTTGACTCCGGAGTGAAGTTGGAAGGACTAATTGTGGAAAGCCTAGAGGAGGTTGGGATAGATTTATTCCTGGTTGCATAAATGTTCAGACCTCCAAAGAAAGAAAAGGCTGATTGCTAGCTATTCAAAATGAGGGGGAGAGAGGGGTGAATAACACCTTCAATTACTCTAAATATTGATCTTAGTCCCAGATTCTGCTGGCCTAAATTCCACCTAAATCCTTGTGCCTACTGTTCTCGATTGGCTGGAACCCCAAAGGCTTCTAAGTAATTATTCCAGAGATGTGAGTAAGGCTTAGAGCACAGAGCCACTAGTGCTCTACACTAAGCACTCAGATTTGTGTGGAATCCAGTCCTGACAAAACTGGGCCTTATGATTAGACTATACCTCTGAGGTGCTTATGAGGGAAGATGCCTTCAGACCCAAGGCTTGACCTTGTCTCTTTTCATTTCTGGAAAAAATACCAATTTAGCATCTCTTGGGCATTACAAGTTATCACCTCCCCTAAACTTTTCTCTTCAACCCCTCACTGAGTTTGCTCAGAAGAGAACAAAGACTATATGTACGTGTGACCCACAAGGGGAATGTAAAGAGAAAAAAACACATACTTTGGCCCTCCTTGGCAATGTGATTTCTAACCCTTTTCAGATTGTTTTTCTCGTACCACAAGAAGTAAAGACTCTTTCAGCAAGAGCAGAACAATGGAATTTCTCATACAACTATGGAAGATATGACCAAACTGAATTTCTTTCCAGTTGCATTTCCCTGACTTCCTTAGAACAAGACCCTGTATCCATCAAAGACTGAAAAGCACTCATAGAGACTTCAAAATGCTACCTATGACTTGGCAGTGAGTCCTTCCTAGTGATCTATGGATCAAATACCCTTAGTATCAAATATTTAAGGACTTGGATGTTCGGAGTGGAAAGGGCCTGCCACACATGAACTTCCTCACAGAGTTTTCCACAGGTTGAAGGAGCACTGTTTTTCCTGAGCTCCCCTGCCTCAGTGTGAGATAGAGCAGAGAGGTGTGGCTGTAACTTCAGCACAGGTAATAAATACACTTAGCAGCTAGATTAGCATAATTGCTTGCCTAGTCAGCGAGCATGCAAAGTGCACAAACAAGTATCATAACAGTTTTATTGCATGTACATGCTTGCGTTTCCTTGGGACGTGATAAAACAAAGAGATCAGTATTTTTAGAAGGAGCAGTAAAAAACATGAGAAAATGCAATGAGTAATTTGAAACAAATGTTAAGAGAATTGTGCAAGAAATTTTCTCCAAGAAATTTTCTCCAAGCTGCACACCAATTCCATTTTATCAATGTGAAAGAAAAGATATGATGACCAAATATATAGTCAATCACAAAAACTTACATTTAGGTAGCTTTTGTTTCATTCCATCAGGAAACAGACTTCAATGCAGTCATTTATATTCTTCAGAGTAAAAGGTGTGATTTCATCTGGAAATATTTTAAATGGGTGATTGGTTGAGAAATGTCCCCACCCTTTCTTTGTTCAAACACAGATAAGGAATGTGCCTCTTATTTCTCAAGGAGGATATTTAGTTTTTGCTGATAAGACCATACAGTGTCTTTTGAAGAGCTTGAATATCAATGAATTATATATAACTGGTTTCAATACATTTCTAACAACCCACTATAATTTCACAAATATTACATGAGCTAGCTAACAAGTTTGTTAATCAAAACAAAACAAAAAACCCATCTTTGGTGTTACAGCAGGATGCACTCAGCTGTTAAACAAAGTAAAATCAGCTGCTGGAGTTTGTTCCTTTCACAAACAGCACATTGTGTGTGTTACAGTGAACAGTGGGAGCAGTGAGCAAGATGGGAATGGAATAGTCTGTCAAATCCTTGGGGTGATTTATAATAATGGGGTTGCATTGACATGAGAGGAAAATACAGCAAAGCATATGCTCACTGTGAGTAATATAGACTCATTTATACATTACAGGAGTATTAAATAAACAGGCTTGATCATTTTCTAAAATAGTCCTACAAAGAATGTGGTTATAGTGCCATGGGACAAATTCTGCTTCACAGGCAGTGATCAAATAGAGAGAAAAAAAAGTAGCTCCCTTTTTTCCCCCCACTAAGTTTCCAGCCCTTCTGGTGAAGGGAGTTGAAACAGCATACATTTCCCTGTTGTAGGTCTACAGAAAAACTAATCCCAGCCCTTCTCTGGAACAGAGAACAAGCACAACAGTGGCTTCATGACATAACTCCCTCAGTTTCAGTCCTCAAACAATCTGGTCCCTTCAATTCTCAGTCAGATGTTGGCAAGAAAGGGCTCGGTAGGACTTCAAGAAAATGTTGACATAGTTTCAGAGATGTCAGTGACAAATCCAATTCAGCTACAAAACAGAGCAGGGAACACAGAGAAATACAGGCACTGATCTTGAGGGCTGGCAATCCTTCCACATGAATGTTCTAATTAGGAATCATGACATCCTATTCCTTTTTTTAATACCCTAGTTGCAAATGGACAACAAATGTTATTTACCAGTGATTGAGCAAGAGAATGTCATTGTTTAAACATGGAAATGGAATTTAAAGTTCTGCATTTAATTATGTTTGGGGTTGCTTTTCATTTGGAGCTGAACCTGAAGATTTAAAAAAAAAATGTGGCTCCAATATTGTTTCTCTCTGTAAAATGGGAAGAATGTTGAAGAACATATCCAAGCTGCCTCTAACAGCATGAAAATTGCCTAAAAAATAGTAAATCTCCAAGTTCTTCAAAAAATAATGCATTGTATGAGCATAGTTATTTCGTGTTGTGGTTCTAACCACTACACTATGTGACAGATCTTATAAAACAGAAGTTTCTGAAGTCTCATTTCTATTTCTTCTCTTTCCTTTTTTTAATGTCAAAATAGTTCTTTGCTTTATCTCTCCTACAGACCTCAATGTCATGGGCACCTACTTAGTGTCAGAAGTAAAGTCATTATAAGAAAACTGTTTTTTTTTTCTCTTTCCAGCCGGAGAAGTTTGCCAGCAACTATTTAAAATCAGAAATCTGATATATTAAACACACAGCGTTCTTCTCAGGCCACCTAAAGAAAAGGAAAACTGAGTATGGAAAGGAAGACTGAGGGAAAGGGGGGAAAAAAAAGCCAGCACACCAGAAGGACTGTTTCCTGACCTCTACGGCACGGGCCAAATTGAAGCTGAGGTGTAGTTGGATACAATTTCTGCAGCACTGGTAGCGAAGTAAAACTGAAGGCTGGAGCTGTGAATTCTTGGGTATGTGGAGCTTCAACGTGCTAACCCTGGAAAGCTGCTCTGCCCTTCACTCTTCGTTGCAGGGGGGTGAGTTTAACTACACAGCTCTGACCACTGGCTTTTACTGCACTGGCAGAGGTCATTTTGACTACATGAGCTGCAGTGCTAAGAGCAGATGTGTAAGTATTTAGTATGGCATTCACCAGAATAAAGAAAAAGCATTCAAACAAAAAACCCTAACCCTAAATCCTTTGTTGAAATGAATTTTTGAAATGTTCCATTCAAAGGCTAATATGTTGCACTTGTGCAAATGGCAATACTATGCTTTTAGGTGAACATCAGTTATTCCAAGGAAAGACATTTTGCTTTGTAAAACACGATTGCTGCTGTTCCATGACTACAATTGTCCTCAAAGGTGCAATTCTCAATCTTTCCTTCCAAGAAATTGCGTATTTTTTAATCCATAGCATTACATCATTTGAGAGGTCTTCAGCTACAGGTCCCCACATTTTATCTTGATATTTTCTGCAGTGCACTGGATGCAATTAAGCTTAAATCAGGTGTATGTATTCCTAAGGATTCTTCCTTAGGTAATATGTGTTTGAATATCGCTGAAAATAATACTCTAAAAAGCTTTTAAATATTTGTTTTATTAGCCCATGATGGTCCTGTTTCATCCATTAAAGTGGCAGGGTGGAATATAGGTCATATCCTAGCCATTAGCACTTACGCTTCAGTAGCAAACAACTGGGGCTGAGTTATCTGTCACATGACCAGAATTCTAATTTTGATTTTAACGCAATAATTGTGTACTTTTTTCCCTGTAGCAGTGCACATATGGCTGATTTTCTACACTTCCTACCATTTAGCGTATCCAAACCCCATATTACATAAAGAAATTGAAAGAATTCCTTCTGCTATTCATTTGCAAAGAGCATCTCACCACAGATTTGTTCTTCAGAAGGACAATTTTTCTAAACCCTACCTTCCATTCTTCCTCCCAGATCAATGCTGCATTCTTTATTCTTCTACCCTGGCAAAGTGATAGGGGATTTTGAGAATCCAGTTCAGACAAAGTCTTCCCCAGCCAGCGTGACACCTGCATAAGGAAAACTGGTGCTTTGTCCCACACAAAGGCCTGCCAACCCTTCCCAGAACAGAGAAAGACAGAGTACTTCTGAGCTAAGCTCCTGACTACTATAAAGGCACATGATGGCAGTAAGGGATCTTTTTTTCTGGAACTGACTCACTTTTTCCTACCCTGTCTCTTCTAGAAGAGTTACTAGGAATCCCTAAATAACTTGGGCCAAGCCCAAAACCATAAGTGTAAAGGAATGCAAGTCACCAGCCCTAGAACCACTCCTAACTTTACTATGTTTAATTAGTTTATCACTTCGAATGCTAATGGTATGCCCTCAGACTTTCTACCTCTACTTCCCTTCCATATTCACACATTTTTATCCTTTTGACTCTAAGGAATTAAGAGTCTACATCATACCTGACTTCATTCATCATTTCTATGCCTGTTCTTTTAATGCCCTGTTCCTTTCTGAGCAAAGAAGGAGCTTTTGAACTGTGTCACCTGCTCCCCAGAATGAGATGTGGGACAAAGGTATCGTAGGAAAGGCAAAGTTTCTGCACTGCTTCTGTGCTAATCTGGACTCGGAGAGGCTGCATGCTGGGTCTCAGCCCGATATTTTTCTCTCCTTTGCCTGGGATAAGTCAGGTTGGGCCACATCCCAGGTTTCCTGTCAGCACAAGGGTTCTGTTCCCTGCATCGCTGTCTCTGCCATTTGTGCCACCAGCTGGATTTGTTGCTTTGACTAAAAAGCAAGTGAAGAATTAGGGGACACGATATGTACTTCCTTCACAGAGGGCAGCAACTCACTAACTGCCCTTGGCACCAGCAGAAAATGCTGCTCTCCACCCACAGCAGGAAGCACACACCTTCTTCCTCCACGGCACTAAAGCACTCCTAGCCTTGCTTTGTGTTTCTCCCTCCATGGTAGAGGCTGTGGGTGGGTGTTTGAGCCCCTCTTCCTTCCTGGACGGAGGAGAGACCTTTTGCAAAGATCTGCAGCAGCATGGTAGAGCAATTATGCAGTGGTGGAGAAGCACAGTATTCCAGATGTGGTCTGAGTGCCAAGGAGGGGATGGTAATTGCTTCCCCCATCTCCTGGCTGTGCTCCTGCCGACACAGCCCAGCGTGCTGTTAGCCTTCATCACTGGCTTTGGCCTTCCCAGCTGTCTTCCAGAACCCCAGACCATTCTCCACAGACTTGTACCCTGCACAGAGCTAGTCCTTCCCAGATACCATTTGTCCTGGCTGAATTTCATGAGGTTCTTGTCATACAATTCCTCCAGTCTGAGTCCCTCTGAGTGGCAGCTCTACCCTTCACCACATCAGCTAGTCCCACCAATTTGCTGTCATCCGCAAACTGGATAAGAGGGCATTCTGTCATCTCCTCTAGGCATTATACAGACATTAAACAGGTCATGTCCCAGGATAGATCCCCACAGTACTTCACATCTCACTGATCTCCAGACTGTGTACAGCCCGCTAACTGCTGGCCTCTGAGCCCTATCAACCACCCATGTGGTTGTCCACCTATCTAGCCCATAATGTCCCAATTTGGACATAAGATTGCGGTAGATGGTGTCAAAAGCATGGCAAAAATCAAGGTAAATAATATCCATGGCTCTTCCTCATCTTTAAATCCAGTTGTTTTACTACAGAAGGCAGTCAGGTTGGTGAGGCATGATTCACCCTTGGTAAATGCACACTGGCTGTTTCTGATCACCTCCTTCCTGTGCCCAGAAATGTGTCCACAACCTTTTAGAGATAAAAGTACAGCCTTGCAGTGACACCAGACACCTCCCTCAGCAGCCTTGGATGCAGCTGTGTTGATCCCAGGCATATTTATGGGTCAAATTCTCCCATATAATCCCTGACTTGATCCTCGCCTAATATTGGCAATTCTCCTCCTTCAATATTGAGCACAGAGAGCTGGGAGACTCTGATGATATGTCTGAGGCAACAATAGCTTTGGGTACCACAACCTTATCTGTTTCCGTTGTTAGATCATTGGCCCCCTTCAGGAACAAGACCACATTTCTCTTTTCCAGTATCTTACTATTGGAGTTGTGCCAGAAGCTCTTCTTGTTGCCCTTCGGATCACTTGCAAATCTTAACTACAGCTGAGCTTTGACCTCAGAAAAGAGACCATATGTGATTCCTTTGGACATTTCCAGCAGCTTCTGAATCAGCCCAGAAACCCGAGTTACCTCTTCTGATCGTGGAAATGTACGGAACATTCAAATGCAAGCACTGAGGCTATTAAGAAATGTAATATCTGCATGTTCTCCACAAGCTTCAGTATAAATTGTACTCTTCTATATCTGTCCAAAGGCAGCTGCTTTGTTCTGCTTTGTCAGGGAAACTGTTAATAATTTAATAATGAAAGGGAACTAATGAGGCCTATGGATTTGAGCCTCATGCTCAGATTATCCAGTGTCTAATGAAGTGTGAATTTTGACTGAAGCTTTTTCCACCCTGAGGGGAAAAAGCCTCTCTCATCCATGTGGATTCTCCTGTGACTAATGAAGGGTGAGCTCACACTGCAGCTTTTGCTGTACAGGGAGTACAGGTAAGGTTACTCTCCACTGCCTAGGCCTACTTTCATGACACTTATGAAAACATGTAATTCTGGACATATCTACCCCTTTAATTCAGCTTTGACCAGTGGGTTTGGGAATTACTAGGGAGAACGGGCATACTCACAAAGGCTGGCCCAAAGTCATTATTTAAGCCTCAAGCACTTTGAAACATCCCAACACTTTCTTGCACTACTTTGCATTTCAAAAACATTTCACTGAAAAGGTGCAAAATAATTGACATTAAGTATTAGCCTAATTTTTGAAACAGGTGAGCCATAATGATTCACCTTTTTAAGAACATATCCCTTTTAAAATACTATAGACTAACAACTTCCCATGTGTTTATACACTCCATACATCTGACAGATGGCTTACACGTTTAGTATCTTATATAAAATATAAGGACATTTTTAATGTCAGCCAGTAAGTATTGTGTAAAAACAAATATTGTCTACCATTTTCCTTCCGTAGTAGACTATGCTTGCATTTAGCAAGGAGGAATGCTGTCTGGTCTGATTTGGATGCATATATGCCATGAGCAATCCCTCAAGCAGATGCATGTGGCTGTTGCTGTCACCTTCCCTAGGCAAATACATCCAGGCTAATGACTGACAGGTGAGGTGTGTGCTGCTGTGGCACAGCTATCCTGGTTTATAACCAACGTGGGGACAAGGCATGGCACTTTTATTGTGAAGCAAATCAAGTGAGGCCAACCAAAAGCAGCGGCACAGGGCTGACCTCCCCAGGCAATCTCGCTGCAGCTTGTGTGATTTGATAGATGTGTAGCGACCACATTAATTAAGTTTTCACTGTGAAAAACCTCACAAAACAAGGCTCTGTGCCACCGAAGACAAAGCCCAGTGTGAGGAGGTTTACATTAGTCTGGTAGGGGAATGGTATTGATCTCGCCCCAGCAGTGTGTGATCCAGTGTAAGCATAGATAAAACTGCCTGAAAAAAGGCAATTCCATCCCACTGTGGCTGCCAGACTCCTTCCAGTCCCTGTTGTCTCCTCTTAAGTGCTGCATCTATCCTTGACCCTCTTCTTAATCTCACACACACTCATCTACAAAGACTCATCCCACTGAGTAAAAAAAGCTGTTGCATTATACAAGTGACCCAAAGTATAGTATCTCAAAACAGCTATATCACAGGTGAGAATTCTTTCTTCCTGCAAATGTATCCTTTTCCACGCACATGTTCTCCCACACAAGCAAACACACAGAAAGGCTGAGCACATCTGAGCACGATACCCTGCATGGCAGCACACTAGATGATCATGCGATTTCTAGCTGATATAAAAAAGTCCTTTAGGCCAAAATATTTTGCAAAGGGAGACTTAGTGGCACTGAACCGAAGCATCGTTTGGTCTTTGTGAGATTTGTTTTCTCCAATATGCCAACGAAAATCAAACAGAAAAACAAGTGGAAATACATAACTATTATTAACTAGAGAGACGGAATCTAGACCCAAGTTTTACAGAACAATAAGCACGAGGCATCACCTGATTGCAGCAGGCTCAGAAACCCAATCGGTACGTGCTGCACACTGGTGCAAACTCAGACTTGAGAAATCAGTGATAATCAGGCAAACATAGGTGATGGGCTGGTTACTGCAATCTCTTACATCAAATCTGTCTTGTAAAGTCAGCAATCAGTTGTGTTTTACTGGTGTCCAAATGATGTAAGAGTGGAGAATCAGGCCTATGGCGTGGTCTAAATTATGACAAAATCATGAAATTCTCATTTTTGTTAGGAAGAAGTGATTAGACTCAACATCTCCTGAAATCTTTCTTATTATTATTTCTCTTTTGAAACGTTAAAACATGGTATCATTACGATCTTTTTGTTACATATGACCAGAATTTCAGTTCAGTCATCCCCTGAACTGTATTTTCTGGTTTAGTTTATTCACAAAGATTGGTTTCAAGCTAAAAAATCCTAGGTTAATTCAACAGCCCCTGCTGTACGGTGTAATATAAGCTATTAACAAAGAAATGACACACAAATTTTGTCAAAACATGGGGAAAACTGAAAAACATTTATCAAACCTCTTCTTAAAATTGGGCTTTGCTACAAGGAGGTTTTGTACTTTCTCTCCTTGTATCCTGATTGGCCATTTCTATTTGAAAAAAAAAAAAAAGGTACTTTTCAAAGTGCTGCTTTTAAGGCTTTAATTTCCCTGGCTATTCAAAGATTTCCTTTCCTTGATCTTTGGAGGAAATCCTTGCATTATTTCTGATGCTCTAAGCAACACTTAGCCCAAATGCTTCTGTCATGCAACCACTCAAGGTGTTTCTCTTCCCTTCCCTACATGCACAGCCACGTATGTGTACAGGGAAACTGTACTCTGCCAGCTGTTAAGTGTACAGTGAAACTGAAACACCTGGAAGGCTCATCCCTTGGCCTATTTTCTCCTCCTAGCCTCAATGACATCCTTTTCTGTCACTACCCCTACTTCCAGATGACCTCCACCATCACATTGTGCTCCCATCCTTCCCACCACAGGGAAATCCACTAACAGCACACCTTACTGCCTAGGCCAGCTGCCCAGGACACAAGGGCAACATCTCTATACCCTCTTTAAGATGTTATTGTTGCTACCCCTTTCACTGGCCCAATCCTTCCTTCCCCCCACAGGGGAATCCAATGGCACCTCCATTGCTGCCCAGGCCAGCTGCCCAGGACACCAGAGCACCATGCCCTGCCCAAGCAGGTGGTGGAGTCACTGTCCCTGGAGGTGTTTAAGGAAAGACTGGACTAGGTGTTGTGCTCTGGTTGACAAGGTGCTGTTCAGCCACAGGCTGGACTCAGAGGTCTTTTCCAACACGACTGACTCTGTGACTCTGTGACCCCTATCCTATCATTAATACCCTATTATTTCCACCCCATAAAGGGTTCAAACGCGTGGTCCTTTTCCAACTCCAACCAGCCCTCCAGCCCAGCGCTCCCTGCAGAGTGGCAGGGTCTGCTGAGCCGCGGGCTTTGCCTTCTGCTCGGACCTTCAGCGGCTCGCCCTCCCCTCCCTATTTTTGTCACTTCCAGTGCGAACTGTTCAGGGTCTCCACGAACCCAGGGCGGCCAGGGCCGGGCCGGGGAGGGGAGGGGAGGGGAGGGG